>SOMO01000036.1:82171-114137 GCA_028128575.1 Paedocypris carbunculus | reverse complement strand
CGGTCGAAGGCCTTCTCCGCATCTAAAGACAAAATAAGGGTGTCAATATTGTAATTATGAGAAAGCTCGAGAACATTAAGAAGTCTTCTGACATTATTGCTAGAATTTCTACCCTTGATGAAACCTGTTTGATCTTCATTGATTATGGATGGAAGAATTTTCTCCAGTCGTAACGCGAGGATTTTAGAGAGAAGCTTCAGATCTACATTTAGCAAATAGATTGGTCTATATGACCCGCAATTCTCTGCATCTTTTCCTTTTTATTGGATAAGGGAAATATTAGCCTCCCTAAGTGACTGAGGTAACTCATCTCAAAAGAATGGTCAAACATGGCTAACAAAGGGTCTATTAACAAATGTCCAAATTCTTTATATAATTCGCTTCCCAGGCCGGCTGGGCCTGGAGATTTACCGGACTGTATCTTACGCAGGGCCACCAGAGCTTCCTCCTTTGAAATAGGGGCATCTAAGATCATTCTCTGTTCATCAGATACGACCAGGGAGCGTTAGTCTGTCAAAAATAAAATTCCATGCAGGGAAAGTGTTGAGGAGAATATTCAGATTGATACAAATCAGAATAGAACTGCTTGAATGTCAAATTTATAACCCTAGAATCAAATGACTGTACTCCCATCGAGTCCCTAGTAGAAGTGATGAACCGGGGGCCAAATTTATTCTTCAGCAAATAAGCCAAATACTTATTGGGTTTATTTCCATGTTCATATAATCTTTGTTTTGAGAATAATAATTTAGCGTTGGTCTGCTGTGACAACAGTAACTTTAAAGAGGCACGAATTGCACTCAGTTTCTCCAGATTAACAGACGAAGGATCGTTCACATGATCTTCTGTAGCCTTTTTAAGTTCTAATTCCAGGCGGTTCTGCTTCTCTATTTGTTTCCGTCTCGTTGTAATAAGAGTACGATATAGCTAGTCCTCTGATATAGGCTTTACAAGTCTCCCATAATAGGGATGGATTATTGGTCGAGTCTGAATTAATTGACCAAAAATTTTTTAATTCGGAATTAAAATATGAAAGAAACATGTTATCTTTAAGCAGCAACGCATTGAATCTCCAGTATTTGGTAGATTTTAAAGGAGTTCCTAAAATCATGTCCAAAGTTACCATGGCATGATCAGAAATAACCGTGTTGTTTATAGTACAACTGGAGACACAATGCAGAGCTGAATTGGGAGCGAAAAAGTAATCAATCCTAGAATACGCTTTATGAGGAGGGGAGTAAAATGTAAATTCTTTTTGCAGTGGATTGAGAGTTCGCCAGACATCAACGTAACCTAACTCTTCACACAGAGCAGATGACATCTTAGATTGCTTAGAGTGAGGGCCATTTCTAGGAGGGAGTCTATCCAAAGAGGGATTCAGTACACAGTTAAAGTCTCCTCCTACAATCACTGTCCCGGCTGCATTATCTAACAGGTCTGAGAAAGCCTTAGTGAGAAGCTCAGTAGAAAAGTTTGGGGGAAAGTACAAATTTAAAATTGTTATCTCCACCCCAGACAATAACCCCCTAATAATCACACAACAACCTCGCTTATCTTTAACACTACTCAAGACCTTAAAATTAGCATTTCTATTCACAAGGATAGCCACCCCCCTGCTACTTGTCGTAAAGGAAGAGAAATAAACATGTCCGATCCACCTATGTCTAAGGTTAGCGTGTTCATTGTCATTCAAATGGGTCTCCTGCAACAGGGCCAAATCAACACGTTCTTTATTTAGCCAATCAAATACTTTGCGGGTTTTATGTTTACCATGCAATCCCGTTACATTCCACGTAGCAATTCTCAACGTACTATTAGCCATATATCATATATAAGGAGAATACAATGAAACAATAAAGAGGCAGATAAGAACAAAAAAAAGAAACCTGGACTTTCCATATAAATATTGAAGTTCCGCAGAGCATAGGGAGAAAGAGAACATAAACAAAAAAAAAACATTTTCGGGCAATAGAACATACAGTTGAACTCTGAAACCGACACAACAAAACCACACATAACAATAACACTTTGAAAAGAAAAGGAGGCATTTTCCTTTTTAACCAAAAGGAATCCAAGTCCCAAAAGGACACCTCTTTCGAACCGAAAACGGCACACTTTCAAAAACAACTCACCCACGGAGCAAACTAGCGTTACAGTGTCCGGTCCGATCAGCCTTGAATGTGAAAAAGTAAAGGACGCAAGTGATCCCACGCTCTGGTTCTAGCCAATGCCCCGCGATGCTCAGTTTGAATAGCCCCGCTCTTCACATGGGGATTGCGGAGTTATCAGGAGGTGAACCTCCAGTCGCAGCACGGCGTAGATGTGGCTCCTTCTCAGTGATAAATTTTGAGACCGCCGCTGGTGTGTCGAAGATCTTGGTGGTGTTCCCGATCGTTACTCGCAGCTTCGCTGGGTATAGCATCGCGTAGCGGGCCCCGATCTCCTGCAAGCGGTTTTTAGCCGGATCAAATTCCCTCCGTTTGCGGAGCACAGCGACGGAGAAATCTTGGAAGAAAGATATCCTGCTGTTCCCGAGCTGCAGAGCTCCATCCATAGACAACTTCCTGCTTGCATCAAGAATTCTCTGCTTGTCTCCGAAGTTGTGCATACGCACCACCATGGGCCTGGGCCATGGGCTCATGGAGCTGAGATGCGGTGAGCCCTTTCGATTTTAATACAGCCGCCTTTGGTTTGCAAGTGAAGAAACTCCACCAACCATTTCTGTAGAAATAGCACCGCGTTAGTGCCCTCCGCCCCTTCCGGTAGGCCGAGAATGCGAACATTTTTGCGCCGGCCTCTATTTTCTAGATCGTCTACGTGATCGGCGAGCGTTGTGACTTGACTCTCGAGGGTTAAAACACGGGCCTGCATGCTCGCGGCTAGCTCCTCCGCCGAGGCGACTCTTCGTTCGGCCTCGTCTAGCCTAGACTTACACTGCTCTAGTTGTTGAGAGTGAGCCTGTACAGCCTCAGCCAGCGGGTCGAGTTTGGCGTCTATTGTTTTAGAAATCGTCTCCGTCATGTTTTGAAACGCCTTCGCCATAGCCGGGCTCAACCCAAGTTCGTCGTTTGTATCATCCACGCAATGACGCGAGTCGTCCGGCGTGAACGGGGGACAGTCTTTCCTAGTATTTTTTTTTGAGCGAGGCATTTCCAAAAATGATTGTGGCCAAAAAGATTCCAGAGACATAATANATGTCATCCTCTCTCTGTCTGTCTGTCTCTCTCTCTCTCTCTCTCTCTCAAAAGAAAAAAACCAACATTTTCTTTCATGTCCTGTCGGGGTCTCCGTACTAATCTGATTCCATAACAAATGAGCAAAGTGTTTTTGTCTCCCATCCTTGAGCCAGGTACATCGATCCAAGAATTGTGTCGTCATCATTTCATTCATCCATCACTCAAAGAGAAGTTCATCAATGCATAATTTTGAGGTCATTTGACCAGTGTTCAAATCCGGTCAGGTTTTATGGTGATCTGCTGAACGCACTGACCACCTCTGCGGGTCATCCTAGTTAAAAGCTTCACATCTTCCAGGGTCTCATTAACCAGGCGGTTAACCATATTCACTTTTGGTCAAACTCCTAATGTCACACAGGGTGAAACCCGGAGCTGGAGTATACAAAGACAACTCTCCAAGTTCCTCGTGTCCTTAAATCATTCCGATTTCTTCTTCTGTAATGAAGCATTTCTGCATCTTTCAAAACCAAAAAATGTTTTCTGCCATAAATGTCACTCTTTGTGGAATAACATCGTTGCCCCTGTTTAAAATACCATTTTTATGCGAATATAAGCACCCAGATTTTTCAGGCACCAATTAAAATTCCCCCAATATTTTTTTTGCACATTTCTGATTTATTTACATAAATTTTTTCTTAAAATACAATTTTACAAGTGGCCTCTATTTCTACAGGCAAAGCTATCGAAGTTTTTAGTGCAGGAAGTGCGCATTCAGCACTTAGCTGGTGAGGCCCGATGTCGACTTGGTGGCATGGAGCCCTACCAAAGGCTCGACCTCGCAGACATGTTGAGCGCCAACAGGAGCTAGTTCCTGAACGCGCCCGTCTCTCGGTCGTGCCCCTTCGACGAGACGGCGGAGCAGCTCTGCGTCAGTTCTCCGCCCTCCATCTACAACTAGGCAATTGTTCACGTCTTTTTCAGGCACGTGGCAAAAGCTGCCCCAGCTGGTAATCGCCGGCGGCGCCCAGTGACTGCGGCTGAGACTCCTCGACCTCCGGCACCTCCTCCGCCGCAGTAGTAGAGCAGCAGACCTCGCCGCAAGAGGGCACCGCGCTCTGAATCCAGATCAGCAAGGGATGCCAAGCGGCCTCCCTTGCGATTTTGATGTGTTCGGAGTGGAGGGAGCAGAGCAGGGAATATGGTTGAGCTCCGACGCGAGCCACCACTGTCGAAGTCCATCCACAGGTGAACACAGAAGTGGGGCTACCACCTGTGGTGTTAGCCAACTTGACTGTAAAGACAGATGCACCCACACTCACACTCCCTCCACTTCTACCGGCAAACAGAGGCCTCCTCTGTTCCCTTGCAGGTTGAGACGTCCGCTAAACCCGAATACTCCCTGCACGGTAGAAGGCCGGGATTCCAAAGTGCTAACCCCGGTCTCGGGGACCCTACGGCTTCGTTGATCCCCTTCAGACTGTACTTGAGCGAGCGGTTCAGCGGTTCGCTTTACGTTTCAGTAAATGTCTGCGTGTCAGTACAATGTCCTGCCCTTCGGCCTCTCCCTGTCGCCGCGCGTCTTTACGAAGATAGCGCAGGCCGCCCTCTCTTCCCTGAGAGCGCGCGGCTTCAGAATTCTGAACTTCTGGTTGACTGGCTTCTGCTAGCCAGTTCACTAAGTCAGTTGATTGCGCAAGGGATGCAGTGCTCAGGCACGTAGGCCGACTAAGGCTCCACGTCAATCGAGAGAGAAGTACTCTGACCCCGTGTCAGCAGATCTCTTTTCTCGGGCTCTAACCTCGACTCCGTTCAGATGTGCGTCAGGCTGTCCTCCGGAAGGCCGCCAACATCCGAAGTCAACTGGAAGGTTTCACTCCCGGCTCCCGGGTTCCGTGCAAACTCTTCCAGAGGATCCTCGGCCACATGGCATCCGCCTCCTCGGTGACTCTGCTAGGCAGACTGCACATGCGGCCCCTTTTAGTTCCGGATCCGAGTCGAGCCTGGCGGCTGGGGAGACATCAGGTATTAGTCACACCCAAATGTCCTCACCTGCTCCACCCTTGGTCAGAGACGAGCTTCCTGCGGGCAGGTGTCCCTCTAGGAACCCTCTCCCGTCGTGTTGTGGTATCCACGGGGTGGAGTGCGGTGTGCGACGGCCACGGGGTGGCTGGTCGCTGGTCGGGTCCTCACCTCCAGTGGCACATCAACATGCTTGAGCTACTGGCCATGCACCTCGGACTGAAGCGGTTGCTCAGACAAGTCCGAGCGAAGCACATGCTGGTCAGGTCAGACAGCGTAGTTGCAGTAGCGTACTTCAACCGCCAAGGCGGTATGAGCTCGCACCGCTTGACCAAGCTCGCACGTTGCCTCTGGATGTGGTGTCTACCGAGGCTCAAATCGCTGACGGCAGTCCACATTCCAGGCGACCTCAACACAGCCGCGGATGCGCTGTTGAGGCAGGGCCCCGCCCCTGGCGAACGGAGGCTGAACCCTCAGGTGAGCCCGAGGGAGTACGCCTTCCCACCAGTTACCCTGATTCCCCAACCCCTGGGTCAAGTCAGGAAGGACGGTCGTCAGGTGACTTGATCGCGCCTTACTGGCCCAACAAGACCTGGATGTCAGAGCTCACGGCTCTGGTAACATTCCCCCTGAGGAGAACGGACCTCCTCTCGCAAGCACTGGGGTCCCCGTCCAGACCTCTGGAACTTCATGTCTGGACGCTGGACGGGACACCTCGTTAGATGAACAGCCACAGTCGGTACAGGACACTATCAGTCAAGCCGTGCACTGTCTATCAGACAGCTGTGCGACCTGAAGTTGCAGACTTCGTCACCTGGTGCTGCCAGAAGAACAAACCCACTGAGTTGCCCGGTCGGGACGATTCTCTTGTTTCTCCAGCAGAACCACGTCCATAAGTAGCCTTGCCCGTTAGACGTGAGGGCCCACTCTACCAGGAGTGTGACCTCATCGGTCGCGATGGCCAGGGGGGTCTCTCTAGCAGACATCTGTAGAGCTTCCGGCTGGACTACACCCAACACCTTCATTCGGTTCTACGAACTGGATAAGGCGACGGTATCCATGCCGGTGCTTTCTGCAGAGGTGGGCGATACCAACACGGTGTAGGCCTGCTGAGCTAACCCCAGCCTGGGGCCAGTCTTCGTTTCTAGTGTTTTCTACCCTCTAGCAGGCTAGAGACACGTCCAGTCCGCTCAGCACACTAGGGGTTGCGGCCAACGGAGGGCCGAGACCCCTGGGGGCCCAAGCCTCTGTTCCCCAGACGGGAGAACAGGCATAAGAGGGGCTCCCCGGTGCCACAGAGTCCAGACTAGCTGCCTAGTTCCTGGCTGTGTTTTTCCGAAGAAGCGATACTCACTGAGTACATCGCCTGTGTTTCCCTAGGGATGAGGTCGAGTAGTAGAGATATGCTCTCCTCCCTCTCCCGAGCTTTACTCTGTTTAATACAGACACTGGGCTTTTTTCGAAGAGTGACGTCTTGCATGGCGCAACGCAACGCTTTGCATCAGGTGAGAGGTGTTCTCCGTCGACCCTGGCGAGGGTCCCCAACGGCACGGGTCGAGAGCCAACGGTTCCTTGGTTGCCTCGGTGGAGGTGAGTGCTATTACCCTTCGGGCTAGGCCCACCTCTAGATGCTGTGGAAGATCCACTGAATACTCCTCGGCTAGGTGTGTCGGAGGGGTCTTTTTTGGTAGGATACTACCCTGGATGTGGGCTGTTGTATTATCCTATAGTCAGGTAACTGACTGACGTCAAAGTGACCTGACTATGAAAGGAAACGTCTTGGTTACTTGAGTAACCTCGGTTTCCTGAATAGGTCAGGGAACAAGACGTCTCTTTCCGCAGCCACATTCAGGGTGTGCGGCTGGAAGTCTGCGTTTGCCCGACCGGCTTCAATCAGCGAAAGGTAATGTGCATGACGCACGCACCACCTTTTATACCAACTGGTACAGGTCAAAGGTGACATGCAAATTCATGCAGCCATGAACTTGACAGTTCATTGGCCGGCTGTAAAAGATTTGAGACACAAATGGCTGGCCATCCTATATCCCATAGTCAGGTAACTGACTGACGTCTCATTCCCTGACCTATTCAGGGAACCGAGATTACACAAGTAACAAGACGTTTTTATTCTACATGTTTTGTTTTGCCATGATATGTTCTACATTGAAACTTGTAATACAAAATTTGGGGGCTTTAAAGCTAGAATGAACAGATTGAATCTAATCATAATGAAGTACATTGATGTTGAGTTCAACTTGATGCCAAAATGATTCTACCATTCTTTGCAAGTTACTGGAAGACTTGTCTTTGTCTATAAATAGTGTGTTTAATGTCTGCGCTTAATTAATTTTTTATACTATTGACAATTTAAATTTTTTGTGAAATTACTTGCCTGGCAATTCATGGCATCAAATTTTGTATGATCAATATTATGTTGTTATCTGATTATCACTGCATGCAATTGATTAAAATAGAAAGAGTGAAATGCATCAACAGTTTTGAACGTTTTAGTTAAGTAAAATACAGATAAAATGTTGCTGTCCTTATATTTTATCAAAGAATTTTTTTATTTTAAAAGAATCTAAATATTGTCTCGTTCTCGTGAACCTAGTGTATTGTCTTGTCTCGTGGGAAAAGTGTCTCGTCCCAGCCCTATCCTGTAGCATTAAAATAGATTTGTTTCTTGCATTACCTTTACTTTTATACTTCAAGTATTTATCAAATTAATACTTTTACTTAAGTAGAAAAGTTGAGTTGAAACATTTACAATGCTAGGTAAAAACACGTAAGTCTTTTTTTACTCTAGTAATATTAACAGCAAATACCCATAGTGGCACTCTGTGATATTGTGGTAACATCACTCACAGCTAGTCACTAATGTGTTCTACTACTAGTAGTGCTCAGTGATGCCCTGTGGATAACCTAAGACCCTGTCTTTGTCTGCCCTGACAAGTTCTTGCCCCAAACCCGGTACAGAGGGCGTTTTAGGACAAATTGTGCAATCAACAGCTAGAGGCAGGTGGCTTGATGAGAATCTGAAGAGACAAGAATTCAAATAATGGCAAGTAGATGAGAACCTGAACAGTGTCGGGACACAGCATGGCTTATGTATATGGGGAGCGTACATAAATTCCAAAAAGCCTGACCAGGTGCGAAGGTATGGTTTCTCTCGGCGTTTTTGTCAGATCAAAACAGAAAAAGAGGTTTAGAGAGAGACCTTGGTCCTGGTTCAATACCTGTGAGATTGCAGAGGACTTCTGGAGGGAGAGAACTGACTCCACAACCAATGTAATTAAGTGAGGAGTCAGGGACAGGCACACAGAAAACAACTTGTACTGTTAATTACTTAACCCTCAAATGCAAATGATAGGTGGGTAATAATATGTTGATCGTGTCTATTGAAACTAGTCTAAGACTAGTCGTCCACGTCCATATAGGCAGTTGTGGTCCAGTGGGAGGTGACTTGGACTTGTTTCCAAAAGGTTGCCTTTTTACCTTCTGCAAGACTTGGACCCCCACACGCCCCGCTCCGGGTTTGTGTGTGTTCACTTTACTGTGTGTATGCGCACTTCTGGATCGGTTAAATGCAGAGCCCAACTTCGGTATGGTTCAAAATATTGAGTCACTTACTCACAATCTCACTCACTTCACATTCTAAACTAAACCTGAGCAGGTAGAGATCCATTCTGTTTAGTCTAGCGTTATCTAGAGCAGTGTTGGGTAACGCAACTACACCCAAAGTAACGCGTTACTGTAAGTAAATTACTTTTTCACTGAAAAAGTAAAGTAACGAATTACTTAACGAATTACCATTTTTAAGTAATTTAATTACAGTTACTTACAATGTACTTGCGTTACGATATAAAATAAACAAATTCGCTGAATTTCTCATATTTAATTTACGTAAAAGTTTAGTTTTCTGCTTCAAAATTGCTTTATGGCTGGTGCACGTGATTCGCGACAGTTTGTGACAGTCATATTTAAAGTGGAGACGTCCGGCTCGGGCAGATTTGGTGTGACTCGATCGGACTCGGCTGCAGCAGCTAGGGACTGTTTTTCGTAATGACAATATTCAAGTCACTTCGCTGTTCTGAAACACGCGGATATGAACATTACCGTCGTTTGTGAATTTGTGAGTCCTTTCTGCAGAGAAAACACTGTCGGCCGCCGTCAATAGCGCGAATATCTGCTAAAGCGCTAAAACGGCAGCATGAATAATAAGATGATGAATGGCGCAAAACTCCTGCTGAGTGACTGAACCTGATTAAACTTGATTTAACGACAACAGAAAGAGTCCGAAAGTGTCTGAAGCCTAATGAAGAATTCATTAAGTCTTGCAGAATCGCTGCATTTATTGTTTAGCCGCATTTATTGTTGCAGAATATATTTTGTTTTTCAGGAATTTTGTTTATTACTTATTTTAGAATGTTTTATAGAATGTAATAAAGATGATTCAGAAATACTAAGATGATTGGAAATATTAAGAAGTACTTGGTTAAGTTACTTATTCAGTAATTATGTTACTTTTCAGACACAGTAATTTAAATTGCAAAATTGAAAAGTAATTTGTAATTAGTTACTTTTTTAAAGGTAGAGAGGTCCTGCAGCGGGACAGCTGGGTGACTGTGAGGCGGATTAGTCGCCATTCAAAGCGGCATCACTCCTCAATACTCAAAACTCTGCTGGTTACTGCGAACAGGTATTCCCCACTCAGAACAGCACCGTCTGAGATGCCTGCTGAAAGTGCCTTAGTGATAGGAGACTATACATGGTCATTCCCCCTTAACTAATCCTTCTACAAAACATAAATAGATTCAGCTACAAGAAATAAAAACTCTTTTTTTTTTAATCTGATGGAAAAGACTAGCAAGTCTTTGATTCTCTTGTTCGTATTTGCCCTACGAGTATAAAACGAATCTAAAAACAATACAAATCACATGTACAACAGCTGAGAGGCAATAAAATATGACAGTTAAATTAATAATAGAATAGAATAAAAAAAAAAAATAACATCCCCATGAATAATGGGAAAAAAAGACAAAGTTAGTACTAGTATTGGTCATTTTTTTTTTTGCAGCAAAAAAAAAAAAAAGTCTTCTAAAGACAGACATTTCACGTTCAGCTTTTCCGTCACATGTCCCGGGATAAATGACAGGAGATACACAAGTTCGTTTTGGCATTTAAATATTTGGTAAATAAAAGGCTGTCAGGAGAACGGCAAAGTAGCGAAGTTTTATACTTTACTAAAAAAAAAAAAAAAAAAAAAAAAAAAAGGCTATTTACATAGTGCAGAACGTGAGAGTAGAGACACCAGCCAAAACAGTTGTAATGTGTCATTCAGGAGCCAGAGTGTCTGATATCACATCATGTCTGAAAGTGCTGGCTGATGCTAAACGTAAATATTCTAGGGTAGTTATTCACACCATCAATAATGATGTTCGACTTCGCCAGTCCGAGATCACCAAAACTAATATTAAAGAAGTGCTTGAAGCTGCCAAAAAGATATCAGACGATGTATTTTACTCTGGCCCCCTCCCTGCTTACTGGGGTGATGAGATCCACAGTAGGCTGTGGGCTCTATATGGCTGGGCGTCTAAGTGGTGTCCTTCAAATGGCATAGGTTTTATAGACAATTGGAGATCTTTTCGGGGAAGACCTGACCTGTTAAAGCCCAAGGGCCTCCATCCCTCGTGAAAGGAGGCCGCTCATTTATCTTATAATATAGCCTATAGTCTAGCATTTGGTTCCTGACTCACTACGGCCCAGGTCAGAGAGCAGGCGGCATCACTTAACCAGCCGCCTGCGTACTGCCCACAGTCACCCAGTACAGCCAGCACACCTAAATTTAATCGCAATAATAACAATGGCTCTAATAATACCAACAACAACAACAACAAAATTGATAATAAAAACGCTAAAAACAATTACAGTAAGAGCATAAAACCTGTGTCACAATCTCAGGAATCTAACCATAACAACCGATCCTCAGATAAAACAAAAAAGGCAGTTAGTCATAATAACCAAAGCAAGATTTAAAAAAACAAATCCCTAAAATAGGCCTCTTAAAGATCCTAAGCACAAAAATGTCTTATTATAAATGAAATTATTTTGGATAATAAGCTTGATGTGTTAGCGCTCACAGAGACATGGTTAAAGCTAGACACCTTCACTAGCCTACATGAATCAAGTCCACCTAATTTAGAGTCATGTTTAAACTCCAGAGGTGGAGGTGTCGCTGCCATTTATAATAATGATTTTAAGATGATTAAAAAATCAAACTTTAATTTCAACTCTTTTGAACTTTTAGTGCTACATATGGAGTTACCAAATATAAATCGGAAATCAATTCTTATCGTGACAGTTTACCATCAAAGCACAATACTTACTTTATAAATGAATTTGGGCAATTCTTAGCACACTTGGTAGTCACAGTATATATATAATGTGATTATATTAGGCGACTTTAACATTCACTTTGATGATGTTAATGACTCTTTAAATCGTTCATTTAATGATGTTCTAAAATCTACTGACTTCAAACAAAACGTTGTTGGTCCCACTCACAAGTTTAATCATACATTAGATTTGATTCTTTCATACGGTGTTGCTATCCATGATGTAAACATAGTTTCCATATAGGTGACTGCATTTCCGATCACTCACTAGTTTCCTGTGTATTAAACATAGACATTCCAGCTGTGGTCTCAATGCAATTTCGCTCTTGTAGAATTATAACCTCTGCCACTAAAGTTAACTTTATTCAGCACCTTCCTGATCTTAGCATTTTTAATGTTTCCTGGAAAGAAGAAAAAACCTTGACAAGATCATTGAAACTCTAAACTTAACTCTGTCTAATACTATGGATTTGGTTGCGCCGCTTCATAAAAAACAAATAAACATTAAAAATAAAGCCAAATGGGATAATAATGAATAAAAGATTCTTAAGCGTATCACAAGGAAGTTAGAACGAAAATGGATGAAAACTAAGCTAGAAAACTTTTCGCTGCGCTTGGAATGACAGTATAGTCACGTATAAACAGGGCCTAAAACGTGATGGCGGTGCATTCGTTTAGTGCTCGTTTTTGTCGTTTGTGTACGTTTTTGTTCTTTGTCTGTGCATCATTGGCCATGTGAAAGCACACTACACACGTCTGGAACTTATCTATATCGGAGAACAACTACAAACACCGGTATCAACGGATTTCCACAACGCTGACAACATTCACTCTAGATCATGTTTACAACAATATCAAGCACGCTTACAAAGCAACACCCCTCCCCCACCTCGGTCAGTCAGACCATCTTTGGCTTCTGCTCCCCCGCAGGTGCAGCACCAGGCCCATCTTAAAATCTATAACGACTCTGCATCGGGAACGTGATTGTGGAAAAAAACATCCGGGTTTTTCCAAACCAAAAACCTTGGATGACCAGCCAGGTCCCTCAACTCCTCAAAGCCCGCGACGCTGTCTTCAGGTCAGGAGATGGAGCTCTATATAGGGGCTGCTCGAGCGGACTTGAAGAAAGTCATTAAAAAAGGCAAAGTGGACTACAGTAGGAGGCTAGAGTCCCATCTCTCCAGTCACAACTCAAGGATGGTGTGGCAGAGAATCCATGACATCACAAACTATAGAGCCTGTGATGTAACGGGAGGTGACTGAGTGTGTCGCTGGCAAAGGAGCTAAATGGCTTCTTTGCCCGCTTTGAAACGGAACATCGGCACACACCAACACCTGCTCTAGCCCTGCTACCACCACCCACCTCATCACCCTCACCTCCACACGGTCTTTTCACCACTCCACTCATTGTTACGGAGCAAGAGGTAAGATGAGTGCTCCAGGCAGTGAACCCCAGGAAGGCAGCTGGACCGGATGGTGTACCTGGCACGGTACTAATCAGAATCAGAAGCAGAATAAGAAAACTTTATTGGCCAAGTTGCAATGACAACAAGGAATTGGGTTTGGACTGACTCCGTCTTTTCCCCTCTTTTGCAAATATAAACATAAATATATAAATAAAATAAAAGAAACAAGATTGGCAAAAAACAATGACATGAAATAAAGGAAACATAAATAACATTATTGCGCATTTCTTGCAGCAGTTATTGCACATGGGTCAGACTGTGTGTCCTGTAGAGTTCAGCTCTAATACGGGAGGGAAGAAGCTGACTCTATATCTGAGGGTTCTGGTGTTTATGGCTCTGTGACGCCTGCCAGAGGGGAGGAGTTTAAACAGTCTATGGGTGGGGTGTGTGGGGTCGGCGGCTGTGTGTGCTGACGGCTCTTTTCATGAGTCTGGTCCGGTACAGATGCTCGATCGATGGAAGTTCAGTCCCAATGATCCTCTCTGCTGACCGGACCATCCGCTGCAGTCCATGTCTGTCCTGTTTGGTGGATGAGCCAAACCACACGGTGATGGAGGTGCAGAGGGACAGACTGGATGATGGCCGTGTAGAAGATGATCAGCAGCTCTTAGGCAGGTTGAACTTACTGAGCTGTCTGAGGAGGTAAAGGCTCTGGTGAGCCTTCTTCCAGACAGTGTCTATGTGGGCAGACCACTTCAGGTCATGTGATATTGTGGACCCCAGGAACCTGAATGTGTCCACAGTAAAGGTAAAGGCACAGTGTCCTGCGTTGTTGTTTATGGTGAGGGGGTGGGGGGCGGGCGGTTCTTCCGAAAGTCCACTGTCATCTCCACAGTCTTGAGCGTGTTGAGCTCCAGCTGGTTTTGACTGCAGCTGGTCCAGTGGTGCGCATGTGCGCTGGTCCGCATATTTCAGTAGCTTCACAGACGGGTTCCCTGAGATGCAGTCGTTGGTGTAGAGGGAGAAGAGCAGTGCGGGTGCTAGATGTGATGCTGCCCAGCCGCACCTGCTGCTTCCTGTCGGTCAGGAAGCTCATGATCCACTGGCACGTGGCATCAGGAACGATGAGCTGGATGAGTTCATGGTGGAGTATTTCAGGGGTCATGGTGTTGAAGGCCGAGCTGAAGTCCACAAACAGGATCCTGGCATAAGTGCCAGGGAGATCCAGGTGCTGCAGGATGTGATGGAATCCCAGGTTTACTGCATCATTACTGCATGTCCTTCAGATGCCTCATCACCAGCCTCTCGAGTGTCTTCATGACCACAAACGTCAAGGCGACAGGTCTGTAGTCGTTCAGGCTAGTGACGGTAGACTTCTTGGGGAGGGTCACGATGGTGGACTGTCTGAAACAGTTGGGCACTGTAGACAGCTGAAGAGAGTGGTTGAGAAGTGATCAGCACAGACTCTGAGGCAGGTTGGGGACACACAGTCAGGTCCTGAAGCCTTTTTGGTGTTCTGCCTTTAGAGGAGCAGGCCGACATCTTCTTCACAGATCTTCAGTGCAGGTCGGGGGTCTGATGATTGGAGGGTGTGAATGTTGGGGGTTGTGGGTGAGTCTATTGTGTGGCTGGAAGGTGTGAACTGGTTCTTTTCAAACTGGCAGTAGAAGCTGTTTAGGTCGTCGGCCAGGCGTTTGCTGGGTTCAGGATGTGGAGATGGTTTTCTGTAGTTTGTAATGTGATGCAGGCCTCTCCAGACTGACGCAGGCTCGTTTGCTGTTAAGTTCTCCTGCAGCTTCTTCCCATAACTCCTTTTAGCTGCGACGGCGACGACGCCGTTTCAAACAGTTTTCTATCATGAGCCACTGTGTCATCATAAGGGGAAGTGTAGGCAAACTTTACTCCCAGCAGGACATAACGTCCGCCTTCATCTTCACCACACTGTTAGAAATTACTAGCATTTCACAGTAATTTTTTACAGTAATTTGTTGTAAGTAGGTTTCCCTGTTATATCCCAATTAATTCCTGTAAAAACCTTAAAAACAACCCTTGGATTTCACAGCATTTTACAGTAAAATATTGTAATCTAAATCCTGCTGTTATATCACAATAAGGTCTCTGTAATATCACAGCAACACAGTGATAAAATGCACAGCATTAAACAGTATGATCACAGTAAATTATTGTATTGGAGTCACATGACATAACCGACCCATAAAGCGCCAAGGTGTCCCTCACCTCTTTCCTCACTCGGACTCGGGCTGAATGGACAAGGTGAGCAGCACGCATGTTACAACACCCATGCTATTTTAATATGATGATACTATTTACTTCCAAAGGAACGTTTATCACATGACCCAGTTCGCATTCTGTTCCATGGAAAGTTCCCTCATAGCATTTGCTAAACAACGACAGTTTCGCTAATATTTTTTCATTTTACTATCACTGTTCCGACAAATATGGTGTTTGTAAACTGTATAAAACCAATGATGGGTCAAACATTACTATTTATGTGTACAAAATTCTAGTCAAAGTTTACGAGTAGCATTGCTAATCGCTAACGCAATGTAATTCAATGTATTAACTTTGTGTTTCAAACGGTTTGTGATTTAACGGTTTGTCCATAAAAATCCAACTGAAATCCTAGTTACAACATGTCCGAGCTAATGTTTATTGTCGCGACGTGTACTTTTCAACCAATGTGCTTTTTGTCTTGAATACACCGCGTATGGTTTCCTGAGCTCGGTTCTCCCCTCGTGAGTGGTCTCTCCGCGCATAGACGCTGTGTTTCCCCGCGTTAGCCAAAGCTAGTTATACAGTTATACATCCTCAAGTTTAGCTACAGGGCCATAAAACATTGAAAAGTACACAACGCGAAATTAAACACTAACCTTTTTTCTTTCGTTTGCTTTTCGTTTTATTTATCGTTCTTCTCCCATAAACCCGGTAATTCACTTCCTATGTGTCTTTTTATTTGCAGCATTTATTTATTGAGATTAAGGGTAATCGCGTTATCTACTACTGTTTGTTTGTTTGTTTGTTTGCTTGTTTGTTTAAAATGAAATTCAATAAAAAAAAATTTTGTTTGCCTTTTTGTAATTTATCCTTTTTATTTTCTTCCCAGGTCATCACAGGGTGAGGCTTACCATTCTGTTGTGTCAGGCTAAGAGTGAGGAGAAATAGATATTTGATACATTTTGTATGGTCTTTAATAATTGCTCTTAAAAAAGATCTGTGTGTGTTTGGTGGTTACAAAACCAAATTGTTACTTGGGTACTAACAATACTGTGGCGATCCGCTGCTGGGAGGGGCTGTGCTGGAGCAGAGCCCCAGAGGTGTGAAAACCCAGCAGGGGGTGTGGAGTCACAGCAAGGGGGGTTAGCCCAGGGATTACCCACAAATCCTGGTGGGTTCTGTATATTTGTGTATAAAAGTGTGGTTTTTAGTGTGTTAATGTTTATTTTATGTAGATCTTTTTGTGTTGTTGTGATGTATGTAATGTGGTGGTCATGTGTGTCTATTTTTATAACTGTTTGGTGTGCAATGGTAAATCTACCATTGGTGTAGTGAGTAGCCAGAGTAGTGGCCTGGCTACTTGTCTTGTGTATTCTTCAGAGAGAGTGGTACTGTTGTGTGTGTGTTAGAAGCTTGTGAAGAGCTCTAATAAAGACCACCTCCTCAACCCAAAGCTGTCTCTGTGTGTAATGTCAGCAGATACTCGGAGTCGTGCGGTGTATGGGGCACGAGTATCTTGAAGGCATCAGCGCTCTTCGGGAAAGCCAACGCCAACGCTACAATACATTTGTATGGCTGTATACACAGAGGAAGGAATGGGTGAAGGTGTGGGGCAGAGAGAGTAGAACCAATGATGGAAAAGACATACGTCATCCTCCGGAAGTACCTTAACAAAGTGCCTGCTTCAGTGATGTTTGGGATAAAACGGTAATGGCCATTTCTCTTCTCTCAGATATGCCTATTCTCACACTTTTGCCTTCTGACGGACGCCAATGTCGTTCAAAAACCACAGGACAGACTGGCCTGGATTACTGTACAACACTGGACAACCACAAGATCCATGATTTTCTGGCCTGCTATGATCCAGACTTCCACTGTGAACTTCTACTTCACAGAGTCGAAAGTGAGTTTGATGCTTTTTTTTTAATTAAAATATTTAAAATGCAAAATGACTGATTACATTTTAAAAAATGTGCCATTCACAAATTACAACCTCTGACCAATGAACAATACATATCCTTTATTCTAAAACCATGCCATTTACTATGGTACAGCCATGTGCCACTACTGTGGACGTCAATACTGCAGAACCAGCAGCCCGTGCTTGATCATTCAAGGTAAAGTTGCTATGATCTAGTATCAACATTTCTAATTTCTTCATTCTCTTTCTAGAAATCAATATTACAACAATATATAGTATAATAAAAATTACATTTGTAAAATCCTTTGTATCTTAAGCAGATCACAAAGTGCTCATAACACATAATGCTGTATCTGTTCATTTCAGGTGACATGATGAAGCCCTCTGGAGGGACATCTCTAGTCTTCTTTTACTGCTTTCAATAGCAGCATCTTCAACCTTTGGTATCCTGCCACTGGGTCGTCGACACTGGAGTTCATTCAAAGGTATTTTATAAAGATCACATTTAATCTTATCATTCACATTATAGTAGAGGCTACCGACTCAGTGATAGGTTTGATATGCTGACAAACAAGAGACTCGAGGTTCGCCTGGTGAAACCATCCTGTTTTCTCCCCCTGAACTTATTCAGTTTCCTTCTGCAGATCAGTCTGGGTTTCTACACATTATTCTGACAAATACCTGCCAGTCCAATCACAGCTTTGAAACATCTTTATTACGAAATGCAAATTATCTTTACTTAAAAACTTATCTTTGCTTATTAACAGGTGCTTCCTGGGCATCAATCCTGAAAGAGGCTCAAAGACCAAGATGCGAACAACAATCAACTCTTGTGTGAGTACACTTTTGAGGAAACCTATTGACTTTGAGAGGGCATTGTAATTTTTTTTATTTAGTTTTTGCAGTGGTAGTTGTCAGGCTCCATATTAAGTAGCCTTGGTCTTTTTGTAATTTTTCAAGACAACTTTGCACTTGAGGAGCACCTGAGCCCTTTACGACATTCCTTCATCAGTCTCTTCCTTGTTCTCTTATCTTGCCATAAAGGCCTCATTCTCATTGTGACGTTATTGTTACTGTTATTGTGACACAGCTAGCTGAATATTTGTGAGACAGGTAGTTGAATTGCAGGTATGCACAATTGTTCTACATTTTACATGTGTGTACTGTAATGAATGTACTTGTACATCGAAAAATGTTTTTTTTTCCTATAAATATGCCATTGGGCTAACATTGACTTTACCTCAGAGTTGTTTGGTCGGGGAAAGGGGTTGATAGTTCAACAATTGTAAATTCACAGTAAATGTAAGTTCCAATAGCTTTACTTTTACAGTAAGTCACTGTAGTATTTCACATGACTTTACTACAAAATTACAGGGCCTTGCTGTAATTCCCCAATAATGTACTGTAATTTCACAGTAAATACACTATGGTTAAGTTGTGAAGTCACAGGATACAGCTGTGCTTTTACAACAGTGAATTGTAATATCACAGTTGTGAAAACACAGTAATTTGCTGTGAGTATATTCCCAGTATATTACTGTGATCCTTATTGTGAAAGTAATGCAACATTTATCCAATAATTTAAATCACAGTGAAACTTTTTACAGTGCAATGACTTTGTAATGTTAGCATGCCAGAGGAGACTAGCACCAGAGAGTCGGGTTCTCCCTAGGTTTTTTCCTCTCACCCCGCCAGAGAGGGTTTTTTTCCTAGCCACTGTTGCGATCTAGCTTGGTCTTCTGGTCATAGCCCATAGTCTGAACAACAATGGACATGTTTTTCATTTTTAACTCTTTTTTTCCCCCCAAAATTTCATACATATACACTTATTATTTACACATACACACTAATTACACATAATAACACACTTATTATTTACACATATACACACTCATATAAAGAACCATTTTTCTTTTTAAAGACTTTTTCACATTGCGTCTTTGCGTTGGTCTCGGACTAAGAAAAGCGCTATATAAATGCACTTGAACTAAGTGAATGGATGAGAGTATGCATTTGTGTGTGTGTGTGGTACAGAAAGAACTGTAAAGACACACAAGCAGCGCTGTTTCAGTATTTTTTTTTTATCAAAGTCATTTGTGAAGGTGTGTTTCAAGAAAGAAAGAAAGCGTGACATTATAAACTCTTTCTCTCTCTCTCTCATTGTAGGCAATCACAAAGAAAAGTCAGATAACCAGTGTTTATTTTCTAAATACATATCAGAAAAAAATAACATTGATGTATTTATTATTCATAAAGCTTGAGGAGTTCATGAAAATATACAGTACACTGTTCTGTGACAGTTAGCACACACACACATACACCAGCAAAGGCAAACAGCTCATACCACTCATGAAAAATATTGCATGATAAAAACCTATTGGTGGTTGTAATATTACGATGGTAAATGCCCAAAACGGTGCATTGGATGTGAAAACTGAGCCAAGTTGGTTGAATTGACTCTAATCAGTGTTCATGGAGCCCGCTGGCAAAACAGGTCGAGGATGAATCCTCACTATATCGCATCAGATGTGTTCTGTTTTGTTCTCGATTGTAATGTCAGTGCAGTTACAGACTTTGCACGTTTGAAAACCAAAAAATAATGACACCAAGACACAATAAAGCAGCACACAAACTCAACATTTACATACTATAGTATACTATACATATTACATATTATAACTTATCGGATGTAAATATGATACGAGACTTTTAAAAAAACATAAAAACAATACAAAACCATATTAATATGGGGGAAAAGAAAACAATACACTGCAACTACCCATGAGAAAGACTGAATTGTTGCCACTCCTCTTCGTTGACAACTGGGCAAACTGGGTGTACGGTTGAAAATCAAGCAAATTTAGCGTAAAGGTTCGGGAACCACATGCTTGGTGCAACATCGATGACAACGACAAGTTGTTAGGAGTACAAATTCTGCATGAATATAGAAACTAAAGAAAAACAAAATGCATTTATAAGTGTTCAGACAATGTGGATGAAATAAAATAAATCTGCTACGTTTTTTGATCCACGGCAAGGCGTAATCTAGGGGTAGATTCTAGAAGTAATAGGCGTAATCTATACCGGTATTAAAGTGAATTGAGTTGTGAAAATTTATGCATTTTGCAATACTGCTGATACCATCACACATTCATTAATTAAATTTGTATGTATATAAACACTTTAATACAGTATAACCTTTGTTTCGTTACAACCTTTAATAACGTCACAGAGACATTGCTAATAGAACAGCCTGAACACAGAAAGCGTTGTAACAGGCTGAATTGTTTGTGTACTGTGTGTCTGTGAAACAGGCTCCAATGTGTGTGTACTGTGTCTTTAAAAGCGGCGACACTAAGAGAAAGAAGCGTAAAAACGCACGAGCGGCGCTGTTTCTGCTTATTTTTTTTTTTTATCAAAGTTGTTTGTGAAGGTGTGTTTCAAGAAAGAAAGAAAGCATGACATTGTAAACTCTCTCTCTCTCGCTCTCATTTTTCGAATAAACGCCAGTGCTCCTACTTTTAAAAGACATACTGTAAAAATGGTAGATGTTCATCCAACACAGATTTTGTGTACAGATAATGCAATAAAGGTCTACTAAAATGTAATGTTTACATTTTACCATGCCCCCCCCACCCCACCACTACCGTGATATAACATCGATACTGTCTGGACACTAGGGAAAGAACCTCACATCCTTCACTTGTACTAGACATTAATTGACTGGACACTTTCAATAAATATGGTTTTTATTCTACATGTTTTGTTATGCCATGGTATGTTCTGCATTGCAACTTGTAATACAAAATTTGGGGATTTTAGAGCTAAAATTAACACAGTGAATCTAATCATAATGAAGTACATTGATGTTGAGTTGAACTTAATACCAAAATGATTCTACCATTCTTTGCAAGTTACTGGAAGACTTGTCTTTGTCTATAAATAGTGTGTTTGATGTCTGCGCTTAATTAGTTGTTTATACTATTGACAATTTAAATTTTTTGTGAAATTACTTGCCTGGCAATTTATGGCATCATATTTTGTATGATCAATATTATGTTGGTTATCTGATTATCACTGCATGCAATTAATGAAAATACAAAGAGTAAAATGCATCAACAGTTTTAAACGTTTTAGTTAGTAAAATACAGATAAAATATTGCTATCCTTATTATAACCTTTTTTCATTTAAAAAAAATCTAAATATCGTCTAGTCTCGTTCACGTGAACCTAGTGTATTGTCTCGTGGGTAGATTTTTTTCTTGCATTACTTTTATACTTCAAGCAGTTATCAAATGAATACTTTTACCTAAGCTGTTACCCCCCCCACCAATACCGTGATATGATACCGATACCGTCTGGACACTATAAAGTATTGTGATTTGAATTTTCACTGATATCGCCCATCCCTAGCGTAATCTGAAGTATAGTAAAGCTGTAATGATCAATGGTGATGTAGTAATGGCGGAGAAGAAATGACCAGTAGGACGATGGGTTTGTGGTGAGAATGGAAAGGTAGAAACACATGCAACTATAGAAGGAATCCATACGTGATGCTTTCTATACATCCCTGACATGAGCTGCTGAAACTCTACAAGACGTCTTTCAGCATCTCGCACCTATTCTACTATTTACACAAAACCGCACGAGCCCCGAAATCAATGTGCCTACTCAGCTCCCTCCTCCGAACATACAAACATATGGAACGTAAAGTTGATACGCCAATGGAACGCTTTGTACGCTTGTCCAAATGTGACGGTTCAAGGACGGTTTCCTTGCGTAAATGTGCAGGGGAACAGTTTAAGAAAGCCAAAAGAAAAAAAAATGAAACACATCAGAGACATAAAATAACTTAAAGGAATCACGTAAATATAAATTAGAATGAGCTTTGAATAAATAATTCTATTATTTACACCACTGTGCTATGAGACTTAAATAAGTAAAAATACTGATTAAAGAAGCAGCAAACATTACAGGCATGAGGTACAGCCAAAAAGATTCTGTTTCCTTTACAGTAGACGGTTTTACAACTATTCATACATTTGCACCAAATGTTGCGGCATTTGAGCCGTTCTTGTTAGTCTTGTGTGTGTGTGTGTGTGTGTGTGTGTGTGTGTGTGTGTGTGTGTGTGTGGACTTGTTCAGTTCTCAGACTGATCCAGACAATTGCACAATGGTGTCTTTTCCGGAGAATACGGAAAAAGAGCAGCAGTGTTTGATTTGTTGGGTTTGCAGTCCGTAAAGACTAGATATGGCACGATCCTTACACTGAGCACCAGTGTAGTCCAGACCTGAGCTCTACACCGGCTCATCTCCCACAGCTTTACTGAGTTTTTTCCCAGAACTCAGATTCCATCTTGTCTTTGACATGAGGTTGGATTTTGGCTGCATAAGTGAATTTGGTTTGTTTTGTTACGTTTAATCAAACAAAAGTGTCTGCTACTGTCACGCGGTAAAAGATAAGGGACGAGCGGTCTGAACATAGCAGCTTTTTAATAGTCATCTTCTTTCTCGTATACATCGGTTAAAACTCCTCACAAGTGCAGACGCTGTGGCCCAACGACCGAGTCTTTCGAACAACAGTCATTAATGATGTTACTCTAAGTTTTAGCTGAACAAAACATTGGTTCACAAGAACGTCTCAGTTCTTATGAAGACGGTATAAATTAGAATTTGTCAGTTTGGAAAAAGTGTAAGATTATTTAGTATTTCCACTTGCACGCTGTTCAAAGGTGTTTGTTAGAATCTACCAATCACTTTGATCTTGACCAATCTGAGAAGGTCAAAGGTTGTGCATTTCTAGCACGTTTGAAAGTTGACAACTGTTTCTGGCGTTATTATGCATTGTTGCTGTTTTCAGTAACATTAAAGACAAATATAAGCACTAAAATAAAAAGAAAAAAATACAAACGCCTCTTCAGTGTCTAAATATGTCAGTTAGTGAAAATCATTTGGGATCAATTATTTTGGTAGTATGAATTTTACTCCACCATTACAGTTGTAGCGCCACAGACGATTCGATTAAGATTATTTGCCAACACATGTAGATAAACTCGTGTAAATTTACTTTTGCTTTGACAAACTTATTACATATATCACTGTGATAATACAAATAATTTGAAAATTGTAATTGCCTGCTGCAGTGGTGTCGCTAGGGTTGGTGTCACCCTGTGCGATAAAGCCCCCCCCCCACCACGTGTATCATGTCTCAACCGTGCCTGTAGCACGTCAGTACAGCGTTGCGTAACGCGTGTGGCACCCCAAATTCGCATTTTTTTCATTTTGGTGTCACACTCTGTAATTGGTGTCACCCGGTGAGGACCGCACTCCCCTGGTGGCCGGCTGAGACTTTGTTTTTTTTGTTTGTTGAATCGAAAATGTTCATGTACCAAAATATTTTGTATGATCATTTTGGCTAGTATAATGTACTATTGATATCACTAACAATATTATAGCGATCCATTTTCTGATTAGCTTTTCCATTTCTGGGCCTTCCATTGGTCTGAAGGTGGGACACACCCACTGTATTAGTTACTGTTTATTACTGTATTACCAATCACAGAGCGGGACACTCTTTTTTCATACTCCAATTGTCCTGTTTTCAGACAGTGTTAGGTAACCAGAAACCCAGAGGAAACCCACGCAAGCACGGACTCTACATGGCTTCTTTCTTTGCCGCATTTTTAACGTACAAGATCGAAATGCCCTCTGCTTTTTATCGATTTTGGCAGTGTGATTTTGTCATTTGGAGCCACAGCAGCTGCACTTGTGCATCTTCCTAAGAACTGAAAAAGAAATGCAATCATCCGCGGACGTTCTTTACAATCACTGAGTATGTGAGACTCGCCTCCATCGCAAAAACAAGGATTTGGTGTCTTTTAGTCGTTTCGGTTTTTCCTAATTCCTGCAGGTCAATTTGCTCCTTAAATCGATTTTTACAGAAGATAAACAGAGGAAACTCGATCTAAGGGGACAATAGACGGTTAAACTGTTGTTTAGACTGTCTAAGAGGTCAGAATCCCAGGCTAATGACATAATTCAATGATTTACTTTTGTTGTGGTGGTCTTAATGTGATTTTCCTGGAAGCCCCCCATTTTCCCACTACAGTCAAATATTAACAGATGATTCCCCCCCCCCCCCCTTCTCCCGTTTTGCTCCAGCTCCACTTAAAAACAACATCGCCATGGTTGCATTTTATAAATAATGTACAATAAAAGCAAACATTAAACAACAAAACCGTCCATTTAGTCTTTCGTCCAGCCAGGAGTCTGAACATTTGTGGTCGCGATTGCCTGAAGTCACACCGAGAACCTTCCACATCTTTCCTGCTTGGACGCTGTAGTTGGTGTGTTTGGCTGTTTGATTCCGACAATCGTACCCTTGAGTTTGATCGGTGTGGGATGAAGAAATAAGGGCATGCAGAGTGAGTGGACAAGCCCTCTTGTAAGCAGCATGTAGATAGAAACTGGTACCCAACGCGACCCCTCTGTGCCACGTGGGCGATGATGCTCAGCCAATGAAACGATGCCGGACTCCTTTATTGTTCTCGTCAGCGTTGGGGTCCCGACACGCACATTCTTCTTGAATATTGCACGATGTAGGGAATGGAATCACCTGAAGAGGAAAGACCAACACACCAGCGTTAATTCTGTTAAAATAAATCCCATCAGTCTACTGGAGCAGACGCGTTGACTTCAGGATTTAAAAACTGACTTTTTTTTATACATCCATGTAATTTTATTAGGGCTGTCAAAAGTAACACGTTAACGCATGCGATTCATTTAAAAAATAATCATGGAAAAATGTAACTTAGTTCAAGTTTGTTTATATTGCGCTTTTCTTAGTTCAAGACCAATGCAAAGTCGCTATGCGAATAAGGGAAATAAAGAAGAAAATGTTCATTCGGACCGTTTCTCAAACAACTGCGGATGTGCCAATCTTTTTTTGGATTTTGAGGAGAAAGCTCGTACCACGTTGGTGCCGCGAGAATACTTTTACTTTTAGACGTGCCTGCACCGCAAACATTTTGCAACAGATTTGAAGGTACAAAATGTCACAAGACTGTCGGGCACGTTAATCACAGTCCAGCCGAATATTGAGAATTAAGGGAACTGCGAGCTGCTTGTGGACAGAAAGAAGCTGCTCTCACACTAAATGTAAAGGAGAAGTTAAATTGTTTCTATATTACTCATTGTTACTTTACGTATTTGCCATGCCTTTATCCTGTACTTTTTTTGGAATGCTTTTGAAAATAAAACTTATTGCTGTTTGTTTTGAAGTGTAATTGACATGCCTGTGTTTTAAGAGATATGTCTTTCAAATCAACAGTTAATTTTGAGGTTCTTGATGGTTTATTGCAAGTTTACATTTTACACATAATATCCAAAATTACAAAATGTATTCATTTGGATGGGAACTGTGATTAACTAGTTCGATAATTAACTAGTATAATCGATTGACAGCACTAAATGTTATATAAAATTGACCTAGTTGTAACCTTCGGTTCAGCAGTCTAAAATTTTTAAAGTCAGTTTTCCTAAAGTCTGTTTGTCCCTGAATTTATTTCCCTTTCATAGTCAGGTAACTTCGACGTCAGTCAGAGACCTGACTAAGGGATAACGGATGCGTAGCCATTCGCGTTCATTCTTACAAACCGGCCAATGAACGGTCAAGTTCAATGGCTGCATGAATTTGCATGCCACCTTTGACCCGTACCAGCTGGTATAAAAGGGCGGTGGCGTGCCACATGCAAATACCTTTCAGATGATTGAAGTCAGATTCGTCTTTCATCACTGGGTTTCATCTCTGCAACCAACTCGATAAGGCTCTTNGCGGATGCGGCGCTCGTGTTGAGTTGTGATCGGCGTGTTTACACATGCCGATCGTGACACTGCGGAAGAGACGGGATTTCCTCCGGGAAACCCCGTCTGCAGCCACAGCGCCCTCCCGTGGCGAGGATCGGGACGCCGCGGCTTCCCGACCCGCTGAAACCGGTGAGGCGCGCTCGTGGGGAGATAGGGTAGATGACTATGGCAAAAGCAGCTCCAGCTGGAAAGCGCCGGCGACGCCCAGTGACTGCGGCTGAGGTCCCTCGGCCCCCAGCACCACCGCTGCAGCAGAGGAGCAGATCTCGCCGCAAGAGGGCGGCGCACTTCGAATCCAGGTCAGCAAAGGACGCCAAACGGCCTCCCTTGCGATCCTAATGTGTTCGGAGTGGAGGGAGCAGAACAGGGAGTATGGTTGAGCTCCGACGATCGAGCCATCACTGTCAAAGTCCTTCCACAGGTGGACACAGAAGTGGGGCTACCACCTATGGTGCTAGCCAACTTTACAGTAAAAGACAGATGCACCCACACTCACACTCCCTTCACTCCTACCGAGGAACAGAGGACTTCTCTGTTCCCTCGCGGGTCGAGTTGTCCGCTAACATCGGATACACCCTGCGCGGTAGAAGACCGGAGCTTTCCAGGTCGGGGGTCATGCTCTCCTCTGTCGCGGGGGAGAGAGACCCCCAACTCACCAAAACGGTCGAGGAGCAGGCTCCGGCCGGCACCTCCCGACATGGTGAGAGGTCGGTTGGCAGACTCAGACGGGACGCAGAACTCTCTCGCCTCACGGCCAGGAGTCACCTGCCCAAAGCTCTCCCCAGTGCAGACTCCCGCCAGAGCCCCGGCCCCCCCAGACCCTGGTCTCGGGGACCCCACGGCTTCGTTGATCCCCCTCAGACGGCACTTGACGGAATAGTGCGCCCTTCCACGTCCGTCCCCTTGGGTGATCCGAACCGTGAGACTCGGCTATGCTCTGCAGTTCGCCCGCCGGCCTCCGGTATTCCGAGACGTCCTCACCGCTCATGTGGGCCTGAGGGATGCTCTCGTATTAAGGGCAGAGGTCTCCTCGCTGCTAGCGAAGGGCGCCATTGAGGTGGTGCCCCCAGCTGAGAGGAGAAGCGGGCTTTACCACCCGTACTTCGTGGTCCCCAAGAAGACCGGCGGTTTGCGGCCCATTTTGGATCTGAGGTCCCTGAACGGCTACCTTCACAGGTTTTCGTTCAGGATGTTGACCCAGAGGGACAATCTGAGGGCAGTTCAACCCCAGGATTGGTTCGCCGCAATCGACCTTCAAGACACGTACTTTCATGTCTCGATCTTGCCCCGGCACAAGCCTTTTCTGCGCTTTGCTTTCGAGGGCTGAGCGTATCAGTACCAGAGTCTTTACGAAGATAGCGCAGGCTGCCCTCTTTTCCTTGAGAGTGCGCGGCTTCAGGATCCTGAATTACCTGAACGACTGGCTACTACTAGCCAGGTCGCGGGGTCAGTTGATCGCACAGAGAGACGCAGTGCCCAGGCACTTGAGCCGGCTGGGGTTGCGCGTAAACTGAAAGAAGAGCACCCTGACCCAGTGTCAGCAGATCTCCTTTCTCTGGCTCGACCTGGACTCCGTTCTGATGTACGGCAGGCTGTCCTCTCAGAGAGCCACCAACATCCGGAGTCAACTGTAGGTGTTCACCCCCGGCTTCCGGGTGTGGTGCAAACACTTTCAGAGGATCCTAGGCCACATGGCGTCTGCCTCCGCGGTGACCCGCTAGGCAAGTTACACATGTGGCCCCTTCAGTTTTGGATCTGGGGCAAGGTCCCAAAACGAGCCTGTCAGCTGGGGACATACCGGGTCCTAGTCACACCCGAGTGTCTCCGCCTGCTCCACCCTTGGTCAGAGACGAGCTTCCTACGGACAGGCGTCCCATTAGGAACCGTCTCCTGTCGTGTTGTGGTATCCACGGATGCATCCAACACGAGGTAGGGAGCAGTATGCAACGGCCGTTGGTCGGGTCCTCGCCTCCAGTGGCACGTCACCATGCTCGAGCTACTAGCCGTGCACCTCGGATTGAAACACTTGCTCAGGTAAGTCAGAGGGAAGCATGTGCTGGTCAAGTCAGACAGCGTAGTTGAAGTAGCTTACATCAACCGTCAAGGCGGTTTGGGCTCGCACCGCTTGAACAAGCTGGCACGTTGCCTCTGGCTGTGGTGTCTGCCGAGACTCAAGTCTCTGGTGGCAGTCCACATTCCAGGCATCCTCAACACAGCCACGGATGCACTGTCGAGGCAGGGTTCCACCCCTGGCGAATGGAGGCTGAACCCTCATGTGGTGACAGAGGTATATGAGGAATTCGGTCTGGCACAGATAAATCTCTTTGCTTCAGACGAATCGACCCACTGTCCACTCTAGTTTGCGCTAACTGAGGCGCCACTCGGTGTAGACGCGTTTGCCCACCCATGACCTCACCACATGAGGAAGTACGCCTTCCCGCCAGTTACCCTGATTCCCCAGCTGCTGGGTCGAGTCAGGAGGGAGGGTCATCAGGTTCTCTTGGTCACCCCTTTTTGGCCCGACAAGACCTGGACGTCAGATCTCATGGATCTGATCACGTCCCCTCCGAGGCAGTTACCTATTGAGAGCGGACCTCCTCTCACAAGCACAGGGCTTGCTCTGGCACCCGCGGCCAGACCTCTGGAACCTCCATGTCTGGCCGCTGGACGGGTCACCTCGATCTGCCACGGTCGGTACAGGACACTATCGCTCAGGCTCGTGCACCGTCCACAAGACGGTTGTACGACCTGAAGTGGCAGACCTTCGTCACCTGGTGCCGCCAGAAAAACGAAAACCCACTGAGTTTCCCCGTCGGTACGGTTCTCTCGTTTCTCCAGCAGAAACTTGAGGAAAGCGTAGCCCCTTCCACTCTGAGAGTCTATGTGGCCGCAATTTCTGCCTCACATGACCTCATCGAGGGGAAGACGGTAGGCCGGCACAACCTGACAACTAGGTTTTTAAGAGGTGCAAGAAGGGTCCGCCCTTCCAGACCTCCGCCTTCCCCAGTGTGGGATTTGAGCTTGGTGTTGGCAACCCTCCGCTCTCCCCCCTTCGAGCCACTAGAGACTACGAGTCTCAGGCTGCTCACACTGAAGGCATCACTTTTGCTAGTGCTGGCCTCAGTGAAACGGGTCGGGGACCTAGAGGCGTTCTTTGCAGATCCTCAATGCCTGACCTTTAGTCCTGGAGACTCGCACCTAGTGCTGAGACCCAGGCCTGGTTATGTGCCCAAAGTGCCCACTACCCCCTTCAGGGATCAGGTAGTGACGTTGCAGGCCCTCCCCGCTGGGGAGCAAGACCTGGCCGGTCACCCACTGTGCCCAGTACGCGCTATACNTCTCTAGCAGACATAGGCAGAGCTGCCGGCTGGGCTACACCCAACACCTTTATCCGGTTCTACGAACTGGATAAGGCGTCGGTATCCACGCAGGTGCTTTCCGCAGTGGAGGGCAATACCGACACGGTGTAGGCCTGCAGGAGCCAACCCCAGTCTTGGGGCCAGCCTCCCATCTTAGTGTTTCCTCTACCCTCGAGCTAGGCTAGGAACACGCTCAGTCCGCTCAGCACACTAGGGGTCACGGCCTACGGAGGGCCAAGACCCCTGGAGCCCCGGCCTCTGTTTCCCCTGAAGGGCAATCAGGCGCAAAGGGGGGGTTCCCTGGTGCCACCGAGTCCAGACTAGTAGACCTAGTTCTGGCTGTTGGCGATACTCTCCGAGTTATTAGGCCTGGGTTTCCCAAAGGGATGAGGTCGAGTAGTAGGGCTACGCTCCTCTCCCAAGCTTTACTCTGTTTTCAACAGACACTGGGCTTCCTTGATGAGTGGCGCTGGAGTGCCATCTCTACGCAACACGTCGCACTATGTGAGAGGTGTTCTCCATCAACCCTGGCGAGGGTCCCCGACGCACGGGTCGAGAGCCAACAAGTTCCTTGGTTGCCTCGGTGGAGGTGAGTGCTACTACCCTTCGGGCTAGGCCCACCTCTAGATGCTGTGGAAGATCCACTAAAGGTTCCTCGGCTAAACAGACGGAGGGGACTTTTCGGTAGGATACTGCCCTGGATGTGGCCTGTTGTATTATCCCATAGTCAAGTCTCTGACTGATGTCGAAGTGACCTGACTATGAAAGGGAACGTCTTGGTTACTTGTGTAACCTCTGTTCCCTGAATAAGTCAGGGAACGAGACGTCACTTTCCGCAGCCACATTCAAGGTATGCCGCTGGAAGTCTGCGTTGGCCCGACCGGCTTCAATCAGCGAAAGGTATTTGCATGTGGCACGCCACCGCCCTCTTATACCAGCTGGTACGGGTCAAAGGTGGCATGTAAATTCATGCAGCCATTGAACTTGACCGTTGTAAGAATGAACGCGAATGGCTACGCATCCGTTATCCCATAGTCAGGTCTCTGACTGACGTCTCGTTCCCTGACTTATTCAGGGAACAGAGGTTACGCAAGTAACCAAGACGTTATTTATTATTATTATTATTTTTTAAATATTTAAAATATTTTTTAACTATAACTCAATTTTCCTAAAGTTTCTCTCTGCCTTGATTTGCAAGCTGAGAGGACTGGTATTCTGACAGTGCCCAAAAATAAGAGTCCTGTAATTTTTACTTACATTTTTTATTACAAAACTGCTTGTTTTTACACACACATATAATTTTATATAAAATATTAACCTCGTTGTATTCCTAAAATGTCGAAAAATTTGAATTCTGTAATAGTAATAATAATAATAATAATAAAAAAGTATCTAAACCCTAAATCTTGCTAAATATTCCTCTTAACATACTTCTTTTTCATCTTTCAACAAACCGAACCTGTGATTTGTATCACCGTTTTACTTATTCTATACACTATTCTAGTGATTGCAAATTACATTTTTGTAAGCACCATTGTAAAAATATGTACCCCCCCCCCAAAAAACGTTTTTGAGCCAAACTGGGTAATTTTTGAGTAAATATGGTATATATCTATACTGTTTATGTTAGAATGTATATCTGTATATCTTAGGCAAGAATGTGTGCATAAGTAGAGAGGAACAAGAGATCAGTTGTGGGTAGGAATGCCCTCTCCGTGGCCTGTGAAATTTCCCGTCTTTCCTTTCGGAGTCTCTGTCTACCACAGGGGATTTTTCCCAACAGTAAATCCAGGCTCATTCATGGAAGCCACAAGCTCTGGCTGACAACATTCCCTCCATTGCCACACTGCTCATTACAACCAACCAGCCAACACTTTTGGAGTTATGTATGCATATGTACGCCTGCTAAATATTTGCATTGCCCACAGTCGTCTCTGAATTGTTTCCAGGGAAAACAAACAAAACACGGAAAAGCTAAAAATCGGTTGTGAAAAAATACGGGGCAGTTTTGTAACTGGTAAAATCCGGCACTTCTTACACATACACGCACACACACGCGCACACAGACACACACGTTTTAATAACAATAATTAATAAACGTTAAGGTCAAAACCCAAGATAATGCTTTTAACTTGTTTTTGCTCATTTGTAACTTGCTATTCTGCAAAGTATTTTTAATAATGTGTTGTATATGCACTTCCTATATCTCTATGCAAGGTCATCACAAACAAGAATTGGTTCCCTAACTTTCCTGGGTTATATGAGACTTATTTTAGAATGAAATACTCAAATAAACTGTCCAGAATGGTTAAACAAGTGGAGATGACTATGGACGCCTCCTGTTTGTATCTTCATAGTTTGTTTTGTATTTTTATTTATTTTTACTAGGGTGACCATATTTTGATTTCCAAAAAAGAGGACAATCGGCGCGGCCTCGGGACACAAATTCAGACAGGCTTCTCTGAGGTTGATGAACACGCTTTCTTATGGTTTAATGGGGTTACTTCTGTAATTAACTCCTGTAATAAAATAATTAAAAAATCTGTAAAAACCTGTAACAAAATAATAGCATTTTAGCAAAAAAAAAAAA
>SOMO01000036.1:63858-79749 GCA_028128575.1 Paedocypris carbunculus | reverse complement strand
TAAAAATGAATAATGGAATAATTAACATTAAATGCTATAAAAAACAAATGTCAAAAATAAAATGCATATGAATAAATACAATTTTTAAATTGAAAAAAACTATTTGGTCAAATGGTTAAGACTTTTAGTAGAGAACAGCAACAAATAAATAAAACACTTGACTAAATGCTAAAGTAAAGGTAACAAACCATACAAAGGTGGGCTGGGTGGGGTATAATGATATACAATACCTGCAATACAAATGAATAAATAAATAAATAAATAAATAAAACAAACAATTAAAAACTAGTCAGAGCGAGTAGTCAAGAAAGAGCCATTCATACTCTAAATACATTCTGTGTGAAAACAGAGACTGTTGCAATTACGTTGCCCTGGAAAAATTGAGTTAGTATTCCCGCGCTGGCGGACGGTGGAGGTTGCTTTTAATGGGGAAACCGAAGCCCTATTAAACTTATATGTGTCTCCCTCGGGAGTTACTACACATTTCCATCGTGACAGGCATGAAAGGTTGCCCGACACACCTGTGACCTTTTCCGATTCCAAACCTTCGCTCCGGCCCAACCCACAAAGCTTTCAAAGAGTCCTGCAGACGGCCACCCATCCAAACTGGGTTAGTAGGTTCAAACGTCTGGAGCCGGAAAAAAAAAAGCAGGAAAAAAGCGACTAACCATAAACGCTACCGTAATGTCGCATCTGAGCAGAGTTACTCGGAAGTGGAAAGCAATCTGAGGATGGGAGGTGATACGGTCCGCATGAGTTTACCAGGTGCTGCGGACATGCAACAGAAACCTCGTAAGTTCGAAAAACATGGCGGAGGTGGTAACAAATCCCACTTGTTTGGCTCGGTCGCCCATGTTAAACGTGACTCGGATTAGGCCCGACTGACCCAAAAGAGCAGAGGTGAGAGAGACACCAGGCACATCATGTTTATTTATGCACTGGACTTCAAAGAGCATGAGAAGATGGCAAAAACAACTGTCCAAGTTCAGCGGAGAAAAAGACAAGAGTTATTCCCAGACCTCCATGACTGTTGGGCTGGGACTCACCATTCATCAATCAGAGCAATAATTGTGTTTGGTGGAGGTTTTTAGAATAATATGTAATGATATATAAATAAATGTTGAGGTAAAGGTAACAAACGATACAAAAGTGGGGTGGGGGGTATACGTTAACTGCAATTCAAATGATGAACGTAAAAAAAAGTACGTAGTTAATCAAAAGTATTTTTATACATATGAATAAACACAAATGAGTTTTTAAATTGGAAAATAATTATAATAATAGTAATATTTAGTCAAATGCTCAACACTTTTAGTAGTGAACAGCAACAAATAAATAAACACTGAAGTAAAGGTAACAAACATTACCTGCAATATAAATAATGACTGTAAAAAGTATAAAAAACCAAAGAACCAAAACAAACAATTAAAAAATTTGTAATATTAAAATGAATTTTAATTATGCATGTAAACATTTTAAAACAAAGAATTAAAAAGTAAAAAAGAATAATGGAATAATTTACACTAAATGCTAAAAAAAAAAATGAATGTCAAACATAATGTCAAAAATATATATGTATGAATAAAAACAAATGAGTTTTTAAATTGGAATATAAAATACGTATAGTATTTGATTGAATGCTTAACATTTTTAGTAGAAGAACAACAAATAAAAAAACACTTACATAAATGCTAAAGTAAAGATAACAAACGATATAAAGGTACAATACAAAAGATGAATGTAAAAAAAGTATAAACAAACAATAAGCAAAAATGAATATAGTAATGAATTTTAAATGCAATACAAATATGCAAATAAAAATTATAAATCAATAAATGTTTAAAAAACAAAAACAACAAATTAAAAAGTAAAAATTAACAAAGGAATAATTAACATTAAATGCTGAAAAAATGACTTGTGAAAATGTGAATTGAATTCAATGACTGTGAAAATGACTGTGAATGACTGTGAAATGAATGTCACCTTTGAACTACTACCTACTACTCGACCTTATCCCTTCGGGAAACACAGGCGCCATACTATGCGAGTATCCCTCTTGTGGAGGAACACAGCCAGAAACTAGGCAACTAGTCTGGACTTGATGGCACCGGGAGACCCCTCCTTACGCTTGTTCACCCGCCTGGAGGAACCAAGGCTGGGGCCCCCAGGGGTCTCGGCCCTCTGTTGGTCGCAACCCCTAGTGTGCTGAGCAGACATTACGTGTCTCTAGCCTAGATCGAGAGTAGAAGAACACTGGAAACGGAGACTGGTCCCAGAGACTGGGGTTAGCTCCGCAGGCCTATACCGTGTCGGTATTGCCCTGCAGAGAGTATTTGCGTGGACACCAACGCCTTATCCAATTCGTAGAACCGAATGAAATGTTGGGTGTAGCATAGCCAGCAGCTCTACGGATGTCTGCTAGAGAGACTCCCTTTTGGCACCGCAATCGATGAGGCCATACTTCCTGGAGAGTGGGCTTTCACGTCCAGCGGGCAAGGCAACCTACAGACGTGGTACGCGAACTTAATCGCGTCAACAATCCAGTGCGTGAGTCTCTGCTTGGTTCCCGTTCTGCCGACCACCATAGCAGACAAAGCTCACTGTGCGCCGCAAGTAGGTGCGTGTAGCACGTACTGGGCACAACTGATGACCGTCCAGGTCTTGCTCCCCTGTGGGGAGGGCCTGCAACGTCACTACTTGGTCCCTGTAGGGCAGGGGTGGCTGTTAGAAAGTCTACCTGGAGTAGGAGATTGTGTGTTTTATTCTGTGTGTTTCCCACTGTTCTATCATTTTCTTATAATCAATAACAGTACAAGAATCAAGATTTCATATGGTTTATTTCAGTAGCTGATGCAATTATGGAATATGCTACGTCATTGTTGTAGATACGCGCTCTACGCCGGATCATCTCCACGGAACTCCGCGGCAACCAGACTGATGTAAACTGAATGTTTGTGTACTGTTGAGTTAGTTACCTGCTTTTCGATCTGAGGAGACAGCAGTCTCCTCTCTGTTCTGTCAATAAAAGGCCTTTTCTCTGGCTAATCAAGTTCACGTGTTTCTCTGACCGGAAACCCACTTTCTGTACTGCGACCGCAAGCAAAGATCCCACTATCCGCAACAGTGGCCAAACTTTTTGATTTGCGGGCCACATTGGGTTCTAACATTTGACAAAGGGGCCGGACCGGGCTCAGTATATATCGCGAGAATTTGGCGCTACTTTTGCTACAGTGTGTGGAATCAAAATTTTTTAAAGGATTCGTGCACGAGCGTCCCGATTTTCATGCCGGCATGAGCAGCTCGAGTTGAGCGCACGGATCTTGCCGCTTGCGTTTCAATCTATGATGACTTAAACAACTGCATGGACCTCGGATCTCCAAAGCACGGAACTTCCACCACCACCGACAGCTGGCACTCCAAGATCGTTTGTGATGATATAGCGAACGAGTTACACTTTACATGTGTTTGTAAAATAAAACCCACTATTTCAAACATGTGAGTTTAATCTAATGTGTCCAATGTATTACATTTGAAACGATTCACTCTCGCTGCAGTAGAGCAGAAAAATGAGGAAAAAACGAGCTGTTATATGGAATCAGATTAGTGCCTAAAATATCGAACGTAAATTTAGAAGAAACTAACGAAAATGCTTCACATTTAAGTTCGTTTTTTTTTCTTTACGCTTTCGTTCGAAAAGTTCCTTTTTTTTCTGTTCCTTTTTTTTTGGGTGGCCCTTCTCTGATTGGATGGTAAGAATGTGATTGACAGCTGCATTCACAGTGAGAATGTGATCGACTGAAAAAGGGGGAGGAGTTTAGCGAGCGCTAAAACACATTCATAGTCGGAATACCTTCATCGTATTTATAGTATTTAAACGTTTGAAGTGATCCGTTTGTCCGGACCGACACGACACCATCCACATCACTGTTCCAGAAAGACAACGACAGCGCTCTCGCGGCCTGTATACTCGCTATTTCGTGCGCACATATACAGGGTCTCGCGTTAAATTTTAGTTAGCATGGAATTCTAAGAGTTTTTAAAAACAAATGGAACGTTTTATTGACATTTTCATTATTAATAATAATTTTAATAATAATACATTTTATTTGTAAGGCTTTCAAGAGCACACACACAGTATTTTGATGTGAAGAAACATCAGTGTGTACAATTATTCTGAAGTCGTCGGCCACCACAATATTTTAGCAATGTCGTGCAAAAATAACACTTAAATCACAGCAGTAATATTGTGTACTAAAATTTAAAAAGCAGTGAATGTCAAGGTGTTCATTCGCAGAACTAGTCCCACGCTTCCTGAACAAGCAACTGTCAATCACATTCTCACTATATACGTGCGCTCTAAATAGTGAGTTATAGCGAATCCTTCTGGTTGAGTGGACGCTAGCGCGTTTTGCTGCCGCTGCTCACCGACTCTGTTTTGATATCCCACTAATGTTACGTAGGACAAAACCCAAAGCCCGCGTCGTAAGTCCAAAGTTTACCATGATCCCGTATAATTCTGAACCCAGCCTTCCAGCTGTTCAGTTAGCCGAATTAGCCTACCTGTACGTTCACTCGCTCTGTTCAACTAATCAGCCGCGGAACTTCACAATGCATCTCCAAAAGTTCTCCCGCCTTTGCCTCGTTTCAAACTACGCTCCAACCACTGGTTTGATTTGATACTCAGCTGCTGAGCTTCTCCGACTCCGTCACATACACAGACCCGCTACCGCGGCACTGCTCCTTCCCCCGGACATCGCTCTTCCACCACGCCAAAGCTACAGCCATCGCGGATCTCGCCGGAGCTTGATCTACAAAGCATCCACAACAATAAACTTCTTCTGGTCCTCCAGTCGTCGTTCTCCTAGGATTACTTCTCGTGCTGCAGATCTCAGTGTGCTAACCAGCCTCCCTCGATCGGCTGAAAGAGCGACCAAACAGGATTTCTCCCCTGCCCATTTTGGGCTGCTCCCTCACTGGCAAGGGAATCATCATCCGCGATCTCATCTCCGATCTCCTGACTCACCTCTGTACTTTATCTAACAACATTATACTGCTGGGCGATTTCAATATTCATATCGACAGCTGCTCTCATCTTCTCACCAGAGACTTTCTATCTTGTCTATATGGTTTTGGTTTTGATCAGCATATTGATTTTCCCACACACATCAAAGATCATACGCTGGACCTAGTATGCTCCTCTGGTGTTGCTCCTCTCAATTCTGATGAACGACTGGAAACGCATCATCAATCTTCATCTCTCCCTCTGCCTCTCCGCTGTCAAAATTCCGTCTCAACTCATACCGCAATTTTAAGGATGTAAATGCCTCTACACTCTCCTCCTCCAGTGAAAACCCGGTCAGTCACTTTCACGCACAGCGCCCCCTGGTTTACACCCACTCTCCGCACTATGAAGGCCACAAATAGACAACTGGAGCGCCTGTACAATAAAACCTGTTTTGCCGCACACAAAGAAAAACTCTTCGTGCAAGTAGCTCTCTACAAGGAAGCTACACAGGCCAAAACTGCTTACTTCTCAAAATTGATCAGTTCCAACAGAGGCAACTCCAAAACTCTCTTCTCTCTTCTGAAAAACCACCTACAACCGCCGGATCCCTTTACGGCCCACTTTTACTCTACCAAAATGTGCAGTCAACTATCCTCCTTTACCTACAAAATCACCCGGATCCATCAGAGCCTTGGCTCTAATTCCTCCGCTATCCCCACACTTGACTCTTACACATTCTCTCAGCCTTTCTCAAGCTTTGTTCTCCCCGACTCCTCTGAAATTTCTGCAATCATCCATAAAGTCAAACCTAGTACATGTCATCTTGACCCCCTTCCCAGCTCCTCTTCTCAAGCCCTGCCTCACTCTCGACCGGCACTGTCCTCTCTCACTTCAAAACTGCCGTCGTCACCCCTCTACTGAAAAAACCTGGTCCGGACCCCTACAACCTCAATCGGACAATCCTTTCGAAAGTCTTGGAAAAGATTGTCGCCTCTCAACTCCACGAGCACCTTACCCAAAACTTCCTCTATGAACCGTTCAAGTCTGGTTTCCGCCCTCACCACAGCACTGAAACGGCACTTTTAAAGATCACCAATGATCTCCTCGAAGGGCCTGATTCTGGTCACCTGTCCATCCTCGTCCTTTTCGAGCTGAGAGCCGCATTTGATACAATCTCTCATGAAATACTACTTAATCGCCTCTCCGCCATTGGTCTCAATGACGTCCCCTTGAGATGGTTTCACTCCTACCTCATGGACTGCTCACAATTTATCTGCCTCAAATCCTTTAAATCACAGTCCCTGGTCACTACTGGAGTTCCCCAGGGTTCCGTCTTAGGGCCCTTGCTCTTTATTATCTACATCTTACCACTCTGCAATATCTTCCGCAACAACATTCTGTTCCACTGTTCCAATGCCCAACTCCCACCCACCTCTGTAATCGACTGCCTGTCGGAAATAAAGTCCTGGTTCACAAGCAATTTTCTCAAACTAAACGCAAATAAAACTGAGCTATTGCTGGTGGGCACTAAATCTTCCATTTTAAAGGCTGACACTTTAGCCCTGTCATTAGACAGCTCTGTGCTGTACCCATCCCCCCACATTAAAACACTAGGTGTCATCCTCGACAGCTCACTACACAGCAAAAACTGGAGAGTGGAAATGTCAGTGTTAACCATTCTGGAGTTACTTTTAACTCTTAAAATGTAATTTTAACACATTTGGAGTTAAACAGGGCAGGGTGTTGTAGTTAATAGAGAGAGTTGATCATCAATTTGAAAACAACTTCATAATAGATTCAATTAGACCACACCCCCGCTAAACTTCTTGCTCTACTATTAACATCCTCTCCACCTTCCCAAGATGTCTGGACACTATGAGATGTATGAATTATATGGGCTGGTAAGTTTTGAATATTGTGTTATTCAAGACATAATAGCAGTTCAAGAGATTAATATCATCATTCTTAAATTCTTTGTTTGCATTTTACGACCAAGAGATGTCTTCACTTCTGTTGCTGATTCATCTCCTTCCACCACCAGCAGGACAACCACGTCCGCTGTAATGAGTGCCTGTGATGCAGTCAGAAGACTTGTCGTCCTTCATAAGGTGTGGCATTCAATGGCGTGTTGTGGATGTTGTTTCAAAGAGCAAATAATTCACTCTCACTTAGTCATTACTGTATACTATGTGCTAGACAGTGTGTTGGCTTGCAGTGATTGGTGCGTATGTTTTTAATCTAATGTTCAGTGTTTTTCAATGCTAGTCATGCTGCCGTTTGGAGGAGCATCTTGACACCAGCGAGCAGCAGCATCTGTACCTCCTCCTGTACTGTCGCTCGTCAGAAAAGCAAAATCACAGCTACTACGTCGCCTTGGACAAACATCTCATCTCATGCCTGGCAAACCACTCCCTTGGGGCATTTGATGAGCTTCTTAAGGCACGTTTTGTTTTCAACTTGTCTCATGACAACGGACTTGCAAACTTTTACACGTTTATCCAGACCACGGCGTATAACATCGATGTGGGGCAAATTAAGGAGTCGTCCCAGAGTGAAAGACTTGAGAGCACGACTGGTGAACCAGACACTCACCCTAATATCTTATCTGCAGAGCATTGCCATATTGTGACCGGTTGATTTGGATGACTGTATAATGTGTTTACTCGCACACAAACTGTTCACACAGATTTTGATGAGCTTTTTGCGACTTGTGATTCATTCTTTGATTCTGTGAGTACTACATGAAGATCGGCGTATTTTAAAAATGTCTAAGATTTGCTATTATAATCCATTTGATGTTAAAATCATGCAATATTGCTGATGAAGGTTTGTACACTATACCTTCTGTTGATGTTTTAAGTGAACTTTGAAGTGCAAGAGAAAAAAAAAACGAATAGTTGAATTTGAGTGGGGGTTTTTCATTGGTGTTTCATTTTGCATCACTTTAAGTGCTAATTCAACGCTTGTTAAGACACAAAAAAGGAACTCTGTGTTAAATATTTAACTACTAAAAGTGTTCATGAAACTCCCTTAAAGTGCTGTCAAAAAAGAACTCTATAAATGTGTTAAAATGGTAACACTTTGGAAAGTGTTATTTTAACTCAAAAAAGTGTGGAGCTATATATACTCCCAAAAAGTGTTGAAATGGACTCTCTGGGAGTTAAATCAACACTGGTCTTTTTGCTGTGTATCGTTCCAACCTCAAATTAACAATATCACTAGATCGGCTTACTTCCAACTCCGCAACATCTCCGCCTGCGCCATTCCCTCACCCTCTACTCAGCTGAAATCCTAGTCCACAGCCTGGTTACCTCGCGGCTCGACTATTGCAACTCCTTCCTCTTCGGCCGATCCAAAAAAAACGCTCATAAACTACAACTTGTTCCCGAACTCCGCTGCTCACGTCATCTGCAAAATTCCTTTCTCTGACCACATCACCCCGGTCCTAGAACATCTCCACTGGCTTCCTGTACAGCACAGAATCAGTTTCAAAATTCTTGTACTCACCTTTAAAGCCATCCACAACCTCGCCCCACCATATCTCTCAGATCGCATTCATATTGCCACATCCACTCGCACTCTAAGCTCCTCATCTTCCATCACACTATCTGTTCCTCCTACCCGCCTGACACCATGGGGAGTCGAGCCTTCAGTCGGTCTGACCCTGCCCTTTGGAACTCCCCCCTCACGTCAGGAATACAGATACATTTACCGCTTTCATGGCAGCCCTCAAAACCCACTTGTTTAAACTAGCTCATGCACTCTAAATTATCTTTAACCGGTCTACTGTTAATGTCTTTATTTCTGTTTTTGTACAGCGTCCTTGAATGTCCAGAAAGGCGCTTAGAAGTCTAGGCTATTATTATTATTATTTATACTGGCCGTGGACCGTATTTTAGTCATTTTATGAATCAAGCCACAAGTCAAATTTGATCAAGGGCCCCCGTGCCGGATTTGGACATGCCTGTTTAGGGGGTTGTGGGCACCTTGGGTACGCAGCCAGGCCCGGATCTCAGCACTGCGTGCAAGTCTCCAGGGCCGACAGTCAAGCATTGAGGATCTGCAGAGAAAGCCTCTAGGTCCCTGGCCCGACAGTAACGCAGCCTTCAGTGTTAGCAGCTTGTGGGGGGTGGCTGAGTAGGAGGATCTGCAGGGAAAGCCTCTAGGGAAAAAGGGTTATTTAAGATATTTATAGAAAAATGTATGTAATATAAAGTATGTTATAAAAAATGTCTGTTATATAAAGATGTAATATTAGTTAAAATTGGGTTAGGCATGGCTTTGTGGTACCTGACGCACATAGTGAAGTGTTTGTTGTGTGGGTATTAAGATGCTGGCATACTATATTAGTTAGACTCGATTAAACGATGCTTGGTGGTATCTGAAGTATATGGGGCAATGTTAGTAACTTGTGCAAAGTTTATATAATGCTAATATATCACACAAACGGGTGATTTGACAGATTTTGTATGTCAATGGCAAAATGCATGTTGTTGTTATATTTTATTCTTAATGTATTCTATAAGTTTACTAGTCCCAGTGCTTGGAAAATGTTCAATAAAAACAGAACTGCTGAGGACACCGCTGAGCGTTCGTCGGTTCACAGGTCTATCTGTGCTTGACCAATTACGACCCACACCTCTGTCATCACTTGAGAGTTCAGCCTCCGTTTGCCAGGGGTGGGACCCTGCCTCGACAGCGCATCCGCAGCGGTGTTCTGCCGTCAACAACTTTGACAACACAAGACACCACATCCAGAGGCAACGTGCAAGGTTGGTCAAGCGGTGCGTGCTCAGACTGCCTTGGCGGTTGATGACCAGACCAGCACATGCTTCCTCCGCTTCAGTCCGAGGTGCACGGCTAGTAGCTTGAGCATGTTGATGTTCCACTGGAGGCGAGGACCCGACCAGCGACCGGCCACACTCTGACCAAGGGTGGAGCAGGTTGAGACATTCAGGTGTGACGAGGACCCGATATCTTCCCAACCGCCAGGCTCGACTTGGGACTTTGTCCCGGATCCAGAACTGAAGGGGCCGCATGTGCAAGCCTAACGGAGTCACCGTTGAGGCGGACGCCATGTGGCCTAGGATCCTCTGGAAGTGTTTGCACGGAACCTGGGAGCCGGGCGTGAAACTCTTCCCACAGTTGACTCCAGATGTTGGCAGCCCTCTGGGAGGATAGCCTGCCCTACATCTGAACAGAGTCGAGGTCGAGCCTGAGAAAAGAGATCTGCTGACAAGGAGACAGTGCATTCTTCTCTCGATTGACGTGGAGCGCAAGTCGGCGTGCGTGCATGAGCACCGCATTCCTGTGCGATCAACTGACTCCACGAGCTGGCTAGCAGTAGCCAGTTGTCCAGGTAGTTCAGGATCCTGATGCTGCGTGCTCTCAGGGGAGAGAGGGCAGCCTGCGCTATCTTCGTAAAGACGCGCGGCGACAGGGAGAGGCAGAGGGGCAGGACCTTGTACTGATATGCTCTGCTTTCGAACGCAAGCGCCAAAAAAGGCTTGTGTTGAGGCAGAATTGAGACGTGGAAGTACGCGTCTTGAAGGTCGAAAGCGGCAAACCAATCCTGGGGCTGAACTGCCCTCAGAATGTTCATCTGAGTATTCATCCTGAACGAAGACCTGTGCAGGTGTCGATTCAGGGATCTCAGATCCAGAATGGGCCGCATACCACCGGTCTTCTTGGGAACCACGAAGTACGAGTGGTAAAACCTGCTCCTCGTCTCGGTCCGCTAGCAGCAAGGAAATGGCTGTTCTTAATACGAGCGCGTCTCTTGAGCCCACATTAGTGGTGAGAGTGCCTCGAAAAGCTGGAGGCCGGCGGGCAAACTGCAGCGCGTAGCCGAGTCCCACAGTTCGGATCACCCATGGGGACAGACGAGGGAGGGCGCACCACTTGCTCAAGTACCATCAGAGAGGGATCAACAAAGTCGTGGGGTTACCGAGACCGGGGTCTGGGAGGGCCGGCTCTCTGACGGGAGTCTCCCTGGTAGAGGTAAGTGTGACCCCGTGCCTGGGACTCCGGTGGGCCGAAGCACTTTGGAGTCCTGGCCTTCTATCGCGCAGGCAGAGTCCGGTGTTAGCGGACGTCTTGACCCGCGGGGGAGCAGAGGGGCCCTCTGCTCACCGGTAGGGGTTGAGGGAGTTTAAAAAAGCACTAAAACACGTTTAAAAAATAAAAAGCACTAAAAACTGTGCTTTTACACCAGCACCATAACACTGATAAAAAAAAAGTGTTCACTGACTGTCGTGCTTTTCTGTCTAGTAAGTTTCTTTATATAGCCTGTATGGACATCTACTGTAGCCTATTGTAGACAAATTGCTTCACTTGCTCCTCATTTTAGTAAGTCGCTTTGGATAAAAAAATCTGCCAAATGACCGTAAAGTAAAAGTAAAGTAAAGGGAGTGTGTGGAGTGTTTGTCTTTGTACAGTCAAGTTGGCTAGCACTGAGGTTGTAGTCCACTTCTGTGTCCACTGAGGTGGACTTTGACAGTGGGAGCTCGTCTGTTGGAGCTGCTTCCACTCTGAGCGAAACAAGACCCCCTTGGAGGCCACAGGTGTCCATGGCTGGTCTCGGCAGGGAGACGTTGGCGGCAGAGGGAGGCCCTCTACTCACCAGAAACTCAGCAGTGTTCAGAGTGCTCAACAACAGTGCCCACTCTGTACTTTCTCCCTCCGCTCCGTCTAACCATACCCACGGAGTCTGGTAGCAGAGTGTGACGTCGTGTTGGGACGAATCTCCCTACAGCGGCGTGGAACCGGTGGACGGGACTCCGTTGCAGTCTCTGGGCGTCCTCTGCGTGTTTAGCAGAAGGCCCAAAACGGCGACAGACCAAGCTTGTCTGATGCTGAACCTGTGGAGACAGAAAACTCCACAGTCGCCGTAACCATTGGTGGTGGTCCAGGCCACCATGGTTGACATCGGGCCTCATCAGCTCACACAATCCTTCGACAGCTTGCCTGTAAGAAGATAGAGGCCACAACGTGAAGTGTGGTGGCGGTCTGTCCGGTAAGTGAGTGGGAACAAAAAGACTCACTCTACTCACCCCGGCAGGCTAAGCCGGTCCTACCAGTGTTCGGTCTGTCCACAACCGGGGCATATACTTACACATTGGAGAACTAAGCCCACCACACTTAGGAAGTGAGGAACATTTGCTGAAGAAACTGTGTGCACACTGACAGGCGCAACGTTCTCAACAGCTACTTATGAAATCTCGGGATCAATATTGGGGCTACCAGTGTTAGCTGGACTGTTCCCCAAGGATCGAATGCTAAAAACGTGACGTCAACGGACTGACCACAAACTGTAGACCGAAACCATGCACTCTTACCTCACTGCAGAACAAGAGCACATCATCCGTACTCGGTGTGCAGCGTTCACCTATGTCAACACTGACGGCCGTTTGTTGTCGGGCAAATCCAGTATCGCAATCGTGAATCTACTGGAGAGCTCATGCGTGCGTAGTGAACATTGAGATGGAAAAACATCTAAATTCAGCCCTTGCGTCTCAATCCTACCGCAGTTCTGAGAGCCGAAACTATCCGAAACCCGCCAGGAGACCGAAGGGGGGGCTGTCTTTCGCGGAAGGATCCACAGAAGATCACCTAACTACGCCGCGCTGTTTACATACTATGCCCGCCGCCGGCGCGCGTTCCCTGTCGCTCACCAAGACAAAGGAAAGCATGCCCGCGCCCGCCCAACAACAGCAGCCATCTAATAAACGGAATTCGTAGAAGATACAGAATGTATCTACCGTTTAGGAGCTCTCAGATGAAACTCTCCTCAACGTAAACAGGGAGTTTCAGCTACCTCCAGTCTTTTTGGGAAGAGCGAAGCTCGCTGGAGTGTACTGCCGATTCCAACAAGTTTCATAGAGAAGTCGAAGAGTTGAAGGCATTCACGAACGCTTCAACCATCAGAAAGGTAACGAGCATGATGCACAAGCCGCCTTTTGTACCACCTGGTACGGGTTCAAAGGTGACATGCAAATTCATGCAGCCATGAACTTGACCGTTCATTGGCCTGGTTAAAGTTTTGAGACACAAATAGCTAGCCATCCAATATTCCATAGTCAGGTAACTGACAGACGTCGAAGTGACCTGACTATGAAAGGGAACATTATTTAATAAAAAAAAAAAAAAAAATCCTCATAACAACTTTTTTCATCTTTTACCAAACCGAACCTGTGACTCGTATTACTTCAATGCTGTTTTAATTGAATAACAGGTTAAAAAAAAACTATTCTAGTGATGGGAAATTATATTTTTGTAAGGAACAAGGTTAAATTATGTAAGCACCCCCCTACCCCTACGCCCCCCCGCCCACACACACACACACAAACATGCATTTTTGAGCCAAATTGGGTACATTGTGTAAATTTGGGTAAATGTCTATTTTGTTTTATAAATATTCTAATAAGCTATATATATTTCAACCTTACCTCACATCCTTTTATGCACTGCAGCGCATCTGGCTGTGGGTACCACTTCAGCCCCATGGTGCACACAATATTCTGTAAGAGCGAGAAAATGATGAGTAAAAAAAATTTTTATCAACTGCAAAACGTAAAAATAAAACCGTTTAAGGAGGCTCAACTCACGTAATAGCTGGCAGGATCAGATAAGAAGCATAAATCATTGTCTGTTTACCCTTCTGTCATGTTTGTTTCCGACCAACATCAATAATGCTTGCTTGCGGGTCATTTTGACCCGGCGGTCTTTTATTATGCATATAAGTGTCAGAAACTAAAAAGTTCCCCAGAACCGTGTTTGTGTGTGTGTGAGTGTGTGAGTGTTAGACAGCGATGTGTTTTGTCTCATTGTTGCAAAGAAACAAATAGTATTTGATCTTTCTGACTCTTTTTAGCTTACAAATATGTCAACTGAACCCTTATTTGTTTATATGTAGAGGTTTTGGAAGTTGTGGAAAAAATACTTATTTTTTTTTTCTTTTTATTATTTAGTATTTTCTTTTTATTTTTCAACTTTTAACAGTATGTTTCGAACATAAACATACAGCGTGGTGTTACAAATATGTCAACTGAATCGTTATAGTTTTTACATGATGATTACACCAAATAAACCAAGCAGGAAACTTACTTTTTACTTTTTACTTACTTTTTAAAATAAATTTAAACTTTGAAATTGGGTCAATTTGACCACAACATAATAGGAGGGTATCCTGTGATTCCACACGTGTTAATACTTTGAGTTATAGTTTGGCTGCAGAAGCTGCAGCGCTTCTCTGGGTCAGGGTCAGAGTTGGGGTTCTTTCTTTAATCCTTTAGCAAGCATCACTAATTCTGTAAGCTTTCAGGTCAGCTTGAACCTTCCACGAGTTGTGAAAGTGGAGATCCTCTGCTCTGTTTGTGGACAGATTTCGTGCTCTAACGCACATAAAGCAAACAAATAAAGTCCTCTATAAGCGCGGTGTTCCGGTGGTGAAGCTTAAATCAGCCAAGAATCAATGAGAGAGCTCAGCGCGCTGGATTAGGGTCTTAAGAGCTTGGCAGAGCCGAGGACTCGTTAAACTGCAGGAGTGCTACCCGACTTTCACCTCTGCGGAGGCGGGCGAGGGCGGCGCTCCGACCTCGCTCAGGGATAGACAAAGCGCGCGGACGTAGAATGACGCGCTCTGGGGAAACTCCAAAAACAACAAGGAATGGAAAGCTTGAGTGTGCACAGAACGCGGGACTGTGCCCTGCTGGCCTGATGTGGCCATGCACACGCACACACAGACACACACACATTCTAAGCAGAATTTCATTTGGTGCAGTGATATTTCATAGACAAAATAGTTTCACCATCGTCTTCATCAACGACACTTGACGTTACCGGACGAAACCGAAACTTTTGTAAAAACTTTCACTTAGGAACTTGAACTACATTCATTGGCACTTTTCTCAACGAATAAAAACACAAAAAAATGCCGACGTCTTTTGTGACGACCTCCTATCATAATCCGAGCTTGTGGAAAAAGGCGGGTGCAAAGGTAAAGAGAACCAATCATGACACGGAGTCTTTCAGCGGGGCAGGAAAAGCACGGATCAAACTTTTGTTTTTCTTTCACCGTGCAACTATTTGTTACTTATAAATGTGACGCAATTCAAATTTATTTCATTTTATTTTAATGTGTTTAATTTAGGGCTGTCAAACGATTAATTTTTTTTAACTACTTAATTGCACCGCCCCAATTTTAATTTATTATTAATAATTAACACTAATAATAATAAGTATAGACATTTGTAACATTGAAGTGTAAAATATAAATGAATGTAAACTCAACACAAAATAAACACTTTATAATGTTTAAATACTGTAATATACTGTTTTTGTTCCGGTTCCGGCTGGCGGCGCGAAGAGACCCAGCGGCCACAGCGGGACCCAAATTGGTGCTATTTGTCTTTCTTTTCCACGTTTTCTAACCCGTTTGTATCCCCACATGGACGCCAAACTCTTCTGCGTTCAGTCCTACAACCGAGAAGAACTTTTGAGCCTGCATTGTGCAACAACCGACTTGCACAATGAAACAAAAGAACTGCGTGATCTCGGACTTCTGCGGCCTCAGACCTCGGAGTCGCCTGACACCCGGGGCCGAGAAAAGCACCATCGTAAGCGGTGCGCGAGGAAGCGGAAGCGCGGGAAGAGGGCGGGCGTCCGCGCTAGGCTAGCAGCTAACTCCAGCCGGCCGGCGCTTCCCTCGATCACTCTGGCTAACGTTCGCTCCCTGGAAAGTAAAATGGACTATATCACACTACAGCGATCTTCACTGCGTGAGTTCAGGGACTGTTGTGTTTACGTTTTTACGGAAACATGGCTCAGCAGCAGGATTCCGAACGCCGCCATTCAGCTCGCGGGACTTACTGTGTTTCGGGCCGATC
>SOMO01000036.1:25864-63445 GCA_028128575.1 Paedocypris carbunculus | reverse complement strand
CCACCCGACCCAACCAGAAGCCATGGATGACTGTGGAAGTTCGTGCGATGCTGAAGATGAGAGACTCTGCCTTCAAAGCTGGTGACAGAGTGGCCCTAAGAACATCCAGAGCCAAGCTGGCTCGAGACATCAGAGAGGCAAAGCGCGAGCACGCCAAGAGAATCCACGGCCACTTCCAGACCAGCAAAGACAGTCGGCGCTTGTGGCAGGGAATCCAGTCCATCACAAACTACAGGACAACACCACCAGCCTGTGACGGTGATGCCTCCCTGCCGGATGCGCTCAACAGCTTCTATGCACTGTTTGAAGCACAGAACGACGGAACTGCGAGGAAGTCCATCCCACCTTCTACGGACCAGGTGCTCTGTTTCTCCACAGCCGACGTGAGGAAAACCCTAAGCGGAGTTGATCCACGAAAAGATGCTGGTCCAGACAACATCCAGAGAAGAGTGCTCAGGGAATGTGCTGAACAACTGGCAGATGTCTTTACTGACATCTTCAACATTTCCCTGGCAAGTGCAGTTGTACCGACATGCTTCAAGACCACCACCATCGTTCCCGTGCCAAAGAAGACTTCTGTGTCCTGCCTCAACGACTACCGTCCCGTCGCACTCACTCCCATCATCATGAAGTGCTTCGAGAGACTCGTCATGAGGCAGATTAAGAACCTGCATGCCACCCATGCAGTTTGCGTATCGTCCAAACCGCTCCACGGACGACGCCATCACCACCACCCTCCACCTCGCCCTCACCCACCTGGACAACAAGGACACATACGTTCGAATGCTGTTCATAGACTTCAGTTCACCATTCAACACAATCATCCCTCATCAGCTGATCGAGAAGCTGAGCCTGCTGGGTCTCAACACCTCTCTCTGCAACTGGATCCTGGACTTCCTGACGGGAAGACCTCAGTCCGTCCGGATCGGGAACAGCATCTCCAGCTCCATCACACTGAACACTGGAGCTCCACAGGGCTGTGTACTCAGTCCACTGCTGTTCACTCTGCTGACTCACGACTGTGCAGCGATGCACAGTTCAAATAACATCATCAAGTTCGCTGATGACACGACTGTGGTGGGTCTAATCAGCAAGAACGACGAGTCGGCGTACAGAGAGGAGGTGGAATATCTGACTTCTTGGTGTATAGTAGTGTTGTCAAAAGTATCGATATTTCGATAAGTATCGATACTGAAAAATCTGAAACGATACAATACTGTGATCCAAAAGTATCGATACTATTCGCGCTTCTGGGTCTTCAACTTCGCGCATGCGCACGGAGCCGATGGACGCGGCAGATCATTGTACAAGCGCTGATAAATCGCGCAAACACCTCGCGAACCGAGACACAGACGTGTAGAAAGAATTTCGAGAAGTTAGTAACTGTTTTCACTATTAACACGTATGTTATGAAGTCCCGTTTTGCCCCGTTAACGCACTGAAATACAACTTATAAGCGCGGTCTACCGAAATATAGTAATAATAATAATAATAGAAAATATTATACTCAGAACAGACGCGGATATTTCAACCTTTCTCTCAAAAATAAAGAGCAGAGACACAAGCGCGGTAATTAAATTAACATTAATGACGTGAACTAAATACTTTCAGAAAACGGCACAAGCTAATGTCGTGCTGCAGCTGCTCTCCCTCACACACACACACACACACACGCGCAGGCACGAGAGCGGCTCTCCTAACTCCCGTTTCTCTCTCTGGCGCGGGGCTTCACAAGTAAACGATACACACGGTAGATTTCGAACGTAGTATTTACTTCCAAAGCAGCAGTCAGCATTAACGTTATCTTCTTGGGAGAACTGTGTGACATGTTTGCCTTTTCTGTTTTTTTTTCTTCTTAAAGGGGCAGGGCACTTTTCCCACAATTCTTTAAAATTATAATGCAACCATACCAATGGCAAATTAACCCTTACATAAACATAAATGAACAATAACTTAAATGGATTAATATCAGTGTAAACAAACTGTTTTATTATTTCAATAAGATTAAAGAGCATCTGAACAGGTGTTCTATCATTTTCCCCCTGTGCCACTTCAGTATCCCGGCGTGCCCCAAATAACCAGAAATGACTTTAAATGAAACCAAAAATTGGGTTTCTACTAATTTCTTCGTCTTATAAGCGGGTCTAACAGAATACCACAATCTCACAGCTGAAGCGGGGGGGTCGACTTAAAAGCGAATCAAATTATAAGCGAATAAATACGGTACGTAAAAAATGTATCCTAGTAATCGTGCGAAGCACATTTGAATTTATTTAGAGTACTCTTGTACTTTTAGAGCTCCTACCAAATTCAGTCAGTCATCTTCTACTGCTTCATCCTTTTACAGGGTCGCGGGGAGCTGGCGCCTATCTCAGCGTCTTAGGGCCGGAGGCGGGATACACACTCTGTATTGGTGGCCAACCATTCGCAGAGCGGGACACACAAACAAACACATTCACACACTCACTCATACCTATGTGATCAATTTTCCAATTCCAATTCGCCTGAAACGCATGTTTTTGGACTGTGGGAGGAAACCGGAGAACCCGGAGGAAACCCACGCAAGCACGGGGAGAACATGCAAACTCCACACAGANGCATGACCACCAGGGACCATGCCAGAAGACTGTTTATTTTAGGTCAAAATGGCAAATGCAACTCTACTATCTACTACCCTACTATCGGTGTCTCTCTTCCATCCATCGTGGACATCTACACCACGCGCTGCATCCGCAAGGCGAAAAGCATCGTAGACGACCGCACCCACCTCTCTCATCTTATCTTCAGTCTCCTGCCGTCTGATAAGAGGTACCGCAGCATTCGGACCCTCACGACAAGACTGTGCAACACTTTCTTCCCTCAGGCCATCCGACTGCTCAACACTGCGCGTAGCTGAGGAAGACCTGGACCTCTTCACACACAGGACAGTATCTCAGAACATATATCTGCAAAGATTGTATATCTGTCTCACTCATTCTGTTCTCGCTTCTCTTGCAGTGGTACAGTACACTGAGGAACATCCGTCCACTCAAGATGAGGGAAGCTTGGACGCCCTGACTTACGTCTTCTCTCCCTGTACACTAGTCGGTGTGCACCTCGTCTCGTCAGTCTGTCCTGTCGTTGCACTTGTGTACTCCTATTTATTTTGCGTGCCCCTCCTCTTGTTGTACAGGTCTCTCTGTTCTGTGTGGACTGTGATCTGTTCTGTGTAGCACCAGGGTCCTGAAGAAACGTTGTCTCGTTTCACTGTGTATCGCTCTGCTATATGTAGTTGAAATGACAATAAAGCTTCTTTGACTTTGACTTTTGACTAAAGAAAACAATGTGTAAACCAGTCATAATTAAAAAAAAAGTTTTTATTGAGGAAAAGAGAACACATATGTATTTGTATATTTGTGTGGCAAAAGTATGGCACTGATAATTATTCTAGCTGAAAACGCTGATCACACATTTTTAACTAAAGATGATCACATATTCACATCAAAAAGACAGAAGGCTGCTCACACATTCAAAGGAGAAAACAAAGCTGAAAGTCGACGGACATCGCTGTCCTCGTCATGTTTCAGTTACAGTATTCTTCTTCATCATCATCACAACAAGGAGTATCCGCATTTTACTGCAAGTTAAGTTCAGCGCAGCATTCTAGCCTTTTCCATTGTATGTATGTAACAGAGTTATATTCCTTTCTTCACACAAGAATAATTGTCTACCGTCGCGGTGTACACTCTTCTCCAGGATCACTTGACTGCCGTTCGGGGTGCAGTGACAATCCCTAACCTGGGTGGCAGTGTTGCTGCTCGGGTGTTCTGGGACCAATAAACGGGAGTCTCTCCGTGAGGGGAGTCTTCCACGAAAGACTATATGTGCATATAGTTGTTCTTGCCATTCTCTGACCCTCGGGGCCGTGCGGTGTATGGGGCAGGGGGGTCTTCACTCTAGTCCAGTAATGGCAGCATTCCGCTCTGTTACATTGGTGGCAGCGGTGGGATGTTTTATCCCAAGGATGGACTAGAGATAAGGATGGCAAGTTTTTTTTCTATTTGTAGTTTTTGTTCATGTTTTTGACGTTTCAGTTTCCCCGGTGACGTTTCAGTTTCCCCGATTGATGAGGACCGGATCTGCACGGTGTTCCAGAGCGGCGACTGTGAGGTGTTCCAGCGCAGTTTCCAGGGTGACCCGGACTTTTGTGCGGAGCTTCCACGCCATCCCTGCTGTCCCCGAGGATTGTTTTTCCAACGGACGGACGGACGGATTACTTCCCTGAGCGTTCTGTGGAGATCACCTGTTGGAACGTCAGGTGTTTGACCCGTTCGTTCAGCGCGTGGAGGATTCTGGACGTTGGAAAGGTCGTTCTTCCTCTGGTGGATCGCGTATCTTGGATGAGTGGCTGACCTTGGAATTTTTCGCTGGACATTATCACAGGGACACTTAACCCGTTCTGGACTCATTGTTTGTTGGTCTGTGTTTGAATGTTTGTTTCATGTCAAGTGTCTTGTTGTTTGATGTGTATGAATAAACGGGGACGTTTATTTGTGAGGACCGGATTCCGCTCCGTTACAGTATGTATTCAGCGTCCGCGATCACTTTCAGCTTATACTGCAGCTCTTTAAAAGCAATCGCATTATCAGTCATTTGGCCACAACAACTTTGACTTGTTGTGAAGCATATAGAGCTTCTAACAGGGAATCGTATAGATAAACTATTCACCAGCGTCAGACCGTTTACAGGCGCGAGTACCAAGCGCATGCGCGAGCATTTAAGGCTTACAAAAAAAATGAACCAAGTAAAATACCAATGAATGAGTAAAATGTGCGGCGCGGTCATCTGTGCAGAAAACCTGTTTTTTAAACGCGGTCGGTCGCGCCGTTCTCTACACGTCTCCATGATCTGCGCGCGCATGCGCAGTCGTTTGTTTGAGAGACGGCTGAATGTTTCCATGTTGTTCCCTTCCTTATTAGTGAAGTGCGCCGTGATTTCAGATTTGCAAAATGTTGTACACATATATACGAGGTTATCAACGTTTAAGCAACGTTTTAAAGTGAAATTATCCGTCTAAATGTCCATTTATTGCGTGTAAAAAAAACGGAAGTGGTGAAAAAAACCCAGAAGTGATTAACGGCGATAATAAAATTTGACGCAACAAACAAATTTTATTAATCGCACGAGTTAACGCGTTAACTTTGACAGACCTAGTTTAATTTCCTCTTTGTTGAGGTTTCATTTATGAGAATACATTTATTTTAATTGAAAGAAAAGTTCATAAAAATAAGTTCAAGAAAAATAAATATTTTCCCAAATACATTTGGATTGTTGTATATATTTAATATGTTCATAGTTAACTACATATTCAGATTTCTTACACATAGCAACTTCAGTGAACATTATTTATAATATATTGCACCTATATTTTTTGTTGACTAAATCTACGTGTACTGTAATTTAGTCAACTAAAACGTTGTGGTATTTAGTCGACTAAATTTTTAAAGATGATTAATGTGGGACTAAAACAAAATTGAGTTTTAGTCAAAAGACTTTGACTAAAACTAAACAAATCTTGTCAAAATTAACACTGATTTGGTGGCCCCTCTGTGCAAGCAATCAATCCATTATTATTAGCACACTATAAATCTAACAAAACCAAATTCATGTTGTTTTTTTTATAGTTTTTTTTTTTNACTGTCGCATATGCGCTTGCTCACTGGTCATAGTCATAGCCATTATCTTAACACCAACGAAAAAATGAAAAAAAAATCTAACTTTTTTACATTTTCACACATGCGCTTTGAGACAATTGTAACTGTGAATGCACTGAACTTGAACTTGAACTATTTGTCTAGCAATATTTGTATACATAGATAATACGCAGTAGTCAGGTGTTATTTAGCACTTTAACACAATAACACAATTTATTAATCGTCTTATCCGTGTTTTCCCTGTTTCCTGGTTTCTTGTCTCTGTTTGGATTATCTGGTTTTTGATCTGTGCGATCAGTACTTCAAACTTTCAATTGATGTATAACACTTATATGTAATTGATTTTTTTGTGTTTTTTATTTTGAAAAAGGTGCGACTTGTTATATTATATTTATATTTATTAATGTTATAAGAAAATGTATTGCATATTTAACAAAAATGATATACTAAGTTACAGTATTTAAACAAGTGGTTGAAACAGAGTCTAATTTAAAAAGAATTTGAGCTTGTTTTCAGAGCTCAGTTCAAGCAGTGTGAGTGTGGCATGCAACGTAATAAATGGACTTTTATGCTATCTGTGGCACGAAGGGATTTCCTGTTGCTTGTAGCCAAACGTTAAACAAAGGGTTTTCTGATCTAAAGTTCAAGTTTATTTATATAGCTTTTCTTAGTCCTAGACCAACGCAAAGTCGCTAAAATATCTAAAGATCGTACCAATTGAAATCATCTGTGCTCATTGAGCCTCCAAGAACGTCTCAAGGTAAATCCAACCGCACTACGATTTACACGGCGAAACCGGGATCATACCAAACCGGGATCATCTACTTTTTATACCAAAAGAATTACATTTGTTTTTTAGTTTAAAAGTTATGGAATTTCTTTTTTTTTATTAGACTTGATTATTTTTCCTCATTTATGCTTTGAACAAAAGCTCTACAGCTTGGAATCAAAAAAAGGCGGCATTTTTGCTCTCAAAGTCAAAAGCATCAATCATCGCTTCACTTTTGTACTGGTTCATAATAAACCATTTTCACATCTATGATAGTTTTGGTTACTTACTTAAAAACTTAATTTAGAGAAAGTAACTGCTAAAATGTGATGTTTTATTGAACTTTAGAGAAAATGCATAATAACAATGCAAAAATAAAGATTCTTTGTAGGTTCTACTGACTTTCGACAGAAAGATGATATGCTTTGCCGTTACTTACTACAGTGCTGTGTGAGTAAAGTCGCTGCTACAAGAGCGTGTTTCAATCGAAAAAGCAGCCTTACTGGCCATTGCCAAAGTTCTGCCTCGAGAATATCTAAAGATTGCGGACGAAATCAATAAATCAATTCAAGTGTTGAATCATTTTCCGTTTGTTTTTTTAAAACAAATTAGCAAACATTTGATAATGTTGGCACTAATCTGATTCAATATGGCACGGTACTATTTCGTTTAAAAATAAAAAAATACATAATAAAAAAAAATAAATAAATATACTTAAAAGTTTTTTTTTGCTTTGAAACTTCTCCTGCTTGTCCTAGTTAGTGTAATATACATATTAACAAAAAATGGTTCAGTTGATATATTTGTAACGCCCGATACATTCTTTGTGTTACAAAGATAATGCATTAGGTCAATTTGACCCTTTAGATAAAATGGACGCTAAAAAGTGTCTGAAAGATCAAATACTTTTTGCTTCTTTGCAACAATGAGACATAACACACTGCTGTCTCACACACACACACACACACACACACACACACACACACACACACACACACTGTTTTGGGAAACATTTTGGTTTTGGATATATATGCATAATAAAAGGCCCTTGGGTCAAATCGTTCCTCGGAAATGAACATAAAAGAAGGGTTAAAAATGAAAAAGCAAAGCCTCACAAAGTACGTGGAAAAAAAAAAGAAAATAATCCAGACAACCTCTTAACCGACAGTGGACATGACGTCATTCGCAAACGTCAACCAGCACTTCATTTATAAGTCAGCAACAGAGATATTCCAACACAGATAGAATCTGTCTGGCCTTCACGACCCTGGCCACAGCTTTGCTAGTGATGGAGAATGAAATTACTAGTTCCACAAAGATATGGAAGAACTAGGCCGAGTTCTGGAACTTTCATTCTGTTTCGAATCATGAGGTTGTGTAACTTCTAACTTTATAACCAGTTAATCAGAGGCGTCAAGTACCGATGTAAAAATACTTACCGGTAGTTAAGTAGATTTTGTCGTACTTTACTTGAGTAATTCTTTCTCACCAACTTTTTATTTCTACTCCTTACAGTTTTACACGAATGTGCTGTACTTTCTACTCCGTGCATTTTAAAAATATCCGCGCTACTCTTATATAATTTCGGTTTGTTTTGTTTGCGCGTTGTCATCGATGTAAAAAAACATCTAGATAAATGACCAGAGTTGGGAGTAACGCGTTACAAATCAAATCAAATCAAATCAAATTTTATTTGTCACAAACATATGCATACACGGTATGACATGATGTTAAATGTTTTTTACAATCACTCCAAAGAACGAAAAAGAATACAAAAAGCAAAAAAGATCAATAGAAATAGTAATAAAATAGTAATAAAAATAGAAAAAAGAAAAAGCAGTAAGAATACAAAACGAATGTAAATGCAATGTAAATTACAATAATATATTACTTATTGCTGTAAACGTATTACTTATAGTATTTTCAGGAATATATTTCAGGAACGCTTGCGTTACATCAAATCTTTCTCTTTCAAGACAATAAATCAAACTTTTAATATTTCCTGTTTGTAAATAGACACGTAAGTCATTCGTCTTTCGCTTTTCGCTGGTGGAGCGTTGTATTTTGTAACGCTGCTCTGAGCTCGAGGTGTGCAGCATTTGGCTCCACTAATTTGCATAACTGCGCCTGCGCGCGCACTGTCGCAAACTTGCGGCAAATTTGATGAACATTTAATAAACAACAGCCGAAGGTACATTCACGAGATGGTCTTATGCGCATTGTTTAAGTTTTGTAAAAAAACAAGAACATTGTGGCGAAATGCAACCTCTGTGTAAATGCACAGAGGTTGCATTTCTACATCAAAAAACAGCACTAGCAATTAAAAAAAAAAACACCTCAAACGGCACCATCTGACCGCTCGACCTGGGAAGGGAAAGAAAACAGCAACGAATGTCCTCTGCACTTTATGGCCAGGAAGCAGGATAGTATTGTGTGGAAAGTGATTCAAAATGAATAAAACGACACTGAAGTTTACATAGTCAAGTCTGATATACTGTATACCCAATATACTGTGTTATTCACAGATATTGGAGGAAAATAGCTTTATGTCTACCGCACATTTAACACGTATTAGTGTTAATTATTAGGGTTGCCAAGCGTCCTCTTTTCCCCAGACATCCGGGCAGACTTTTTAAATTCACGATAATATCCGGTTTTCCCTCCTCATCTAGGGCTATTCCACGTGTACGTAGGTTCAAAGTCAAAGTCAGCTTTATTGTCAACTCTGCTGTACGTACTGGACCTGAGAGAGTCGAAAATGCTTTCTCTACTCATCCACGCTCTTTGCAGATAAACATTTTTACAAAAATACAAGTAGTACAAAAATGTGCAAATGTTCAAGTACTAGTACAAGTACAAAAAATGTTGTGCGATTTGTGATTACAGATAGAAATGTGTAATTTACAGAGTGTACCAAAAATGTGCAATTTACAAGTACTAGTACAGAGTTGTGCAAAAAATGTTGTGCGATTTGCATTTACAGATAAAAATGTGCAATTTGCAGAAAGTACCCCAAAATGTGCAATAGTCACAAACACAATGCAGTGAAAATGAAAATGTGTAAGAGAACAACACTGATAGTGCAACAGTTCTGTGCAAAAGTTGGAAGAAAGTGGCCAAGTGTTTGTTAGAGGGTGAGGAGGATGGGAGGTAGTGTGGTAAGTGAGTTCAGCTTCCGAACGGTTTGATGCATGAAGCTGTCCCGTAGTCTATTGCTTCTGGCCGGCATGCTTCTCAGTCTGCTTCCTGACGGCAGAAGACTAAGGAAGCGGTGAGATGGGTGAGTGGGGTCTGTGGCAATACAGACTTCTTTTCGGGTGAGACGGGTATTGTAGAGTTCCTGAAGGTGAGGGAGACGGATGCCGATGATCTTCTCCGCTGTTTTCACAATGCGGTCCAGCACTTTCCTGCAGGTGGAGGAGCAGGAGCCGTACCACACGGTGATGCAGCTAGTCAGGATGCTCTCCACAGCACTTCTTTAAAAAGTGCACATGATGGAGGGTGACGTCCTGGCTTTGCTGAACTTTCTGAGAAAGTAGAGACGCTGCTGGGATTTCCTTGATATGGCTGCAGAGTTGTTGGTCCAGGTGAGATCATTTGCGATCTGAATTGCGATCCAGGAATTTGGTGCTGCTAACCTGCTCCACCATGGCACCGTTGATGGAGAGAGAGCTGTGCTGGGTGTGGGCTCTTCGGAAGTCCACAACCATCTCCTTTGTCTTCTCCACATTCAAAGAGAGGTTGTGGTCTGTACACCATTCAACCAGCCGGCTGACTTCAGACCTATAGTTTGTTTCGTCCTCTTTAGTGATGAGGTCTACTACGGTTGTGTCATCTGCAAACTTAAAAAAAGTGTTCGTGTTGTGTATCGGCGTGCAGTCATGGGTAAGCAGGGTGAAAAGTAGGGGACTTAGCACGCAACCTTGCGGAGCTCCGGTGTTTATTACAATGGTGCTGGAGGAGATTCCTCCGACCCGTACTGTCTGAGGTCTCCCAGTGAGGAAGTCCAGCAGCCAGTTGCAGAGCAGCATGTTCAGCCCCAGCTGGTCCAGTTTGTTGATAAGTTGCTGAGGGATGATGGTGTTCGCAACCCGTGTGTTAAATTATTTGAGAACGAATTATTTGAGAATGAAATTGCGACGACTTTTGACTTTAAATAAATTTTCTTAAAACATTGTTCAAATTCAAACATTATTCATTATTCAAAAATGTCTGACTAAAATTGTTATATATTTAAGCTTTTATTGATTTTTTCTTTTTATTACTTTTTTGGAAATATAATATTGAATAAAAGTTCACAATTTTTAATGAGTATGTGTTGGTATTCTTTCCTCCTTGTTATTTTACATGTTTGCCATTATATCGTGGACTTTTTATGGGATACTCTTGAACATGAAAATATTATATTGTTATAATTATATAACACTGCATATGCATTAAATTATATTACAGTATTTAAACTGTGTTTATAAGAGTGTTTATATTGTGTTGAGTTTACATTAATTTACATTGTACANTATTATTCACAATTAGTGATTAATTTGGTTAAGAAGAGTGATTAACTAGTTAAAAAAATTAATCGTTTGACATTACTAATATTTATATATAGAATAGCAAAATTTCACGTTTCAAAGGAAAATGTGAAGACTGTGAACAGAAAATAAAAATAAAACAGAAACAAAAATGTTTATGCTTTTTAAATTTACGGTTGATATTTTTGGGTACTAATCTGATTCTACCGAAGACAACGACAACATTCTCTCCTCGAAAAAAAGATTGGAAATAAATCTAAGGAGATACAAAGGACTTTAGTGCAAGGTAGGTTGTGGGAGCTGCAAGAACCTCTTGTCCACTATAGCACCACTCTAGCATCATCCCACTATGACTATAATGGTCTTATTTTCTGACGGCTGCATCCCCCACAACAAAACGTTTCAGTCATCTCCGACTGCTCTCTTGAACATGACAGAGATCACTTTACTGAAATGTCCTCTACTGTCACCAGATCTTAATTCCATCTGCACTTATCTGGAATAGGAGATTCATGTCATGGATGTTCAACCAACCAATCAGCAGCAACGGAGTGACGAAATCATGTTGATGCCGATTCAGATCTCAGACAAATCATTCTAGCAATGTGTGGACCATGTGCTGCATAGAATTAAGACTTTGAAGGACAAAGAAGGTTCCGTCCGCTGATAGTCAAACGACGTTGTGGCAAACGTGTCTGAGATAAATGAATCTCTGATATAATTTTAAAAATAGACACTATGAACATGATTTATTTAAGAAAATTGCTGTTTAGTGTATGTTAAGTATGTATGTATGTATGTATGTATTAAGTATGCATTAAGTTTAGTGTACAGTATATGTAAGTATTCACGCAAAATTTCTAAGTAACTAAGTCTATTTACTCAAGTATTTTACACCTCTGGTACTAAATATTTAAGAACTTGACTGAATGCTGCTGGACTGAGATTCATACAGCAGAATTATTGTAAGTAGTCCTCAGTATCTCAGTATAAAGAATTAATTTTCTATAAAGAAGAAATAATAAAGAATCTAAGTTGTAAGCACACTTGATTTTAAATTTTGTAATTTTACAATGGAACTACACTAGACGTGAATAATGACAGCAATAATTTCCCCCTAAAAACATTTCAAAACAAAATTAAAAAAATATAAGAACATATATAATGTACATTATATTTAATATAATGTATAAATATACATAATTATTATTATTACTATATATGACGTATACACACACACACACACACACAATAATAAGCAAACTGCTCAACTGAAGTCCATACTGTATGTAGTATGTTCTAGTACGTGTTTGGTTAGTAAAAGATTATTAAAAGATTTTAGACACATGCTTCATTCTTCAGTCACAGTCTAGTCTGGCAGGCTTTCAGGAAATAAGAAAAGGAAATGCAGCATTTTATTACTGTCTATTGTTTGTGATTGTTTGTGTCTACTGCAGTACATACTTTGTGGCAAAAGCTTCCAAAAAGGAAATGTTTTTTCATGGTTACATGGTTAGTTATCACACAAGCAAAAACAGAAATATTGACTTGTAGGTTCAAAACCAGTTTACTAAAACTCAAAATAGCATGTACCCCTCCAGACTTAAAAGGTGTGTGTGTGTGTGTGTGTGTGTGTGTGTGTGTGTGTGTGTGTGTGGTCTTCAGTGTGCTAAACATAATGATACATTGAATTTACTAAAAAGTTCAGAGGAAATGTTTATCACATCCATTCATAATGTTAACGTTTATTTTTACTTCTTTTAGTAGTACAACTTTGCACCAAACAGCCATTTTTGTAAAAAATATGCCGCAATCATGTGTTAAACAGTATTGAATAGTGTTAAATATAGATTGTAAATTATGTTTGAAGATTTGGGCCGTATTAAGACCAGATTTCCAATATTTACTAAACATCTCCAGTGTGACATTAGTCAAATAAAAAACAGCACAGTTTGGAAACCAAGATAAAACACAGAGCCCACCCATATTTTTTTTTAAATATCCTCCTTACCTTTACTTTGGCTGGGTTCCACCAGTGGTCCCTCATCACTTCTTCAACAGTCATGTTGCTGGGCAACAGGACACCACTGCTGCTAGCATCTCTGCATGCTACCTCACACTCCTTTCCTATAGAAAAGTAAGGCCAGCATAAGGTGTTGAAACGTTTAGAGATGTTCACTTGATCACAAATTGTGATGCATTTGATCACATATTGTGCATCATGTATGGTTTGTGTGCGGCAACATGACATGGATTTTGTCCCTTCACAGTTAGAAGTGAACAAGAAGTTGGGGAACTGACCCTAAAGAAATGTATTTATGATCCAAGTTCAAATTTATTTATATAGCGCTTTTCTCAGTCCCAGACCAACGCAAAGCCGCTATGTCTTTAGCCGCTAAGTAGTCTTTAAAAAGAAAAAACATTCAATGTTCATCTGTGTTCCGAATTAGGAAAAAAAGAAAAAAATGTTCTGTGTTTATCGGTGTTCAGACTATGGGCTATAATCAGAAATAAAAAAATAGGAAATAAACCTAGGGAGAACCCGACTCTCTGGTGCCAGTCTCCTTTGGTATGCTAACACTACAAAGTCATTGGTGAAGGTGAATATGAACGGTATCCTCCTACTGCGGGGCGGAAAATGAGTCGGCTCCAGCCCTCTCCTGACAGAGCATCCCTTCCAATCCACTTGTTTCTCTAAAGGAAAGGAACGAGGTGTGAACCAGCACAGACAGAGTTGGCTTAAGCAGAAAGCCTTGTGTACTTGTAAACACAGAAATAGTTGGCTGAGGATCTACAGTGGCAGGTGGAGTCCCTCGTACTATCGCAGCACTAAAAGCACAACATTGCTTGTAAATCTTTATTAGTCACAGTTCTCTGGGTGATGAGTAAACTTCACCTAAAGACAATTGATTTGTTTTGGCATATTTAAACCAAGTCAGTAAACCAAGCAATTCAATTCAATTCAAGATTCAAAAAACTTTATTCATCCCCAGGGGGGAAATTGCTTTTTTTTTTTTTTTTTTTTTCCAATGCCCCAAAGGTTGCGCTCGCAGAGGCAAACGTTGGTTGTGCACCACTATCCATCCCGTCTTGCAAAAAAATGTGAGTGGACGCTAGACTGCACTCAGTTTGTAGAACCTGGTGATGGTGCCAGATCCGGCCCAGTCCAGTTGGCTTTAGGCTTGCCATAGTCTCAAGAAAATGTGACACTCAGGAAATGATCCATTGACTAAATCACTTTTTGACACTGCTCCCCTTCCACAAAACAGAGAAAAAGCCATTTTCAATACGAAGTGATGCCTCAGAGCAAACCAGAGTGGGCAGTGTGGAGATTCTTGGAGAAGATGTGGATGTGGCGAGCAAACAGAGGTATGCGACAATAGTGATAATGAGTCTTTAAAAGAATCTTTTTTACATTTTGATATGGTCTCTGCACTTCTGGGTTGAAGATACTGAACAATGCTGGAGATTCCAACACCTTGTTCACATTGAATTCATCACACTGATGATTGTAAATCAGCCATAGACCAGCACACCAATCGGCTTCAATAAATCAGAATGGTTTGAGAGATTAATGGGCCTTTACAAGATCACAGAAGTAAATTGAATCACAAGGAGATAGTGGTTCTCTGCTAAATTGTTGAGTAAATGACAGATAGGAAAAGTTTACCCAAGGGTTCTGGTAAAATGCTGTTTCTTTTCCCTGTGTACTGACCAATGCCGTGTCCATTTTTGCAGGTGAGATGAATGGCTGGGCTGAGGTTCTGTGGGAGGGAACACTGGCCAGTCTGGTTGGGACAGAGATGGAAGGAGCCAGTCCAATTTCCATCCTTTCGACAGCGGATCATATTGCTGGGAGGACCCTGGAATGCATAACCACACGCATATTCATGTTCAAGAATGATGGACACATGCCAATATTTCTCTACTGAAAATAGAATACATGGAAGACAGTGGAGAAACATGGACGTGAGTTAATGTCCATTCATCCAGGCGGAGATTTCAAAATCGGTCATTTGCTGTCAGTCATGCAATTCGATAAACAAGTGAAACAGCAGCAGGCACTTGAGTCAAGAAGGGTGGATGGAGATGGTGATGGTGCAGAAGAGCTGTAGAACGCAACAGACCTGCTTGCACCGGCTGTGCTGTCTCACCGTGTGGTTGGCTCTGTCGCAGTTGATCCAGCAGTCGCTGTTAAACTGAAAGCCGTTCGTGCATTGGTAGGTTCCATGAAAAATTGGAGGCGGAGCTTTGCATGTGACGGCCACACACTTGTCAGGTAGCCAGGTCCCGTCCTCGGTGCACTGCCGCTTAAAAGAGCGCCTGTGGTACGTCACGGCCACTGACCTGTCCCGGACAGGTAATGAAATAATATTTTATTTAAGCAAAGCACTAAATATTCTTCGTAAATTACGAATGTAATTGTCCACTTTATCTTAGATTTATTTTCTCATATTATAAGTTGTTTGTTTTTTTCAATGAGGTTTTTTTTCTCTTATCGTTTTATTGTATTTCTTTTTCGCATGCACCCCCCCACCCCATGTTTAAACGCTGGACATTTGTAAAATACATTTCATTTTATGTTGTACCATGTATAATGTGTATATGACAATTACATTTTAAAATGTGCGCTCAAAAAAGCGCATCAATATTCTCACCAGCCAATCAGGGTAAAGACCAAAAAAAGGAAAAATCATGAAAAAAACATGAAAAAATCAGTAATGAAAAACAAAGTTTAAAAAATGATTCAATTTTTTTTACAGACCAGTAAAGGCCACCCCCACGTGAAACTAGAGCCAAAAGCACAAACATTAAACAAAAAATGTACAACAAAATGTGAAATGCACAGAAAAAATTAGAAAGAAAAAACAAAGTTTCGAATAAAATTGTTCAATTTTTTTACAGGCCTGTAAAGGCCACTCCCAAGTGAAATTAGTGCCAAAAGTCCAAACGCAAAAAACATAAAAAAAAATGTGAAACACGTAAAAAAAAAAACTAAATGAAAATAAAAAGTTTTGAACGAAATTGTGCAGACAACAAGTGAAAGATCATTAGCATTTTTACAAACAGGTTAAATAAAAGGTCTGCTACCTCTTGGACCAGTCGATGTGCGGCACATGGTAACCCGGCTTGCACTTATACTTGCAGAAGGAACCCACTTTGAGGCCTGTGACGTTGCAGCGTTTGGTCTGCAGCACAGCATTGGAGACGGGAGGTGGGACGGGACAGCGTAGCTCGCACAGAGCTTCAGGAAAAGACCACATTCCGTCTTCCATACAAATCAGAATGTTATTACTTCCTGTGGGGACAAAAGTACAACCCGGGGCTTTGTCACCGTGATACGAACCAGACTTTAATTTCAAGCCTGATATATCCAAGAGCAAGCATTTAGATGAATTGACTGATAAAGACTGATCAGTCGGATGCAACGCTGCTTTCAGAATACACAGACTCCCTCGCATTTACACAAAGCCTCTTTTGGCATTTACAGGGGTGACCTTTGCCCCCTAGAGCCTTCAATCTGCGGCATGTCTCGGACCACTCACCCACGAGCTGAGCCGGTTCTCTGCACTGGAAAGTGCACTTCTTGCCGTAGGTGGTGCCCTCGGAAAACTCAAAGACGGCGGGGTGCACGTGGTACTTGTCAGGCCGCCCGCAGTCCACGGGTTCACAGGCCACCTGCTTATTCCATTTTCCGTCCGCACAGGTAAGGGTCGCTGTAGATTCCGACTGTTGGAGGGGAAACAGGAGGTCAAATATAGAGAACATTCAGCTTTTTGCACTCACTCGTACATATCCCTTTTTCCCACAGCAATGCCGGTAAAATGCAGGAAAATTACCTGCAGTTCGCACCTGTTTACCGGAAAAGAACTATTCACACAGCGCTTTCAAAATACCGGTATTTTTGGTGACATCATCAACTGGCGACATGCTTTAAACAGTTGGGCCTTTGTGAACATGGATAACATAGGTAATTGTTTCATATGTGACGGCGTTCCTTTGATGTGGTGACAAATGTCTTCATCTGCCAGAATTATTAGAAGCGCTTTGATTTCGCTGTCATTCCAGTTGGTGGACATTTCCCACTGTGATTTCTGTAAACAGCGAGTAGTGACTATTCTGTGACATCATCAACTTGCGACACCTTTTAAACATCTGCCCCTGCGTAAGCGCGAGGACTACGAGTGCGACCCTCGTCAAAATGTTTTGATTGGCTCTGAGCGATAGTTTACGTCAGCGCGTACTGAACTTCTGTTTGCTTATTCCGGCAATTTTTGCTCTGCTTTCACACCGGGCAGGTTTCCAGTAATTTACCGGCATCGTTACATCGTTTTGCCTTGGTGGAAAAATGGCAAAACAAATTTACCGGTATTTGTTCACACGTGACTGCATGCCGGCATTTTACCAGTAATTTCCCGGCAAGGTCTGTATGTGTGAAATATATAGATGGTCTTCTATGAGCTTTTTTTTTATGCTAAAATTAAACATGGGAATCAATTTTTGTGTACATTGCACTAACAAAGTTCACAGATCAGAGTAAAGCAGGACTTCTGAAAGAGGAGAATTTTCGGCATGAAAACAGTCAGAGAGATTGGGAGAAGTGTGGCTGGGTGTGTGCCCTGCTTTGTGATTGGTCAAACAAAGGTTGCATGTAAAGTGAGTGGTTTTGATAATACAGCCACTAGGGGCCGTAGTGAAATTCTGTTCTGCATATAACAATCAAGTGACACAAACCCCGAGCAGTGGGCAGTGTTAAGCCGTATGTGGGGTATTATTCCCAAGAACACTCAGTTGTAGAACAACCCGGACTGGAATTTGACCCTACAACACTTTGGTAGCCGGTCCAACTCTCGACCAGTGAACCACAAAGTTGGTGGGATTGTCTTCAGCACCCGTGACCCAGAAATGGAAAATGCACTTTAGACGTCGCGTGAAAAAGTTGAGTGAAACCAGACACAGAGCGGGAGAACTGTCTAAGTTCGGATCAGATCCCGAGGATGTGCACTCATCCAACACAATAGACTTTTTCTTCTTTAAAGACTTTTTTTTTTTAAAAGACTAACTAAGAAAAGCGCTATATAAATTAACTCAAACTTATCCGGATTCCACTGTATAATTTCAAGCATGCTCAAGCACTACATCTAAAATTCAAGCATTTTCAAGGCATTGACAACACATTATCCCCACACTTGGGGAGTTGTGGTCCAGTGGTTGGGGACATGGACTCGTGTCCGAGAGGTTGCAGGCTCGAATTCCCCTACAGCTGGTTCTGTAACAAAGTGTCCTTGGGCAAGACACTGAACCACACATGCCCCCAGGGCGCCACGGCTTAGGCTGCCTACTGGTCCGGGTTTGTGTGTGTTCACTTCACTGTGTGTATGTGCACTTTCACTCGGAAGGGTTAAATGCAGAGCACCAATTCAGTATGGTCCTTAGTGGCCATATTGCCGTCACCTCACTTTCTTTCTTTCTATTATTGAGCTTTCTCGGCCACCTTCACAAAAAAGAAGGACTTAAACGATGATTGCAGTGAGTAAAACTTGCACAAGACTTTCTCTAGAGATTTGTCCATTTTTCTTCCAGCAAGTGTTAAAACGATAACGCAGGAGAGGGGGGAAAAAAACGTCAGTGATGTTTATTGAAACGATTTCTTCTCTCTGATTGTGACAGCCCTCCAGCCTGTGTCGACCAAACCAAGTCATTTTCGGAAAATAACGAACAAGCCCTTTGCTTTCAATTTGTTATCTTAACTTATTTTTAACACCAGTGGCTTTCAACTTTGTTTTAAATGCTCAGGAATGTAATGAGGCTGTGGAATCCAGACCTTATCTAATGTTTTAAACCTCTCAGGAAATGTACCAGCACCTAGAACTGAGCATAGCAGCGGGAAGCATTTGAAATGTAATCCAGACACAGTTACAAAACACTTCTTGCCCTTTTCCTTGCCTCTTCCTTTTCTTTCACTGAGCGTCTTATTGGAAACAGTTTGCGGGGGAAGTCTGCGCTTCATAGTGGGAAAAATTAAAAATGGAACAAATAGATTGAAAGAAAAATCTATTAAATCTATAAAAAAAAAATGCAAAAAATGAAAAAAGATAAACAAAGATAGTTAATCAAGGAAAGTGAATATTCAGAAGGTTAAAAATTGTTCATAATCAGAAGGATTTTAGTTTTTCCACTGTGATGATTAAAAAGCAAAGAATCCAACATAAAAAAGCTAAACAGCTCAAATCAATGAAATATGTAGAAAACTATTATCAATCAATGTTATAGCTGAACATCCCTCCATTTTCCTCTCCATTGAGCTAAAAAAATTCCTAGATATTCAGTGATATTTTATATAATTTTTGCACAACTGTCTCATTGTGCATTGAACTTTGTCAATTTTTTGACTGATCTTTTGATTACTTTTCACTTACATTTGTACATTTTATATTTTTTTGACTTTTCGACATTTAGAAAAATGTTATTTGTTATTTCATTTTATACATCAACAATATTTAAATATTATAAATTATTAATTAACTATTTATAATTTATTTTTATTACTGTACACACACACACACACACACACACACACACACACACACACACATACTGATATACCGTTAATACTATAATTTTCTCAGAGCATATTATATATGGTTTAAATGTGTGACAAAGACAATTACTGTATGTAATAGCATAATAGTAAAAATATAATTGCTTTATGTGTGTAAAATATTGTGTGTGTGTGTGTAATAAAAAGACACAAAAGTCATAAGGTTAAATGTCATAGTCATAGTTAAAATAAGAAAGTCATAAACTGTTAAAAAAAAATAACATCCAGTTTTTGGGATTCTTGTCTAAAGATTTTTTACAGTGATTTGAGTAAACACTTACAATTACTAAACAATGAAACCACAAATCAGTGTTCATCAATAAATCAAAGCCCTTCATATAAATACTGTTCAAGTGAAATTACAGTAAAAAATAACTATTTTTATCATTGTGCTAAAAATATAAAATTGCACTACTTACATTAGTAAAATTGCTAGAACATTCGTAAATCTTAATATACATAACATTAATACATATAGTCCGGCCTTTATCTTTGGGTTCACAGATACGCGTATAACTACACGCAGAAGTGAAACGCAAGAAGTGTTCATGCAGCGGGGAGTTTATCGGAGACGGGGTCTGCCTTCACTTCAGGGGGTTGCGAGTGGTTGAGGGTGGGCGGAGGGGTTTGTCTGCGTGCGGAGTTTCCTTCTTTTAAAACTTTACAGCTGCTGATTCCCCCTCCACTGAGTATTTAACTACCACTGACTACTGTGCCTAATTCAACACAGATGCTTCTGTTGGCTTCCCTTCTGGACCCCCCCACCCCCTCGCCCCAGTTGGCCCCGCTATCCACACACACGCAACACACATAAGCAAACAGGGATAGGCGCTAGACGAAGAGAACAAAAAGTAGGGGCGGTTGGGCTGGTGGTGGTGGAGGTAGTGGGGGGTGGAAAGCAAACCTCCAGCACTGCCCATTTCACTCAGCTCTGTTGAAATGTTGTTTGCCTAACTGTGATTCTAGGACATGCTCTGCTTTCAATAACACCTTGGCAAAAACAAGGGGCAGGAAGCCAGGACGCAGCGGCCACAAAGACATGACACTGCAGTGGTAGTTGTTGCTGTAGTTATCTGCTCCCAAACGGTGTCGGTGATGGGTTGCTAGATCCCGACTCGGATGCTTGGCTTGGCTTGCGAGCGTATAAACACACATCGATCTCTGTCGATTGAAGAGGGCCGCGCTGGCACCCTCTCAATGACGTTACGGTAACAGGTTAATGATGGAATGGCAAATTTGTCTGAGACTGAAGCCTCTGGGAACACACGTTTTCAGCTCCTTGGAGACGTCTGATAAGCTGGAATGAGATGCCAGGATCAGCACTTTTTACTCTCTGAAGGGCCCGGCACACTTTGCCAACGCGAACAGGCCGTAGAAATCGCCCGTTAGCCGACATGCTAACCAACTAAAACTTCTCGAAATTCAAGCATCCAAACAACGGTGGGTGTAAAAATCATGGTTGAATCATTAAACTTGATTTGTTAAAATGCCAGTGACAGATCAGCAGTGTTGGGAGGAACGCGTTACAAAAGTAATGTACTGTATTACAATATTACTATATTTATGCAAATATAAGCACCCGTCTGTCGACTCAAACACTTGCGGGGTGCTTATAATCGCCAATTTCAAATATTCACGTAAATATAAGCACTAATTTCAGTGGAGAAGTAAGTGGAAGAAGTAAGATCAAACTACTGGAAGAAGTATGATTAAACTAAATACAATCATTAATATTTGAATAGACAGACCATTTGCATCCGGAAGATCACCGCTCTAACAGCTAATGGCTAACGGCTAGCGCTTGAAAACAAAACCAGCACGCTGCAAAAGCTTTGGAGCAAACAGAAAACAGTTAAAAACAAAGAACACCGAAGTCAAACACAATCAAATCACTCTGTCTGCTGCACAGAGAAAAACATGACTGTTTGATCTTTACGACTAACAAAAACCGAGCTCAGTCAGCTTTATGCTATGCTCTTGTAGCGCAAAGGCTCTGTAACGCAAAAGACACTGTAAACCCGGATATCATATCTAATCAAAAAATCAATTACAATGTAATCAAATACAAATGTAAGTTTATTAAACTACATTGCAGCTGATTGCACTTATATTTATTAGTAATGCAATAAGTGAACAATTTTAAGTTAACTTAACTAAAAAAAACAATGTTTTGGTTTAAGAACACATTCTATAACGCCAGAGCAACAGAACTTGAAGGTCATTGATTGGCCGCTTTGAGATTGTATGATAAACGGAAGATGAACATTATTCACGCGGTAAAATATCACCCGCGAATGCGCAAACCAACTACTTTGAAGCGGACTGTGCAAGACTGAGGCGACGCGCGGACACACCGCAACACCAGCAGGAGAGTCTACCAACGTCATGTCTGGTGAGTAGCGGATTAGAGAACCTGTCGCAAATTATTTTTTCCTTTCTTGCTAGCTAGCGTTAACGGTATGCTAACCTGTGTACCTTTTACTTCTCACGTTAGCTGCATCGTCACGTCGTAAGAAATGTGTGAACAGTTAAATAATGTTACCAGGACATTCTCGCCTGGCTTATTTAAACACCAATAAGACGTTTCTGAGCACCAATAAACGTTGTTTTAACAACGGATATTCACATAGTAGAATTAGCCACATGCAAGGTTTGTGAGCATTGACAAACGTTTGTGGCGGAGCGGAATGCCGCCGGTACTAGAAAAGAGATAAAGTTTTTCATAAGAGGTCATTTGTGAGAAGCTTTCCTCACGGAGAAACTCCAGTTTACTTCCACGTTTGTTACCCGAAGAGTCTCCGAGGGAACAAACAACGCTCAGGTATCATTAGCAAACGCGCTGCCCAGGCTGCCAGACTCCAAACATTTTAGATCTCATGCAAGCTAATTCTCCAGGATTTTTCGTCGTGGGTAAGTTTGTGAGCAGTGTAAAACGTTCTTTTAGATCTATTGACCACTTTAATTTGATGTAATTTTATTTTTTTAAATAAAAAGTTTTTTTTTTTATTTATTTAATTACAATACTGGTGACATACATTAGCTGACACGTTTGTGAGGGTGAAGTAATAACATTCCTTATCACTAACAAGTTTGAATTAGGATTTAATATGATATTAAGATGACATATATATTATTGTGATTACTTTTAATTGTCTTATGTTACTAATTAGAGTTGTTTCTAATGTGTTGCAGGTCACAGAAAGTGATGCTTTGGAAATAAAAGTATTGCAAATTCATAAAAAGTTGATGTTTAAACACTATTGGCTGCAACATGGTTGTTATGCAAGAACAGAACCATTTCCTTGTTGGAAATGTACAGTTTTGTGTACATGTTGATGGTGCATCATTTATCAACCCTTTCTTTACATGTATCAAACTTTCTCTTTCAGGACATTAGTGACAAGGACTAATACAAAGCAACACCAGTGGGAATCCTCTGCATTGGTCCTGAGTTGAACCCATCTAGAGTAGGCATCATCTTGGAAGGGAGTGTGGTGATAGATTAACCTGCCACAAGATCCTCTTTGGACTGACGTACGCTTTGCACATAGACTGTATCTCAAGCTGGGTAGAAGTGAGCTGACATCCAAATTTCAAACATTGACAAATCTGCTAATTTAGTTTAATTAGTTTAATTTAGGTTTCTGATCACAACATACATAGTTCAAATGTCAGTTCTTTCTTGGTGATTTTGCACTTTAAAATGGCAATCCGTTTGGCACTTTTGGAATGTTGTTGAATGTTGTAATCTGCTTGACAGCATTACAATGTATCTTTGTTATTTTTTTCAAATTCAGTAACACAGATCGATAAACATGATTTTTTGGCAAACTGGCATTGTTGGAAAGTTGAAAGTCATTAAGCCTGGTTGACCGTATTAGAATGTCACTTTTTTTCTTTTATTCGAATTGAGTAACACATAGATTAACTGTTTTGCTATTTTTTTTTTTTTTTGCTTTTCATTACAGTATTAGAATGTCACCTTTTTATTCTATTCAAATTAAGTAACACATGTATTGATGTTTATTTATTTATTTACTTCATTTACGTGTTAAGTTCTTGTGTTTTGTTAATTTGGTCTTTTTCGTGATGTCTGTCACGGAACTTGAAATAAAGTAGAAAAAAAATATTTGCTTAAAGTGTCTTTTTGCTTATATACACAGTATATTGATATAAATATTTTTAAGTTAAATGAACTTGGACACTAGTGTACTAGACTTAACATTTTTAGTAGTAAACTGGTGAATGAATTGACACTACAAATAATTTTAACTTGCATAAACTTTACATTTAGTGTATTGAACTTAAAATAACAATTTTTGTCTATCAATTTTTAAATTGAATCAACTTATTTTTTAAGGCAACCGGTTTGCACAAATTTTTTAAGTAAAGCATGATGGGAGGTGTAGCTTCGACCGCTATAATAGATTATTGTTTTATTATTTTTAAGTAAAACAACATTGAAGTTATACGAGTCACAAGTTAGGTTTGTTAAAAAAAGAAAAAACAGTATTTTAAAGAGAAAATTATGTAATTTAGCCATAAACAAAAAAATATATAATTTTTCAAATTTTTTATCTTTCTGAAAATTTGCGGGGTGCTTACATTTGCGTAAATACAGTACATCTGTTTTTGTTGTAACGCAGCAGTGTAACGCATTACCAAATGTATTTTCAGGAATATCTTACTCTACGCTCTACATGCTAAGTAATTTTTGCATTACATCAAACTTTCTATCCTCAAGACAATAAATCAAAAATGTCATATTTCTTGTTTGTGAATAGTCATTCGCCAGAAAATCGTTTTATGTCTAACATACTTTATACACTTCGGTATATTGTTATGGGTAGCTTGGAAAGGACACAGTCATTAGGCTACATATGCTGAACTCCCTCTCGACTCTGCCCCCTCTCCCCTCCTCCGCCCCATGCACCTGACCCCCCCCCCCATCCTACTACCTCAACATACAACCATCTTATAAGGACTTGCACTACTCCCTAAATTGCACTGACTTTGTTTGCACTATCGCCATTCTTCACAAGTCACTTTACCTTTTACAAAGAATGCAACGCAAACGTCACTTTATTACCATGACACCTCACTTTTAGTACTTGTAAGTTTTATGTTGAATGTCATCTGTTTGTATTCTGTTTGTATCTAGGGGCTGAGAGGAACGAAATTTCAATTTTCTGTATGTATGCACTGTACATATGGCAAATTGACAATAAAGCTGACTTTGACTTTGACTTTGACATAGCATCGCCTTTTACTGGATGTAAAATAAAATACAAGTAAAAGGTACTTTTAGTTTTTTTAGGATGTTCATTTCTACTTCTGTAGTTATTTTGGTGAAAGTAATTCAGAAGCAACGTAACATATTACAATTCTGAGACAGTAACGTTATAATGTAACGAATTACACACAGTAACAAGTAATGTGTAACAATTACAATTTCGAAGTAACTTGCACAACACAGCAGATTAGCGACGTCTATGTCAGGACTGGGGAGGTGTCGCTCTTTCATTTCGATTTTAACATTTTTCTGGTGTTCAATCCATTTAGGAAAACACTGTTTGCTAAAATTACAATAACTGTCAATTCGAAAACAACCTTCAGCAGATTCATAGTAAAAAATCTTGGGTCAAACGTTCGGAAACTGGTTTCTGAAAAACAACTGCAGCCGAAAAAAATCAGCATCGGATGGCGAGTCTAGAATGATTGATTATTCATCGTGTTTCCGCAACTAGACTAATTTATAAATCCATGTTTTCTTTTACATTGTGGCCTGCGAAATTCAGTGATATATGATGAATTCACTGCCATATTTTACACTTTTTTTTGCACCAGATCCTAGTATTCCTTGCCAGTTGCTTCTTAAAACGCTTTAAAATGAACTGTCTCAATCAACGTACATCACAACGCATAATGTGAACTTTCCATTTCCTGAATCGCTTATCAATTTCTTGGTCATGGGGAGCAGGAGCCAATCCCGGTAACGATGGGCCTGAGGTTGTGGCGATCACCTCTGGTTTCTGCAACTTTCTGTCTGTCTGTTTATCTGCCTGTGCAACATAACAACAAACCAGCTTTCTGTCTGTTTTTCTGCCTGTCCGACCATCCAACCAACTTTCTGTCTGTCTGTCTGTTTATCTTCCTGTCTAACAAAACAAAAAACCAACTTCTGTCAAACCCAGCAACTCTGGGCCTAAACCCATCACCCTTGGTTTAGTGACCGACCAATAACAAACACATTCACACTCTCACACATATGTACAAGTTTTCCGTGCTTCCGGGCGGAAGGAGGAAACCCACGCAAACACACATCCCACCTGACTGGTCCTCAAACCTGGAACGGTGACAGCTCCGCCCACTGTCCCACCGTGCCATCCCTCTAGGATCATTTACGTACTCTCACACGCGCATTTTCCACTGAACATTTATCTTTTTCCACGTAAACATTCTGGACAAAAACACTTTCTGTCTTTTACCTTACATAACCAGACTACATATCACCCCGATGATCCCAGGAGCCCCCAGTTTTGGACCCCAATGTGCACCGCTGTTAAACAAGCCGAGGCCTCCCAACAGCACAGAAATACTGTCTGCTGCCTTTCTTTCCAAATGCGTAATAACTCACAGGCCACGGCTTCTCAGTCGACTGCGGCTGCTGGCAGAAACCCACCCGATATACAGTACAGTCCAAATGCTCGCAAAGAACACATAGCACTTTGCATTTTCCTTTTCTTCACCTCCTTACAATCTGTTCTTTTCATTCTGTCTCTATCGCAAGAAAACACGAGCTGAGATGTTTTTGAAACACCAAAGGACCAAATGAGGCGAAACAGCTCCGAGGTGAAGGGCGACTGGAGGTTTATTGATTCGTACAGGCTTGAAACCCTCGGCCTAGGTGAAGTGAGGTGAAAGGTTTGCCAGTGCTGCTGTTGTTTTTTTGTGTGGGAGCCGGGCGTCAACGGGTTGGCGTAATACCGCATTTACGCCAATATAAGCACCCTTTTTTTGTTCTCAAATTTTCAATGCTCAAAAACTTGGGGGTTGCTTATAATCGCCGATTTCAAATATGCGCCAATTTTTCTGTATTTCAAGTCATAAGTAATCACAAATAAACGGAAACATGTTGTTTTTATGCTGCGGCGCGCATTTAAATAATATGTAGGCAGACTTGCAGTATAAGCTTTTATTGGCTCAATAACAGAAATAAAGAAACATTAGACACGCCGCAATACTTAACAGGGACAAAATAACACTGAAAGAAGTAAGATTAAACTAAATACAATTATAAATTTCACAACAAACAGAAAATACAAACCATGACCAGTTAGTTTAGTGCTAACAAACGGGTCCAATATGTAAACTTGGAAAGAGTCAAAACAGTCGAAAATGGAGAACACGGACAATAAGTAAAAAATCCAAAGAACAGACAATAACAAAACACTCGGTCTGCTAGACAGGGGTTAATAATCCTTCGTTTCAATTTTTTTCACAGAACATCAGATAAACAGAGAGCTTGACGGGCCTCACGCAGCTGCTTTGTGCTTGCACAGACTGCTGGAAAGACTCTTGAGAAATGAAGTTCTGACCACTAGAATCGACTTTTTGTTATCTATCATTCAAGTAAAATAATATAAAAATGATACGATTCACAAGTTAGGTTTGTTAAATAAAGACAAAATCGTATGTTTAGGTGAAAATTAACGTAATTGAACCAAAAAAACATAAAGAAAAATTTTTTTTTTGGAAAATTTTATTTTGTGCCTAAAAGATGAGGAGGGTGCTTATTTCGCATAATTACGATATCTACGAAATAAAGTAAAGTGAGTGATATTGTCAATGCCAATTAAAATACATACAAACCAGGAGCAGTGGGCAGCCTAAGCTTCTGGGCTTTAAGCCCAGAACACGTAGTTGCAGAACCAGCTGTACGGAGATTTGAACCTGCAACCTCTCGGACACAAGTCCAAGTCCCCTACTGGACCACAACACCTCAAGAGTCACTTAGCAAGGGTGCTAAACAGCGAGCGATCTGCCGTGGCACTGATCCGTGTCTGCGCCTTCGGTTTCAGGGACAGCGGTGGTAACTGAACCAATGAGTCGCTGTTTTGATGTCAAACAGACTCGAACAAATTGCATCCCGACCGACTACACTCCGACACTTTCTTCACACGTCCGAACGCAGCGAACCCGAAAATGGGAGTGCGCTTAGCAGATGTGCGAGGCTCATGCAGGCACTCACGCACATGGTTAGGGGAAAACGTCGACTCCTACGCACACAAGGCGTTTTTTGTGTGTGTGTCTTGGAAGGACACCAGTGATTTAATGATAAAAGTAAATGCAACACGAAACTTGATGGTGAAAAAAATATGCTTACTGCAGTTCCGAAAATTGACTTCAGGAAGAATAAAAAGAGCAAATATAATTGGCGGCGATGAGAGTAGATGAAAATTGTGAATGAAAAAAACAGGAACTTTTGTCTTGACAAAATTGGATGAATGGTTGGGACTATTAAATGTTCCCTTTAGAGCTACTTTTGTGCAGTTGGAACAAACTTTTTATCAGGATATTACATTTCAAAGAATTTCTGTGATATATGAGCCTGGCCTAGGTTCATGTAAGTCTGTCTATCTGTCCAACCAACCAACCAAACATCCAACTTTCGGTTTGTCTGTCTGTCTGTTGACTGTCAGTCCAACCAAACAACTTATATAATACTTCTGTATGTCTGTCTGCCTAACCAAACAACTAACCAACATTCCTTCTGTCAGTCCAACCAACCAACTTTCTGTCTGTCTGTCTGTCTGTCTGTCCAACCCACCTAAGAAACCAACCATCTTTCATTCTGTCTGTCTGTCTGTCCATTAAACCCAGCAAACAAACCAACCAACCAACATTTTTCCGTCTGACCTTAATTTCAGTCCGTTCGTGCTTTTTTTTTTTTTTACTATTATTAGTTCAGAAGGATATATCCACACTTCAAACAGCAAGAGCGACTGGTAAGTCAAAAAGACATGAGCAGAAAAGTGAGAGAGGATGGTTGGAAGCAGGCAGGGAAGTAATCAATGACATATTAAATGCATTAATTACATTGTTGGAGAAAACTGAAAAAAACGGGAATTTTACAAATTAACATAGTTTTGCTCCACTTGCACACAGCTTATTCACATTTGTTAGACAAAGGTTTCTGAAGGAGACTTACGTCCATCGCTCACAGATGTCTGTCGAGGTTGCTATTCAGTTAAACTGTTTTTCTAGCCTATTGCAATAACAACAGCAACACAAAGATTTCCAGTCAGTGGGGAGGGTGAGAGTAATGTTTATGAAAAATATACAGCTTCTCTTTTATTTGAGCCACATGGACCATTCCAGCGGTTTCAGGCCGGGAGAAAAAAGACATAAAAACAACATCAAACCAACAGAGCGCCAACTATTGTGACCGTTTGCTTACTATCTCAAAGTTTGGTCAGCAAAACATACATGAGCCATACATCTTTACTATTACTTTATGTGTCAGGAATTATGGTTTAATAATGTAGTTGCAAGTAGCCTTTTATGATTTACGTTGACAATCAGGAATACAGTACCGTATTGGCGCAAATTTAAGCACCCTCCTGATTTTTCAGGAACAAAATAAAAAAAAATAAATAAAAAAAAAAACAGATGATTTTTTTTTTACATTTCCGGTTTAATTACATTATCTCTTAAAATACAATTTTTTCTTTATTTCTTTTTACTTTTAACTTTTTCAAGTATATTCTGACAAGGGGTGGGCGGTATACCGGTATTAACATGAACACCGGTATTGAGATGTGCCACAATATGGATTTTGCAATACCGTGGACAGTAGCGGCGTTAGGGGGTGGCAACTTGGGCGACTGCCCCAGGCCCCGCGCTTAAGGCAGGCGCCGCGTTTCGGTCCTACATGCCCACGTGACGACGGTGACGTGAGTCACTTGCGGGTACTCCTGGAGAGTATTACACCGTTTCTTTATCCATCCAGTCAGCTTCTTGAGTGCATTTTTGAGAAGTGTCTCGGTAGTGGTGCGATCGGAAGCATTAATTAGCGTCATCAAAGTGATTTCTCTGTACGATATCAACATGAGAAGAGATCGCGATAGATTTCGCAAATATGACTCAGGCGCAGAAAAAGCTAAAAAACGCAAGCTAAGAGAAGAATTCGAACAGAAGTCAAAAGAGAGCACTGGATAAGTACTTTCCAAAACAAGCAGATAAACAAGATTTTGATTGTCCTGCGGTTGCTGCTGTGGACTCTACCATAGCGACCACTGTTAATGATAAAAGTGACAGTGATTGTTGCGAATCTACCACCGCACCATTATTGATGATCACAGTTCACTTTCAATTAGCAAAACGCATTATTTTGCAATATGTCTGCTAATAAATTGCATTTTAAATCACGTCGTAACGACCAGAGAAAATAATGAACTTGTAATGATTTAATAAAAAGGTGACACGCGGTATTAAAATGACACAATAATCAAGATATTTCATATTTTTAAATACCATAGCATACTGGTGCTTAGCGATCTTTACTAGTACTCTGGCCCCGCCCCCTCGGGCGGGATCATTGCTGGCACTAGGCCCCGCGCTACCTAACGCCGCCACTGACCGTGGATACCGTGATAATCCATGAATTAGATTTTTATATAAGTATATAAACACCTTAATTCAGTATTACACATTAGTTTTGTTACAAGTTGTAACTTACAAATACCAATGACGGCACGGGCATTGCTAATCGAACACAGAAGCAGTGTAACAGATGGAATTAATAGATCACACACGCGGCGCGCAAAATCATGCCGCTCCATTTTCTGCGCTGTGCCTTTAAGAGAAGAGCGGCTGTTTTAGTTTTAAAGACGCGCGCGAGAAAATCTGCTTGTTTTATTTAGATCAAAGTCTGTTTTCATTTGGAAATCATGGTTTCATTGTTTCACAAGATTCTGCGCGAGAAAGAAAACGAGACAACGTTTAGGAACGAAGACCAGAAACAAAGCTACCGTAGGCAGCCGATCGCGCTCCCTCCATCTCTCTCTCTCCCGCTCGTCTTCTCACTCTCTCTCGCCCGCCCGCTCGCCTTCTCCCTCTTTCTCAGATTCTCATCATTATGTTAATACTGTGTACTAAAATGAAATGCCCACCCAATACTGCGATAAAATACAGATACCGTCTGTACAGTAGAAAATACCGTGATATGAATTTTAGCTCATATCGCCCACCCCTAATTCTGACTTGTGACTGGATTTAAGAAATTTAAAAAATTCGAACTCAGTCTTTGTTCTTCATCTTCGACTGTTTTCCAACGCTTTTGGACTTTGTTTTCAGTCGTTAGCGCTAATTTACCGGATGTTCCGTCTGTCCCAATAATAATTCTGTTCCAATAACTGCCCATAAATAAAACTATTTCCATTTATTTGTGATTGTCCCTTACTTGAAATGTGGAAAAATTTGCGCTTATATTTGAAATCTACGATTTTTGAGCCGCTAAAATTGGAGGGAAAAAAACAGGTGCTTAGATTCGCCTAGATAAATATGGTAATACAAATTTTCGTAAATCGGTCGATCTAGGAGAAAACTATTTTCCAAGATCGGAAGTTTAAGCCAAGGTTAGAATTGTCTATACTAGGTCTTCAGGGCTCGAACCCTTACCATTATAAACTACAATATATAGTATGTGCATTAAGTTCCACTACAAAACCCAGTCACATACAGTAAGCTAAAGAGGCTTTACAGTAGAAACACACTGTGACCAGTGTAGAGTAAGTTACTTTAAAAAAGTAACTAATTACTTTACAATTATGTAATTAAATTAATTTTCTAATTACTTTGTTCGAAAAGTAACTTAGTAACTGAATAAGTAACTTAACTATCTTATTTACAGGAATATAAGTACCCCACAAATTTTTCAGGCACAAAATGTTTTTTGCATTTCTGATTTTATTAAGTTAATATACCACTAAACATACATTTTCTTTATTTAACAAACCTAACTTGTGACTCGTGTCATTTTTATATTGTTATACTTGAATGATAGATAACAAAAGGTCGACTGTAGTGATCAGAACTTAATTTCTGCAAAGCAAAGCAACTGCGTGAGGCCCGTCGAGCTCTCTGTTTATCTGATGCTGTGTGAAGAGAATCAAAGCGAAGGATTATTATCCCCTGTTTAGCAGACCGAGCTTGTTCCCTTTCATAGTCAGGTCACTTCGACGTCAGTCAGAGACCTGACTATTGGGACTCCAGGATGGTTAGCCATTCGCGATCATTCTTACGAACCTGCCAATGAACAGTCAAGTTCAATGGCTGCATGAATTTGCATGCCACCTCTGACCCGTACCAGCTNTGACGTCTCGTTCCCTGACTTATTCAGGGAACAGAGGTTACGCAAGTAACCAAGACGATTTTCATCATGTTCTTCATTTTCGACTGTTTTGACTCTTTCCACAATTACACATTGGACCAGCTTGCTAAGCTAAGCTAACCAGTCGTGGTTTGTAGTCTCGGTTTGTTGTAATATTAATGATTGTATTTAGTTTAATCTTACTTCTTCCAGTGCTATCTGTTTCTGTTAAGTGTCGCGGCGTGTCTAATGTCTTTATGTTGTGTCTATTTTTTTCTTTGTCTGTTATTGAGATCATTGTTTAATATTAAAGACACATATGCGTGCCGCTGCAAAAAGACAACGTTTTTCCGTTTATTTGTGATTGCTCCTGACTTAAAGTACAGAAAAATGAGCGTGTATATTTAACCACATATTTGAAATCTGCAATTATAAGCTTATAATTGTGCTTATATTGCGTAAATACAGTAAATCCTTAAAGTGCTTCAGTAGATACTGGAGCTATTGACAGCGGCCGACAGTGTTTTCTCTGCAGGAAGTGTCTCACAAAAGACTGTAATGTTCTTATTTGCTTGTTTCAGAACAGCGAAGTGACTTGAATATTGACATTTTGTAAAACAGCCACTAGCTGCTGCAGCCGAGTCACGTGCACCAGCACTACAACAACTTTAAAGCGGAAAACTAAACATGTACCATAAGAAGACAAATTTATAAAATTAAATAACGACATTCAGCGTGTTTAATCATTTTACAATATAATGCAAGTAGATTGTTAGTAACTGTAATTAAATTACCTACAAATGACACATCATAATGTAATCAGTTACATCACATTTTCAGTGGAAAAAGTATTTTAAATTTACAGTAATGCGTCACTTTGGCTGCGTTTACACTGCAAGTCTTAAAGCACAGATTCGATTTTTTGACTGTATCTGATTTTTTGGCCCGCCTGTTTACATTCACTATAGACACGCCTTATATCCAATATCCGTGTTTACACTCATCTCCCGCCTAAAATCATCCAACTGGCTTTCACCATTATGAGCGCAATGACTGACCCTCGAATTTTGCATGGGTTTTTGCTAATCCAGCTTCTCCAAAATCTGCAAAAATATACCCGACTGCAATTGATAAGACAAAGAAAGAGAAAGCGAATTTTTAATGCTGTCATCTTAAGAGCCGCGTTGATGTTTTCGATATTGGTGCCGACAAGTGTGGGAAAAACAAAGGAGGCAGGAATGGTGGAACCAAGTCCAGTTCTTTGAAAAGGAATGGGTACAGAATTTTTGATTAATCGTCTTGATTAATCACACCAATGTTAAAAACATCAATGCGGCTCTTAAGATGACAGCATTTAAAATCAGCTTTGAGTATCTTTGTGATCGCTTACAGCCACGTCTCTGTCAAAAAGAACATCGCATTAAGAAAATTGATTCCAGTGCGCTAAAAACGTGTCGCTCTTGCCTTGTGGTGGCTTGCCACAGGGGCCGGCTATCGCACATTGGTGCATTTGTTCGGAGTGAGCGGCTCGTCGGTGTTTCACATTGTTTGCGAATATGTGAAGTTCCTACGGGGAGAGGAGCTCCAGAATGTGATAAGCGGCTTCAAAACTACCTGGGGTTTCCCTCAATGTGCTGGAGCACTTTAACGCAGTTCGTCGTGGAACAGTGACGTAATTGACCAGGGAATCGGATATGCGTGTTTAGACACAGGTCGAATGTCCAGATATCAGATATATATCTGATTTAAAAGATTTGGAAGTGGCTCAGTTTGGATGCGAAAAAATAGGATCTCATGCGTATTTTTCTGTTTACACGTGTGAACGCAGCCTTTGTAATGCGTTACACCCGGCACTGACTGTGAGTAATGGAATACCGCTACCTGTGTTTTGATGATGTCGTCGTCGCGGTGGATTTTCAGCGTGTATCCTCTGTTGCAGGTGATGCTGCAGCGAGCTCCATTGAAGTATCCCGGACTGTTGCTCTTCACCTCCGCGTTATTGACCAGCGGCTTCTTACATTCAATGGCATCGCATGAGTAATGAACACAGCTGGACAAAAAGAGGAACATTTACATTGGTCTAGAGAAAGAAAGAAAGCGAGGTGATTGTCACTATGGCAACCAGGAACCTTCAAGTGCAGAGTGGCTGGGATTGGCTCGAGCTCCTCGTGACATAGAAATTGAAAAGCTGTTCATAAAATAGATTAACTGATTATGATCAAATGCTACAAAAACATTTGCATGAGATTCAGCCTTCGTGTCTGTACTTTGCATGAATGTCGAGTGATTCCTTTAGCAAAATAAATTACAAATGGGTTAAAAGCAAAAGCAAGCAAAAATCCAGTCAAAAGTATTCACATTCCTTACTTAAGTAGACATAAAAATAGTTGAAAAATACTTCTGTGAAAGTTAAGGTATTAGCTCAACCTTTATACTCAAGTAAAAGTACTGGTGCCACTACTTCTGGTAAAACTACTTGAAGTAAAAAAAAAAAGTAAAAGTAATGCAAAAAAAGGAAAAATGCCATTATAGGACTATATTGTTATATTGAANACCATATATGCGCTACTAAGCATTACCGTGTGATTCAGAGTGTAAAATATGATGACTAGTATTGTAATGATGAAAAGACTAATACTTCAGAAGCTTCAGAAAGTACAGATATTTGCGTAAAAAAGGTAAGAAGTAGAAGTAAAAAGTAGGCGGAAAAATACTCGAATAAAGTATAAATGAGCCAAAATTCTACTTTTGTAAAGTAAAGTATCATTACTCAGCAAAATCACACCTCAGAACTGAACAATGCAATAGTTAAGAACTAAAAATGTCACTTTATTTCATTGAATGTTGCTTCTTTGCGTTTAAGTGCATCTAAATTAGCTATTGACAGAGAGAACATACTGTAAAATTGAATAAATGGTGCAAATTCGAATCCCAGTCCGGCTGGTTTTTCCCCCAGACACCACAGCTTAAGACTGCCCACTGCTCCAGGTTTGTGTCTGTGTAACATCACTGATTGGCTAATATTTCAGTACGGCCCCTAGTGGCCATAGTGACAAACTCACTCGCTTCATGGGTAATTGTGTGTGTGTCTCTTTACCTTTGGCCCATAGGGTTGTAGATTTCGTTGCTTTGGCAGCCACTAATAGTGATGGGGTCAAAATATTGAAAAGAACGAAGTCCAACCCCTGAAATGGCCACCAGAGCAGAGCTGAAGCTCACTATAATGGCCTTGGTCCGGTAGAAGGCGACACTCAAGTCATGACTCACGGGAATCACTAGAGGATTGTTTCGGCAACTCAGCCTCCAGTCCCCTGCACGGAGTCAACGTCAGCACACCACAGCCTTTACACCAGTGTTTGTTTTGACAAAGATTTTTTATTTCGTTTTAGTCATAGTCGTTTGACTAAAACTCTAAAGCTTTGTTTTAGTCATTATTAGAATTAAAATTAGTCATGTTAATTTCTTTTGTTGTAATCTCATTTTAGTCGACTGAATACAACAACATTTTAGTCAACTAAATTACAGTATAGATTTTGTCAACAGAACTATAAGTGCTATATATTCGTAGTGTTTTCTAAAGTTGCTCTGTCTGAGAAATCTGAATACGTAGTTAACTATGAACATGTAAAATATACACAATAAGGAAATGTTTTTCCAAATTTCTTTTTCCTGAACGTATTTTTATGAGCTTTTCTTTCAATACAAATAAATGTATTCTCATAAATGAAAAGAGGATATTAAATAAAGTAAAATAAAACAAATTATAATTGCATCACGTTTATAATTAACAAATAGTTGCACGGTGAAAGAGAAAGAATAGTTTGATCAGCAGATGGCGCTTCAGGTGTGTTGTATTTCTGCTTGTAATGGTTGCTCCATAGGTACAGATTGTTTTATTAAGGTCGCGTTGAATGTAAAATGAATCCATATATCTGAGCGCTTTCTTGCCGCTAGTAGACGTTTTTGAAGACGCTCTTCTCAATCCTCGCCAGCTCACTGTGCTTTTCCTGCCCCACTGAAAGACTCCATGTCCTGATTGGTTCTCCATACCTTTGCACCCGCCTTTCTCTACAAGCCCGGATTTTGATGGGATGTCGCCACAAAAGGCATTTTTGTTCAGTTTATATTTGTTGACAAAAGAGTCAATAAATTTAGTTAAAGTTTTGGTCCCTGAACGTGAGTTTTTATATAGTTCTTGTCTCGTTTTTGTCAGGGAAAAAGTGTCATTGACGAAGACAAATTAATTTTGTCGACAAAATTAACACGTTTATAAAAATTGTGTTTTATACACCACAGCGCAACCCCAGAGGACCTCGTGACACTCACCCAGAGGGTGGGCTTGATCCTTGGTGTCCACCAGCTGAACGCTTATGTTGTGTTGCCTTTGGTCGATATCCTTTGTTCCATCGGCAGCCAGATGGATGATGACCGCAGCCGCCACCATAGGATGATCATAATACGCCTGAATGCCAGTGAAGACAGGACATTTATTTTTTCAATTTTTAGACTCTCAAAAATTTGAGGGGTGCTTATTTGCGCAAATTTCAAAAATACATGTTAACATAAGCGCCCACTTCCCCAGAATTTAGGCAATCACAAATAAATGGAAATACCGTAAGTACGCACATATACGCACCCGTTATTTTCCCCAATTGCAGCACCTGAAAAACTTGTGGTGGGCTTATAATCGCTGATTTCAAAAAAGCACGTAAATACAAGCTAGTTTTTACTTACGTCAAGTGAGGAGCAATCCCAAATAAATAGAAAATAAAAAATTTATTTACTTTTAGTTTTTATTAACTCAATAAATCGCTCTGTTTAAGAGATAGAGAGAGAGAGAGAGAGAGAGAGAGAGAGAGAGAGAGAGAGAGAGTGTGTGTATGTGTGTGTGTGTGTGTGCCTGTTCAGAGAGTTTTGTGATTTGGTTCGGGACTGTGTGTGTGTGTGTGTGTTAGGCTTAGATCTGGAGCCCAAAATATCGAAACAATGTAGTTTAGTAGTAATAACATAGCACGTAGTTATAGTACAGTTGTGATCGGAACAACACTACTACAACACTGATGAGCCAGTATGTCTCCCGTGACTCTCTGCGATCTTGTTGAGCTGAAGCGGTGTCTTACCTTGAGCCAGTAGAGTGTGTTCCAGCTCTGCTGCTGAGACTCCTCGCAGGGGAACCAGGCGTACTGGGACACGCCATGAGACAGGTCGAACACCTTCGACTGACAGCTCTGAGAAAACAACAGTCAAAGAGTGTGTAAAATTACGGCAACACACGCCTTTAATAACATAAAAACATAATAAAAACATCTAAAACACATCCATTGTATTTTAGATTTGGAACAAATAAAAACGCTAAAACGTATAATCAGTTGGCGAGCACCTTTGAAAATGTAACGTAGACTATCTGAAAGCTGATTGTGAGCTCGAAGGTTGCCAGGTTTAAACAGCCAGAGTCAGTGGAACTCACAAGCAGAACTTTTAATTACTGAAAACCACTGAAAAGTTTTGCTTGTGAGTTACTGAAAACATTTAATACTGAAATACTTTACCTAATTTTGACTTATTTATATTTTACTTGAGTAGTTTTTCCCCCCCTAAGATTTTTTTGACTT
>SOMO01000035.1:917320-936703 GCA_028128575.1 Paedocypris carbunculus | reverse complement strand
CCCGGCCTTGTGTAAAAATAATTGCGCAATTTGTCATAGTTCTTTAAAAGAATATTTTCTTTAAAAGAACATGTTCTTTAAAAGAATATGCGGTTAAGTGCAGTGAAGGAGATTTTGTGCCAGTCTGACCTCAATTAATCGCCTCCTGAAACTGGAAATTTTAAAAGTTGACCCCCATGACTTTTAGCACCCCGGGCATTCTGGGAAATGTAGGTTTGAATTGCTTTGAAACATTTTGCTCACAAAGTTTGAATTTGTAAATGGGTTTTACAAATCTTTTATGTTGCTCCAAACGGTTTGAGCTGTGCAAGCAGATGGGGGTACGAGTTCTTTCTGAATTATGAACACGTTTCTTTTTCAGTAATTGGTCGAGAGAGCTGTTGTATTTTACTTTCCGGTTAATGACAGTATATGGCCCGAGGCTGAAGAAAAAGAGTTAAATTTCACAGACACCTGCAGAGACACTGTGTTTTAACACCCTAGTCATCTTCTAATGAGAACAGGCTTTTTGCTGTTTTAATTGCAGAATATGTGTGCAAGGTTTATTTTTTTTCTCCAGAGTTCATGAATATGATATGAGCACACACTGATAAAACACTTTTAATTGTTGCAGAGCAAGCCAATTTTCTAAAGCAATCAAGCATTTTAGGAGAAAGGAATCTGTACAGGTTGTACAGGAATGAAATAAATAACGCGGAAATAAAATGCAGAATGATCTGGCATGGACTGCATGAATTTAATTAGATGCAAATTAAAAATTGTCAATTTGAACTTTGTGCTGCGTGTTTTTCTTTTTGCCTCCGTGAGCACAACAAAGTATTTACTAACTGTCAAAAAAATTAAAAAAAAAAAAGTCTTTCAACTGTCTTGATGACTACATTCTGTAAGTTAATGCCTTGCTATTAATTATTCAGGTAGTGTGGTTGAAGGCATGCTTTCATTTTTATTTCCAGATTTATCAACACTGAACAAACAGGCGAAACAAATGCAGCATGGCATCACGCGCTTGTTAGTTAACACCATGTACATGATCAGGTAACATTTATGAATTATTCATACCTCGGTGGGCTGCTCGATTAAAAAAAAATCATAAAAGGAACTAAACAATTACTAAATTCTTTAGGTAAATGTGGTTTGTCTTAAAATAATTATGACTAAACGTCCCATTGGAAGAAGCAAGTTTGATTTCTCCCTTGAGGTGATCCGGTAATTATAAAACGCACGCGCGTTAATTAATTATCCAATTATTGTCCCTTCATTGTATTCCCTCCCCCACATTGTAATCTCCAAATCGCCTTATCTCTTTCTCATTTAATTCATGCCTTCCCGTAACTAGGTATAATCGGTCCGATAACCCAGAGCAGCCAATTAAAAGCACCAGCCTTAATACTTCCACTGAAGCCCCCAACTCACACCCACATCGGTTACATAACCCCGAGATGCGAGGATGATGCTCGGGTAAGAGAATCAGCGCTGCGGCTGTGGTTAGGAGAGCAACTGAATATCGGAACTTATAACAGGACGTCCCTCGCCCACTTGGGTCTCTTCCAATCCGTTTCGCTTCACCCCCCACCCATCTCTCTCTCTCGCTCACCTTTAGCGCGTCTCCTTTTCTATTTTATCTCCCTCTTTTCTTCCTTTTATCAAACAAGGGTCTGCAGCGGAGGATAAAGCGCAGCATCTTCGCACGCAATGCGCGCGCCAAATGAATTTTTATTCTTCGCGTGTTTTGAGTGCGCGCGCCCGTACATGTGCCTCCCAGTGATGCGAGGGATCAAGAACGACATCCCTTAAGCTTCCTCGCGCTGGATTTCAATTTGACGCACTAAACGTAGCGCGCGGCTTTCGCATGTGTGCGCGCGAGCGTGTCCGCAGGCTGCAGCTCCGGCGTCGGGCGAACACTCACTGCTGCACCGCGTGCCGATGTGGAGCCACTCGTCTGGGGGAGCTGCTGCTGGAGCCGGTAAAGAGGCGGACATGCCCCGGTGTCACGGGAGGCTTTCCCTGTCTTCCTCTCCTCCTCTAATGGTCCTCTCAGGGTGAGTGTGCCCTCAGTCAACCCTCCTTGCTTTTTGTCTCTAGCGCCGGACATGGAGGGTATGCGTGCGCGGGTCCGACCGTTACTGTAGCGGGGCTGACTCAGTGAGTTTGGGTTCAATTACTCTTCATCTGAGTCTCTGTCTGGGACTGACAGGATAAATCGGTACTTTGTTTTGTGGAGCTTGTTGGTTTGGAATATTCAATGTCATAGTCTTTATGAAATAAATTGCTTTTGTCAGTGTGCAACAGTAGGATGGATTCCATTACAGCGCCTTGACGGCACATCACAATCTGCAGATGTAATGAGATGAATGTTTGATTACTGTCCTTCGCGACTGAGAGGTTTTTCTTCAACACACCGAGCTCTGAGCGTGCACAGTGTGGTCGCAGTGTCCATTTTCTGCTCTTTCTTGCCACATAGTTGTGCGAGAATCAAGGTACAATAAGTTCAAGTGACATTTGTGCCGTGTCGGAATGGACGCCACCACAGCAGATGATATGGCAAACGATTCCTCCATCACTCGCATGACAGACTGACACGAGCAATCTTCAGTGTGATTCAGAATCTCGCTTTCCTCTGTAAACTTTTTTTGTCATTCCAACACGCGTCGATGTCGAAAAAAAGCACCCTATTACTTTTCACCTATTCAGAGTGGAAAGCCTTCCATCATTCTTTCATCATCATTCTCAGTGCGGGAACGGAAGCGAAGATGAGATTCTCTCTCTACAGACTCACCTTTGGAGACTCATCCTCCGGTCTGCAGTCAGGCAGTGCGGGGTTCCATTACGTCCTTCCGTCTCATTTGAATACCAGTTTCGCTCTCTGTTCGCTTCTCTCTCACAGTCTCGCACATCTATCTAAAGAGAGAAGAGATTTACTCACGCTCCACCGCTTCCTCACTTTCCTGCTTTATTTTCAGTTCCTTCATCAGTTTTGCTTCTGCACCACAAGTCATGAATGACAACGGCTCGTCGGAATTAGATGTTGCGTTCAAGCCACTGATATATGAACAATGGACGGAATGAAGGGGCTTAATTGATAAATTACTGTATCGCGCTGATTGTGTTCAACTGATTGAATCGTTTCAGCCACACGAGAGAATCACTTCTTAATTATGTTTATTATAGGGCAGATGCTGATAAACTGATAACAGCTGTCGCATAATAAAATATAAAATAATATTGGGACAATAATGCTGTGCTTTTGTTTACATTTGTGGTCAAGTGAACTTGTAATTTCAGTCTTTGATTTTGAGTTTGGCAACATGGTGGCCTGGTGGGTAGCGCTGTGGCCTCACAGTGAGAAGGAACTATTTGGGTTTCCTCTAGGTTTCCGGCTTCTCTCACAGTCCAAAACATGCTGGATTATTTGAATCTGGATTAATGGACTCTACAATCCATGCAGTGCGTTTGATGACATCCAAACTGGGTCTTGTTCTGCACACAGGGTTTTCCATATCTCAGTCATCATTTCCGGATTTTGATTGTGTCCTACCCCTTTTTTAATTGTCATCCGCCTGCCTTGACCTCCCGCCTGCTCTGACCCTGATTCTCGTCTCCATTGAACACTATTGCATATGGATCATGACTAGAGCCGTTCATTACAATATCATGATTTTTAATTATTCAAGTGCAATAGCATGAAAAATTCAAAAGCAAAGACCCATTTGTAGAAATGTATAATAAACATTAAATGTGGTTATAATAAATTCAGTACAATAAATTATATAGATTTTACAGTCGATTCTGGTTAGTGAAACCAGCCGCTTATTTGAACCAAATCGTAAAAATATGAATTATTAATATGTTACTTAAGCCTCCAATTGTTTGCTTATTTGAACCTCAGTTCCATTTAACAGTAAAGTGATTTTGTTTGTCACTATGGACACTAGGGACCGAAACAAAAATATGTTCTGCATTTAACCATCAAGTCAGTGTGGGGGTTAGTGGAACCTGTAAGTAGAACCAGTCGGAGTGGGATTTGACCCTACAAGTTCTTGAACACAAGTTCAATTCTATACAACTGAACCTAACAACTCTTGCAGCTATTGCTTGATTTACAGAAAAACTTTTTGTCAGAAAAAGTTTTGTTAAAATCTGTTCGCATATTTGCATTCAATACAAAAATTGTCAACAGCAAAATCGATCTTCAATGTTGGCCCTCTGTGTGTGTGTGTGTGTGTGTGTGTGTGTGTGTGTGTGTGTGTGTGTGTGTGTGTGTGGGTGGGGGGGTCGAACAAGTGTGTAAAGACATTTCCATCTAACGTGCAGTACGTCTGCTTGGATTTTGCTGAACACACCTAATCTGGCCAGTTTATTAGAACCAAAATAATAGGAACGGGCCATTTGTAGAAATCCCAAATAGGTATTCCTCCGTTTTCAGGGACTTCACTGCAGCTTGTTAGTTGGATTAGCAGCACAATTCAGATCCAGAGCTACCCACACAGAGCTGTGGTAATAGCAGACATCTGATCCCACCCTGCGCCAAACGCAGTCTTCAGACAAGTCGACTTACAAAGTGCATGTACCAGCCATTTGCCGGCGAGCCAAGTGTTGTTCCAGCGCAGTCAGGCTGGGTTTGAACAATGCGACAGTGACCCCTCATTAAAAATATTCATTCTGACTTGTTAACCTTCACGTCTGCACCCAACAATTAAAGCCAGACATGGTGTTCATTAAAGCTCAACCTTGTTAAAAATGGAACAAAATTGCAGCATTTATGTCGGAATCTGAAGAGGTATTTTTCTCCTCAGCTGCCGAGACTGACAACCAGCATTCGCTGACCAACAGTTAAAAAAACGGCGGATAAACTGACAGTTTCATGCCTAATTTGTCCCTTATTTGCGAAAAAGCTCTACATACGCCAGTGTCTGCAGACTTTTGGCCTCCCAGCCAGAAACCTTCCAACCTGACTCGTAACTTTTCACTGCAGTGTCGTGGTTCTGGTTTCCAGCAGCGCGATGACACTGGGAAGCTACGGCAGCTCAGGAAAAATCATTAGATTTTATTTCATGCTAAGGCTTGGTGCTACGGGCAGAAAAGCTGAAAGCCCTTTGGAGAATAAAAGACAGAGATTACAGCTCTCCCAGTATTAATGACTGTTGCACCACATGCAGCTTGGGATTATGATAAAGGGAGGAAGGGTAGAGGATAAAAAAAATACAACCACTGGCTACAGGAGGCGATGGAAAAAGCTTTTCTTAAAATATCTCATCTGTAAACACCAAGCTGTTCAGTGAAGACAGATAAATGCTGGAGGGGAATTACAGGTATACATCACGGTTATTAAATATTCAATAGCGAGATGATTAATGAGGAGGGATTCTGGGATTGACGTGCTTTTTGGACGTTTTACCGTCACTCGCTGCTAATGAACGTGTCAACGAACGTCACGTGGCGACGCCTGTGACATTTCACACAATATTGTCTTACAAAGTGTTTGACCCTTTTTTCAAAAGCTAGTATTAATATATGTCAGTTACGCGCTATCAAAAGAGCAGCAGACAGGGGCGGATCAAGACCCTGGTGTGATGCTGAGAGACAGAGATGGAGGTGACATGCTGGGCCCGTAGTTGCTGTTGGCTTAATGTATTTACATTGGAATATGCTTTTAGGAGGATCTTTTATTCAGAGTGGCTCATATTGCCTTTATTATTCATTCTTTCACTGGGGACTGAACCCACCGTTCAGGAAAACTCAATTAAATCAAAACAAAACAAACAAACAAAACAACCAGTTAATAAATAATAAGTGTTTGAAGTGTAGAAGTTAAAACATATTTTACCGTAAAGAAAAATAATGGACTAAAATACCATTAATTAGAATAAGACTTTTGCTTATATACATGTTGTGCAAAAACAACACAAGGCATTCTATTCTATCATAAATTGTTTTCTTTTTGGTAGAAAAAAAACTTTTTTCTGCATTGTTTTACAGATTCAATCTAAATGTACCATTAAAACTTAAAAAATGGTTTTACATGATCTAAACTTGACAAAAACATTATTACAAAATGTAATTATTATTATTATTAATTAATAACTTATTTATATAACGCATTATTGTATATAACATTGTTAATACTATAATATTAATACCGTAATACAGAATACAAAACAGTATTCTGATCTCGAAAACTGATCCGAATTTGGCTGCTTTAAATCTAAACTTAAGACACATATTTCTGCTACAGCATTTGATTCTGGACTTCTATTTAAAAAGAAAAAAAAAACCTTTGATTCTATTTGACCTTGATCAAATTATAGAAGTTTTTTGTGATTTATGAAATCTGAGTCGTATTTGCTTTGTGTCTTCCTATGGTTTTATTCTTTAGAGCACAGGGGAAACTTTATTTTCGCTTAATTTGATGGATTGGCTGATTAAATAATTAATATTGGAAATAGAGACCCCAAAATATCTGATACTAAGACAATAAATATGAATGTTACAAATTATTCCGAACGCTTTTCTGTGCCTAAAGAAAGCAATAAATGCCTCACTCACGGATTCCAAAAGCAAGTGATAAGCGTCTGCTAAAGGTGTGAATCAAAGTTGAGAGGGAACATGCTGTGAACCTACAGCCATGAAGTCTGAAATGTGTTGCTTTTCTGAGCTTGTTTCAATAGGAGCAGTGGGCCTGTTTGAACCGACATGCAGCTAAAGTGCATGAGTTGAGTTAAGAGGATTACTTTTGCAATTTTAGATTCAATGCATTACCCATAATCCCGGGGTTGACGGTGGCCAAATTGTCAGGGTCGTAGGGGAACCTCAGTGTGAGCCTGAAAGAGAAAGGGTGAGAGATTCTTTAAACAGAGGGATGGTTTACTTGAATTCTTCTTCTATTATTCAAGTTAATGTCTTTCCAAAACTGTAAGCCTTTTATGTTACAGTAAGCCAGCTGTTTGTTGAGGAGCTTTTTAATGTTGAGAAAAAAATAGAATTAAATTACAGTTGTTCTCTAAATGTATCCTTTCATCCATTCCATTTTGTAATCCGCTTTTCCATTTCTGGGCCATGCGGAGCTCAAGCCATTTCCAGCAACTCTTGCAATCCCGCATGTTTTTGGACTTTGGGGGGAAAACGGAGACCCAGTGTAGAACATACAAACGTTAAACAGAAAAGACTGAGACTCTAACTTGAATCTGGAACTATTGCTGGAGGCAACAACACCACCCACCGTGCTCCCATAATCCGAAGCCATACTACTATCTTCGGAAATTAATTATATCTGTATGAAGAAATATGGTTTTGAACTTTGGTTGACCTGTTTTAAAAAAGCTGCTTTGGTTCATTTCCGTAAAGTCAAGGTATTTGGCAGAACGCCTCACAGATGGAAGAATGAGGATGCACTCCGTTATCTCAGATTTATCGACAAAGACAGTAATTGGAAAAAGTCTTCATGAAACATCACAAGAGTATGTGTGGTGTGTGATCCCGTCCACAAGTTCTCCCAACACACAAACATTTTTTTAATTACTTCTCGTCTTCTTTGGAGCCTTCCACCAACAGGCTTGGACAGCAACTGCCAAACGGCGCAGTAGGAAACTCTTAAATGATCCCAAAATGTGTAAATCCAAATCAAAGTCACAATCCAGTTGGCACTTATAAGACGTGCAGGTGAGCAACTAATGTTCTTTAATTAAATTAAAGAACCAATCAATCAGCGATCACCATCTGTTTAAAGACAGATGGTGCCATACATCAGCTCTCGGTTGAAATATGGATGCATAGCAACAATTCCAGATTTTGCATTTGGCAGACGGTATAATTCCGACAGATAATGTATAATATTTCTTTTTTCCAAAAGCTTTCTCCACTCACCCCATATGTACACAGTTTGTTGGACACTTTGGGGCGAATAGATAAATAGAAAGAAAGTGAGTTTGTCAATATGGCCACTACGGGCCGTATCGAAATTGTGCTCTGCTTTTTATCATCCAGTAACACACACACACAAACCCGGAGCAGTGGCCCTAAGTGGTGTTATTTGGGCATGTGGGGGTCAGTACCTTGCTCAACAATACACAGTTGCAGAACGTGCCAGAGCAGGATTTGGACTACCACAACTGTTCTTGTAAACTCTAAGATAAAAAGCATTAAATATTTTACAATTAATCTTGATAATCAGTGGTAAAAGCCAGAGTTTAAAATCTTTACTTAACCACCCATCTATTTTCTACTGTTTTTCCCATTTCTGTGTAACTGGTAGACACACACCATGGATTGGTGGCCAGCCAATCACAGAACAGGACAAACATACTCACACTTTCACAATTGCTCCTGATTTTTAGAAATTTGGGAGGAAACCGGAGACCTAGAGGAAACTGACGCATGCACGGGAGAAACGCGCAAACTTGCGAGGCTCGAAAAACACACAGCTGCACTAGATCTCCTCAATGGTCTGGTAGAGTGACATCACACATCAGACACTCTAAATGTAAACATTACTGTATTTCCAAATGTAGTAGAGTATATCACCATTAGGGGGATTATTACACAACGGTTCCACTTGGAATGCTCATAGGACTCAGACAAACAAAGAACAGAATTGCCCATGTTATTGTATTTAATTCATTTCCTCGAGGGTTATTTGGCCACTGCTAAATGTCGCTGAGTGGATAAGATTTTTTTATTTCTGCTATTCAGGCACATTTGTTATCTATAAATTTTACATTTGATTGTATGTGAGGTAATGCAACTTAACCACTGCGAATTGTCGCATCCTTTATCCTTATTTGCGTAAAATACGGTAATATACTGGGTGTCAAATTCTCACTAAGAGGCCCAAACAGGTCCATCTTGCGGTGAGGACAACGCTAGTCGATAACCCAAAGCAAACTTTAGAACTAGCGGATTGTGTTTTGTGTCTTGCTCAACAACAATTCCCTCTGGGATTCAAACCTGCAGTCTAACTTAACCACTAGGCCACAACTTTTCATAACAAAAAACAGTTGAGGGTAGTAACACTGCAGGAGCTGAAGACCCAAGACCTTGTAGCTCTTACCTACAAGAGCCAAACTCCTGGACAGAATGTCAAGAGGAACGGGAGCTCAGACCCAAATGCAAGAAGATGCTTTAATTAAAAAAAAAAAAAAAAACATAACAAAAACGATTGCAAGGGATCAAGTGGCAAACAAAACAAAACCCTTGAGCCTCTCAGAAAATCCAGGGTTCAAATAATGAGGCAATAAAGAAACAAATTAGAGAACAGGTGACAGAACTTAATATAAATCAAGACAGCTGAAGCCAACAGGAAGTGTCCAAAACAGTGCAGGAAACCTTTCAACAAAAAAGTCCCGAAAGAGTCCAACATAAAAGTATCTCAGCTGGCGTAAATCACACCGACAAGCCAAACTCATGCTATCATTTCGCTTTAGCTTTAGTATTAAAACCGCCATAATTCTCTGCTTAACTAAGAACCCTTAATGCTACGAGTGGGAAAAGACTCCACCAGACCATGACTCTCTGCTCTCCACCTTGGTTCAGCCCCATAATATATTGAGTATTCTGCGCCGCGGCTGAAAGTAGCCGCCATATTAGCAGAAAGAATTGACAAGGCACAGGGCTCATTATATTGAGATGCTGATTGAATCGTTAGAGGGACAGTTCAATGACTCTAGGAGGATGAGTGTTATCACTGTCGACTCAGATAAGCTGGTAGAGTAAAAACCAGACAGGGAAAGACACTGCTGCTGCCTGACGGATGACAAGGTGTCCATTTGTATTCTTCACTGTTACCGGGCCTGCCAGACATTGCAATGACTAACAGGAAAAGATGGACCACAGCTGAATGAAATGAATATGGGACAGAACGAAAACTATCTTGCTACCATATTTATTTGCACGTTCAGACATTCACGTCACATGCGCGGTGCGGCCCCTGCTTGATAAGGTTTACCCAGCGACACACGATAATGGCACTGGGATTAATGATCATAGCGCTGTGAGTTATCAGTATCGGGGCTGATAAAGTTCATTTTTACTGATCTGTCCTTAGCGGATATCCGATTATTTTGGGAATATTTCATTAGGGATCAGACGTCCGACAGATGCTTTAAAGCGAGACAGAGTTGGCGCTCTGTGGAAACTGAACTGTTCGAGGTGTGAAACAATGTGTTTTAAAGTGGAGAACGTCATTGATTTGTCTGCTCTATTGCTTAAAAAATGGGCGGAGCATTGTGATTGCATCATAACTCACTGATAATTTTATAACTCATTGTGATTATCATTGTAACTCGCCAAATAAACTGTTTGGTGGATCACAGTGAAACTTTTCTGGAAACAAAGTTTGTGTCTGTATCATTGTTTGTAAGTAGAGAGAGAGAGATGCTTGACGTATTTGTGTGTTTTGTTTGTGTGACTGTGTTTGTTTTAAATGAATTTGTGAGAGAGAGTTTTGAGCGTGTAAAGTGTGTGGCTGTTTGCCTTAAAAAGCGGATTAGAAATCGGATTGGTCTAAATAAAATGACCCAGATCAGATCGGGAGCCAAACAAATGTGATTGGGAAAGCCATGATAATGATTAGAAAAATTGTGAGATTTGTTATGGAGGACCAATAAAGTTCTCATTAATGAACCTGAAATGAAAGAAGTGGATGAGAAGAAGAATTAATAAGAATTATCTCCTGATCTCCACACTTACCAAAGCTCAACCATGACAGTATCTACAGTGTTCAATAATAACATTGATTAATGATTAATTTGGGGATTAAATTATAATTTTTTCTGATTAATTTGGGGATTAAATTATAATTTTTTCTCTCAAAAGAAAAGGAAAAGAACATGTAGTTAAAACTTTGAACTTGTTTTAAATAAAATTAGTCAAGTTTGTTAGAGCATTCAAGAACAACATTATAAAATGGCACTAAAGGTGCTAGTTTACATAAACCTTTAGGTTTAATACGTTTCCAGATTTAATATCCAGGGTCTAAAAACCAGGGTGCTTCTGCATGCCAGTGTTCACAATCCGAAGTTTGATTTCATCTGTTCAAAAAGTGTGTCTGGTCTCGCTGGCCTGCGCATCAGCTCTTCATCTCTCATGTTCTGGCAAGCATCATTAGAGAAATGAAGCCTTAGTGTAATGAGAGAGCATGAATGCAGGTCGCTGCGCGTCAGCTGCAACTTCCACTGCTAAACACGTCAAAAAAAGAAAAACAAGCATTGACTGCCAAGATGCTGCGTGCCGAGGAGAAGACAAAACCAAGCCATCTGTGCTTGAGCTGCAATCATCTTCATTCTATTACCATTAAACACTCCAGCTCACGGTCTGTCTTTGCTTTCCACAGGAGTTATGGTCAGTAAGGAGGCAGGCCGGTGCACTCTGTCAAGCTCAGAGTCCGACTCGGAGTCCGGTGGTCCGTCGCTGGGAGGGGAGAGCGGCGGGCGAGGGGACACGGTCCGCAAGAGGAACAAAGCCTTACAAGTGCGCTTCAAAGACATCTGTGAGGCTCAGAATGAGGTCGCTCACAGAGGTGGCCGGAACCGATCCGTGTCCTGCAAGGTCATCCACAGGCGATACATGACCATGCCGGCCCGCCGCTCCATCCCAAACGTCACCAAGAGCACGGGCGTGCAAACCTCGCCCGACTTGAAGAAGCGCTACCAGACTTTTCCCTTTGAGCGGAAGAAAGGGAATGTCATCAAACACACCGCTCTGGTGGAGAACTACCCGGATCAGAACAACGGGTTCCTGAGCGATGTGAAGGGCGTGGAGGAGGAGAAGCAGTGCGATGGACGGGTGCAGCAGACCCGAGTGCTGCTTCACACCACGCCACAGTGCAGTGCCGATAAGGACTTGTGCGTTGGACTCGACTGCTCAGATGGAAAACTGTGTCCGGATCTGTCATGTAAGGACAGCAATGCAGATGGCGTGGATCAGTCCGGCTCCAGAGGAGAGGGCCCTGTGGGCGGGGCCAAGCACAGGAGATTACCCAATGAGAATGAGCAGTCCAACTGTGCCAAGAGAAGCTCCTCCACCACATCAAGCCAACCTCTGCAGGTCAGGGGTGAGTGTCCGAAGATTTCCGGACCTATCGCGTGGACGTCTTTGACACAAGTGGATTGCTTGGAGAGTCCCTCAGGGAGCTGCAAACGCAAAAAAGACACGGCGGAGCTGAATGGCTTGCAGGCTCAGGCTTTGCCTCACTCGGCTAGCTGTGCTCCTCAAAGCCAGGCACAGGCCCACTGTCACCGTGGCACCACCGAGAGGCAGCAGGGCACACTGGGCAGCTTGATTGCTCACCCTGGGGCTGATGGGAATGTTAAAGCCAAGCTTCAAGCCATGGAAACGCTGATCAACTCCAGTCAAGAAACCATCAANAAAATAAAAAAAGAAAAAACAGATTTACCTATAACATTGAGGAATTCAGAGCTACCGATTTGTGAGTCGCTGATGTTTAAAGTCTCTTCCTGTCTCACCTCTCCCAACAGGAAGCCCTCCTGAAAAAGCAAAAAGCTAAATAAAATTACTCGTTTACACACACACACACACACACACACACACACACACACACACACACACACACACCTTTAAAAGACAACTCCTGTCTTTAGCTTTAGCTGATCTGCAGTGATCAATTAAATTTTGAACACTAATGACCACTAACTGACCACTAATAAGTCATTCCATGTGGATTTCTGGCACTGTGACATTTATTAGGACCAAAAATAGTGTTTAAACAAACAGTGTAATGTGAAAACGTCATATTACCTGAAAACTTTTAAATATATCTATTATACAAACGACTTACCAGTTTGTCAAGTGTGAAACTAGTCTAGCGTGACATTAGGACTAACCAGCCCTAAACAACTATGCAAAGCCTCTAACATCTCAAGTCAGAACACACAACATTGAAACGACTAATACACTACTGTTATTCGTAGAAAAGTAGCTTGGTGAGCAGCTAAATCATAACTAAGTTTATGTTTGACAGTTGTTGCTGAGTATCAGGTTAGCCTAAAGCTAACTCGACAGTTGCAAGGCCGAATGCCATTACATGCACTGGACAACACTTCATTCTGTAAAAGCTGTCTGGCGTTGTACATCTAGCAAAATAAAATACGAAAAAAACGCTTATAATCATAATGCCACTTTAACGGGCGAGCTTGAAGAAAGCAGGTCGACTGCAGTTTGCTATTTGACAATCTGACCGCGTCTTAATTTCTAACGAGCCACCTAACTAGACAACATGCTTTGAAAACAAGTTACATAATGGTTGTTCAAATAAACGTCAGAAGTTCACAATACGGCCATTAAACATTACTTTAAAAAAGGAAAATCTGACATTTAATATTCAAGACTAATTAGACGAACTAAACAGCTGTCTAGCAAGGCGGAGCCCAAGGATTTAAGACAGAGCCACTGTGTGATCACACCAGGAAGATGACACCGGGAAAATAATTAATTCCGTTTTGATGAAGAACCGACGTTATTGCACATATATGAAGCCGACCACTTACAAATGTACAAACCATGTCAGTTGGAGCAGTACTTACGTGGTCAGAGTTGCTGTTGGCACTGTGATAACACACAGAACTAAAAGTATAACCCGAAATTGACGCCGCCATGATGGAAACATACGCGCCCACCCCACAATCCTTTGCGCTCACAGCTCGTCCCTGTACAAAAATGAGAAAAACAAATGTCAAAACACAAACATTGTACCAACGATATATTACAACGATATATTGTAAAAATTTAAAACATTAAGTGCTGAAGAAAAAACATTAATAAATAAACGAATTGAAATGTCATGACCAAACACTGAGAAAAAAATCCGTGCAATGCTTTTTACAGTACGATAAAAATGTGCAGATTGTGTCTAAATAATTTTGTAATCAGTGTGAAATCAGAAGTGCGAGAGTACTATAAAAAGACTGAATCAAATACTTTCTAGTCTTTGTGCACTCCTGGCCAATAAAATTAATAATGATNTAAATAAAAACAGACAGAAAGACAGACAGACGGGTCAATTTATTTGCCATTTTACAGTGCAGAATAACTCACCCAAGAGCAATACTTATATATAACAAAACATTAACATTTCCTGCATAATTAATGGAAAACAAGCCATTTCGATTGGGTTTTTATGATATGCTTCCATTATAAATAATAGAGGTTTAGATAGATGAAAAATGTAGTGAAAATGTTATCTTCTTCTGCTGCTGCTCTCTACCCAATTTACCAGACAAGGTCACTTGAAAACAACATAAAGTGTTCTTAAAACCATCCATCCTACCTGATTTATGAATGGAATTGAAGTCGCCAGGCGATATGTATTCAGTTTAAGCACTTGGAATATTTTAATCCCGCTGCGTTTACAGAGGCAGAGCCACGAAGCTTCAAACTCCCACATAAAACAACATGAACATCCATTCATAACAAGCTGTTTAAAGCATTAAACCGCACTTCAACTCAATTTTCATGTCAGTGTCTATCTTAAGTGCCAAAAAATCTCGGTTATGGACTGTGATGACTGTTGAAATTGAAACCTGGGAAGCAAATGAAGTGAAATGATATTACTTGTGCTTGTTGAAAGCCACTTGCACGGCGACGTGGGGACACTTCAATGTCAGGCGTCATCCTTCGTTCCTCTCCACAGGTCCACAGCCCACCATTCTTTCTCTGGCCTGACTTTGACGGCTGGGCCATTGCACGGGACTTGATGCAATCAGTTCCCATGTATAATAATGTCCTTCTATTAAGAGGACGTCTTTTCATGGAGGAGATACGTGAAGGTCCAGTAGGGCGTCAGCTGTTGTTTGAAGATGTGGCGGTAAATAACCGACCAATGAGGATAGTAGATGATTGCAGTTGGGGAACGTTCAAGCTAAACAATGTGCTAGTCGGAGATCGTCACATTCTAATAATTGTCCTAACTGAGGACAACCACACTGTGATTTTGCAAAATAATGGATTTTTAATGGCTTTTTTATTAGTTTTTTTTTAANGAGGAAGACGTACAAAATGTTCAAATACAGGTAGGTACAAATAAATGTCTGACTGTGTAAAAACAAAAGTTATGCTGTACTATGAAAATAATGTTGTGCTGTGTGTTTAGATGGAAGACTTTTTGAAACCCTGCACACAAATGAAGAATTTTGATATATGTATTGATAAAGGCACATTTGATGCGATTAGCCTGAACCCAGAAGACAGAGAAGATGCAAAGCGGCGCTATGTGATNATACAGGTAGGTACAAATAAATGTCTGACTGTGTAAAAACAAAAGTTATGCTGTACTATGAAAATAATGTTGTGCTGTGTGTTTAGATGGAAGACTTTCTGAAACCCTGCACACAAATGAAGAATTTTGATATATGTATTGATAAAGGCACATTTGATGCGATTAGCCTGAACCCAGAAGACAGAGAAGATGCAAAGCGGCGCTATGTGATCACGTTAAGAACCGTAACAAGCCCCGGAGGCTTTTTCATCATCACCTCTTGCAACTGGACCAAAGATCAGCTTCAACAGATCTTTACTCCAGGTAAATAAAATTGATTGTCTTACCCTCCATCCATCCATCCATCTTTCCGTCNATAACACATAATACGGGTCAATTTTGTTCTGCTTCGGAAAATCAGCCACTTTCACAATCAAGACGTTGTCCATTTACTGTACCGTGCTAGACACCGAGGCTCTATTTATGTGCATCTCATTTCAGAAATTCTTTGAAAACAGTCAAATTGGCCTCTCAACGGATGTACTGTATTAAAACTCTCCAGTCCAGTCACTTAAAGTCCTTCAGGGATTGTTTTGGGCAGGTAATGACTCTCCAGCTTAACAGCCATTCTGAGGAGTTCTTACCAAGCCAGGAGAAAGAAAAAGCAGGCCGTATTTTTAGAGTACAAAACCAAACAGCCTCAATTAGCAGTGGCTCATCAGTCAGTGCTTTCATCTTTCTGAGGAGGTCTATCTGTTTGTGAGCAGCTCCCATCTTCCACAATGAGTGTGGGGGCTATTATTAGAGGCTGGACTCCCACATGCTAGGTGCCATCAGAGCAGCCGGAGCTCTGGAGCGAGTGGCTTAGTGTGGGCACATGAAAGCCCGGCTGGTCTCTCTGGGTTAAACCAGCCGATGTTTCTTGTCTGAGAGCGGTGCTTTTAGTGTGAACAAAGTGTCTGTGGACAGCCAGGGTGGGCAAAGCTTAAAATGCCAAGCTATCAGGTGGCCTGGCACCGACGACTTGGTAAAACCCAATGTGGAGCCTCTCGGCGATACACCGGCTTTTACCGCGGATAGAGCTGTGGTTTTAGCCTGGAAATGTAGTGCTGGGGAAACAAAGTGATAAGGCAGCTCTACTCGATCTGTGAGTCCTTAGTTCTTAGTTGTGTATGAACAATCCATTTAGTTTGGTTTATTTTACATTTAAAAACAGAAATTTGTAGAATGTTTTAAGTGACTTCACAAAAAACACAGCATCTACTACAGAAAGATTGCAAATGTAGCATTTTTTGTAAAAACAATTCTCAACTTTTATACAAATAAAGAAACGTCCTTACTCAAAAACAACATTACATAATAATTTTTTTTTTTCAAAACTACAATACAATAAATTGCAGTTTATAACTTTAAGGTTTAATTTATTTATTTTATGAATTACTGTATATAAATATTTAATTATGAAAAGCTGTGGATCCGGTATTCGTACACACCGTACTCAAAAAATATATAATTTTGATGCAATGAAAATTTGACATTTAAAAAACGTAAGCATTGCATAAAAGAAAAATGTACGTGGGCTTCAGGAAATATTTAATTGAAATGCAAAGCTAAAAGGCTTGTCTTTCTTGAATTAAAAGATTCTCTCCAGTTGAATGTGCAGATTTCTATTGCCCGACATTACTATTTCATTTTAAAGGTTGCAATTGGTAAGACAATTATCTGTTTCGAATGAAGATTTTGTACCGTTTCAACTATGCTGATTATTCAAATTAGCACCAATTTATCATCTTTTCCGAAAGTGCTGCACATTTTATTCTGCTCACTGTGGCTCATTTCACAAAAACATGAAATAATTGCCGCTTTTTCAATGTCTACGGTTTCCAGGGATTGTCACATGGTGATGTATCCAAATGGATCCAACCAGCTGAACTGCTTTTTAATCATTATCACAACTGGCTCATTAGAGCGTCAATGATTTCCACTGACTATCCAGACGCCAGCAGGTTTTCAGAGTCTAAATGGGGGTTTTAATGCCAGTGTTGGTGTTGCCGGAAGCCTCAAATCGTTGTTTGTCCTCAAGGTAGCGTTAAATTTCATCTGAACAATGTGAGCCAATCACAAGACAGCCTCCTATAAGTGTTTCTTTCCAACAAATGATTTCAGGAACATGCTAGATCCACGCAGGCTCAGAGCTCACCTCCAGCGAGAGGCCAGAGCGTGTCTTTCAGCAAAGCTGATGTCGGCAATACGTGAGAGTCAGCTCGCCGGGAAAAGAACATTGCACTTGTGCGATTCAGCAACCCACTCATTATTTATTAGGAGAACAAAAATAAAATCCAGCTGAAAACAGCAATTGCGTGGTTTGAGCCTTTTATTATTCATTAGAGATTTAAATCTAAAGATGTAGAATCCTTGTAACAAACTTCTTCAGCTAGACTAATGAGAACGATGAACACATGAATGATTTGGATCGGCTCTGATGGTCCAGTAACTATCTGTGAAGGTCTTATTGCTCTTCAATTGTTCTACTGAAATACTATGTCAAAGGTGTAGCTCGGTTGTGTACGTTGCATAGCTTCATGACTAGCGAGTGAAAAGCTAGTGCTGGTTATTTAAATGACACAATTTATGTACGAAGATTTGGTTCAGATTTAGTATTTTTTCATTGATAGCTTGTGGCATTTGTGTCAGAGTTGAAAAGCAGAACAGATTCTTTTTAAGTCTATTATTGACAAATACAATTGTGCAAAATGGAGTTATAGTTTCATCTGAAACTGGTTTGTTTGGAAAAGACAGAAAAACACAGACTACCATACACTTTGGGTTAAACACATTTTATGGAATTTCTAGCCTTTCAGACTCGAGCTCCTGTTTCTGTTCATAAACTATTACCACAAAGGATAAAGGAAAGGAAAAGGAGAAAACCTATGCCCAGTGGATTTGCCCTTCCCAATCACATAATTCCCAGTGGCTTCATAAATGCAGATAAAATCCAAGGCAATCTTATGCCACTCCAGGATATTCTAGTTAGATTCAAATGCCTTTTTACATGAGGCTCATCTATTTAGTGTCTACAAGCACACCTATTAGCATGCAAGTGTCTAGCAGACATCCTGAGATCCCATATGGCTGATGGTTGGGTCACCTTCAGCACCAATAATCCCTCATTACACTTTGGCCGTGCTTGCCCTGTCAGGCCTTTAGGATAATTCTTCTTTCTTCATAATGACGGATTTAACCTCACCCCATTGCCTTTTATTCCAGATCATATTGATTTTCCTCTTAAGCTCAACTCTATCCAGGCCTGATGGGGTAAAAAGTACCACGTCAAAATTATCAATAGTCCATAAATAACCAAAGTAGAAATCAGTACAGGCGATTTTCTCCCCCACTGCTTTGCCAAACACAGCTTGTGTAGCGGCGGTCGCTGTAAACTCTTCAGCATCAGACGAAACTAAACGCAGAATATCAATGACCACCCTGACACTTGAGTGCTCAGAGGGATAAAGTGATCCAATTAAGCTTTCATTAAGCTTTAATGAAAATGCATGGCTGCGTGGCTGCTGGGTAGAGCCCTGTTTTTTATCTCTGGAGGAATGCGAGGCATGTGTCATAATGCCACATCAGCACACAAATAATATATCAAAACCTCCTCAAGTATGCCATTCTAGTGCACGATCCATCATCTCCTTGTACATACATTAATGCCACTGAAGCCCAAGGGCCACAAACCAACAGCGGTGGATACAGCAAAATCAATCGCAGTCTCTGCACAGGGCAGAATAAAGAATAATCCGAGAGAGGCCGTGTTTCACAGTGACTCTGTCATAGTTCAGCGGCGGCCATCTGCGTTTGATTTAGAATTACAGCTCGGAATCAATTCAGCTTATGTCATTTGAATCTGTGTTTTAATTAATTTGATAAATGAATCAACAGACTTTATAAGCTGCATGAACTATGTAAAAGTATCTCTCTTTCTTTTTCGCTCTTAAGCTGTCTGTCTTTTTTCTCTTTTTCTTACTCACTTTCGTTCTCTCTATTTCTACGCCCCCTTAAATCTCTCTATCTTTCCCTCTCCCTTTTCTCTTTTCATCATTTCTTCCTGGTTCTCTTTCTACACCCCACCCCTTACCGCTCTCTTTCGCTCTCCTATCTCTATTCTCTCTCCCTCTGTTTTT
>SOMO01000035.1:889265-901051 GCA_028128575.1 Paedocypris carbunculus | reverse complement strand
AGAGAGAGAGAGAGAGAGAGAGAGAGAGAGAGAGAGAGAGAGAGAGAGAGAGAGAAAGAGTGTTTGTACAAAAAGAGTATAAGAAAAAAAAGAAAAAAGAAAAAGTGTATAAAAATATTAAATGGTTAACAGTCTGTATAATGTATAACAGTCTGAGCTAAGATTAACATTATATCTCATGCACATAATATTATTAAAACAAATACTCTCTTGCTTTACATATGATTAGCCTTTGCTTTTCAGAACACATCATTAAAAAGCCTAAACCGCAATATTGCTGATAGCAGCATTATAGATCATTATTGCAATTTAACATATACATACAACACCACAATGATAATAAAAACATCACGTTGATGCTATAAAATAAAATGAGTTAAAAGGATTCCAGTTGAAATATAATCAGAAGTAGTGCAGACAGAAGAGAGCGAGCAGAAGCAATTCTTACCTGGAGAGGTTTGTTTTCACTGGACTTTCAGACTTGCTATTATAACAGCATTATGGTTTTCTCTTCTTCGCTGTGGATCTCAGCGCAACAGCAGCTCTGTAGAGTTTTGGCCCAGAAGAGCTGAAAGCTGTGGAGTGGAACTATCAGTGAAGGCCAGTACCACACACACACACACACTCACTAAACACAAAACCAGTCATATCATAGCACAGGCGAATTTAAGTAATCCACTTTAATACACCAGTATAAAACTTAAGTTTTAAACTCTACAACATAAGCTCATGAAACACTAAACAAGACACACACTGACATTGGGCAAAGAAGTTTTACTTCAGTAACGTAAAAAAAAAAGCTAGTTTCTTTCTCAAGTGATTAACACTGTAGTTTTAAATGAGCTGTCGTAGAGTCTGCAGAAGCACATCAATATGCAGGATTGAAGCGAAAAATCCTTATTGGCACAGAATGTGTACTTGGATGCAGCAACTTTAAATTATATTTGCTTTTCAGACGTACTGACCCTGCAAAGCACTTTTTCCTCACTGTCTAATGACTACATTACAAGGTGGACACTAGATTTAGATACTCACTCGCTCTCTTGATAGTTCAATTGCTCAGTTTCTAAGTACAGTACACATTTGTTATTATGATAGGAGTATTGACGGTTAAAAGCTTAAACATGTGTGTTTACCTCTGTAACTACTAAACTGAGCTATTGTTATATCACTTGAAGAGGAAAAAACATGCATCGTATATTTGCTTGCATAAATGCATGTTTTGTGTTAATTTCCATAAATTGCGTATGACCAAAAATAGTCCACGTATTTTTGTCTTTTCAAAACCAAACCAGTTTACGATAAAATTATGTAGTCTTGTTATTAATTTTCCTTCAAATCATGAATAAATTACTGATTTTAAGCAACAGTAATAAGGTAAGTGTACTGGCTATAGCTTTTAAGTTGTATATTCTGGAATTACATAACTTTCACAGGCGGGTGATACATTTCAAGTCTGAAAAGCAACAATAATAGACAAAAATGCATTTGCAATGGATGCTTTTGCAAACCATGGCCAAACACAACTTTTGCTTATGATGCCATCAAATAACACACTGGTTAAATAATTATAAGAAATCATACATTGTGCAGACTAGAATAATTTGTTCCAGTTGGGCAATATAAAAAACAAAAGGCTTGAACACCACTATTTCTGCTAGCAGCTGTATTTTTAACTCAATGCAAACAAAGGAACATTGAAACACCACGAAACATTTATAACACCCTAAAACCAAAAGAAAGGTTATACATTCTGGAACCAAAATTATGGGCAGCTAAGCAGAATAAGACACAGAACAAAACACAAAGAATTCTGAGAATCACAAGGATTCCTGGAAATTGTTCACAGCATGACATGAATCATTGCAAATTCTAAAAATATGCAATCATATTTGTATCATTTCATTGAGGTTTTAGTGAAACTTTATATGTATACAAGAATATGTACTTATATTTAGTACTTCTCACAATATCAGTGTTCACAAAGGTCATTGTGAGCATTAAGAAAGCGAAAGTGGGTTGAAATATAATAGGATTGAGCATTTGAAGGAGAGAAAAAAAGCAAAGGAGTCCTGCAAATCATTTAGCATGACCAGCATGCAATCCTCACAGCGAGGTCAAATACAGGAACACGAGGACAACATCATAGGTCTCTGTTCTCTCAATATGGCTTTTAGGTCTACAAAACGCTATAATCTCTTTTTCTGAACGCTTGAGAGACAAAATGTTGCTGAGAAGAAGGTGGATGGCCCGTGCGAAATACAGATGAAGAAAAATAGAGCGGATTTGGTGAGTGAATGAGAGGCCAGGAAAAGATGAGATCTCAGGAAAGCAATATAGATAGAGGAACGAGGATGTGGAGAACCCAATTTTGAGATCACTGAGCATTCTTTCTCTTCTAATAGTTGTGGAGAATTTGCAATGGAGCGAATATGATGGTCTATTCGGTTATCGCTGACTTTTTTCCTCATTTCTTGCCGTGGCGAGTGGCTCATTTACTGATGTCCTTGTGTTACTGATGTTGTCTGTATTGTGGAATGGTCATGAAGATCTTAACTCATAAAAAACTAAATGAGCTTGGGAAGAATGCACTCATCTACCCATTTTACAAATTGCTTTTCCATTGGTCACGGAGAGCTGGAGCCAATTCTGAGCCTGAAGGCGGGACATACATGGCCAACCAATAAACCGGAGACTCAGAAGAAAACCACACACGCACATGCAAACTCCACACAGACTGGGCCTTTGACTTAATTCTTGATCAGGTCGTTGTTGCTGAGCCCCCCTGCCAGAACACAATAGTGTTTTTGAAATGGAATTATTTAGTAATTAGTAATTTTAGAAATAAACAATGAATAGAGATGATTACTGTAAATGATGAAAATGTGGGATTTGATATTGTTTGTGCTAAGAGAAATGTGTTAAAACCTTGAATATTTTTATGGTTAAAGCAACAAGTGATCAGCTTGTGATTAGTTATATTACGGTAAATGATTATAATAATCATGATTAATTTAAAAGATTCCATAATACACGTGTTATTATATTTTTCTTCACGCATCAAGGAGACAGATGATTAAATTTTATTTTGATAAAAATTCAAATGACAAAAAAGTCTAAAGGAAAATCCCAAAAAGTAATTTTTTAAAAATATACATATACAATACAGATATATACATTTCTACTATTATGTCTCGTAAACACGCTTTTTACACAACATTTGTGTCTACAAAAACTGCCAGAACTGCCTTACACAACTATAGTACCCTTTTTTCTCAATTTTCTTTGCTCTCCGTCTCTTTTATTAAAAAATCTCCACTAAGCTTTCCGCAGAGGTTGTAGGTATGACTCCATCTGCCTGCTCTGCGGAATGAGAGGGTCATATAGGAGAAGGTAAATAACGTATGAGCCCAGTGTATCGACTATAAGTTCACTCTACTGACCCATCACAGCGTGACCCTGCTGCTCTCCCTCAGCGATGATGAGAGCCCCTCAGACAACCCCCCCCCCACACACACACACACATACAGTACGTATATTCAGTAAAGTCTGGTGTTAAAGTACCAATATTGTGAGTTTGATTACAACTGTGCAAATAACAACTGTTTGTAATTGTGTTGCAATACACTTTACTTTTTAGCAAGTAGACATTTTTTTTATCATTACTTTTTCACACACCTTATACTGTAAATGGACAAACAGTAGGTGTCTTAGAAATGTATGTCATCATTGTTTACAATAATTGTAATACATTTTTACAGTATATATTTATTTATCATAGTTTTTTTTAACCTTCTTTGTTTATTTAGCATAAAATTACATGGTTTATTGTTTTTACCGCCCTTTTGCTCACACAAAAACATATATTGTTTATTTTATTCGTCTTTGATTTTACCGATTACATCCATTATTCCTTTCTCTCAGGCATTTTGTTCACTTGACATCACAGCCCATTCATTCACATTACATTGGGTAAAAGACCCTCCCACTGACTCTGATTGGCAGGTTCTGTGATCTATGAAACTGTCCTCACATATCAACCTTGAAATTGATCTTGAGAATTAATGTACAAATTAAACTTGCATTCAGTTTGGTCCGTTTCTGCGCATTAAAGAAAATGTGAATGCAATTTCAGAATTTTGTTACATATTATTACAGCAGAAGAATATAATCGTTATTACTTGGAATAATTTGAACTGATCCAACTCAGAAACACTAGTAAATACAGTGTACTACTCATAACATGCACAATTTTATACTATAGTGTTTGCAGTTGAGTTTTGTAAGCTTTGTAAGCTTTGTGAGTTAGTCTCTGGCCACTATGGAATGTATCAAAATTTTGCTCTAGTGAAGTTACACAACACAGTCAAGTGACACACACAAACCAGGAGCAGTGTGGGGGTCAGTGTCTTGCTCAAGGACACTCGGTCGCAAAACCAGTCATAGCGGGATTCAAACCTGCAACCACTTGGACACAAGTCCAATTCCCTAGCAGCCGTCTAACAAGTTTGTTTAGTCATGTTTAATGCAGCATTGATGTTAGCACCAGAACAAGGCGGCCATGCAAAATGAGCGTGGCCATCTGCTGTTCTTGAGATTCCATATGACATGGCCGAGCTGAGAGACCGCTCAGCCCAGAGACCCTCATGATGTAATAAAATACATTTGCTTAACATTATTTACAAGAGTTTAGAATTCCCTTTCCCCTCGAAAAGTTCACTTTGATTTGGCTTTGTAAACTCGGAAATTGTAACTCGTATAATTCCACATTCCGGACACATATGCTTTTTCGTGAAGCGGGCATCTCGAAATTTAGTGGAGTTAGCACAAATAGCTAAACCTGCCCATTGTGTACTGGTCCGCAAAAGAGTAACAAAAGCACATATGCAAAAGCATTGATATCCTGAACAAAATGTATTAAACCAATTCAGTCATTCATTCTTTGAGCTGAGCCAAAAAAATCTCAGTTTTTGAAAGCAGTATGAAATGGAACGTCGAATGGAAAGAGCTTATTTATACAGCACCACCCCACCAATTTCACCATTGTCCTGAAAGTAATGGCGGGAAAACATCTGCCATTATCTGCCAAATGCTCGAAATGCGAATTCTGTAATGTCAAGATGACACAAACACATGAATGAGAATGTTCTTAGTAAAAGTATGAGGCATGAGCCACTCCAGGACCAGGCGTCATGTGACGTCTGTCAGGAGACGACTCCAGCCAAGGCAGAAATAACATCACAATAATTTCCAGCAAACATACATAATTCACTCTTGATTACAAGAAGTCATAAAAACACACCTCACACTCACTCACGATGTACAACTGCCACTACGACATCCATTTTCTGAACCTCTTTTTATTTCTGGGTCATGGTGAGCCTGGACCAGCTGGATCTAACCCTGAACTGGTGGCCAACCAATCACAGAGCAGGACACACAGACACACACATTCACTCTCACAGCTATGGTCAGTTTTGATAGATTTCATCATTAGGAATCAACAGCAAGTGCTGACTTTATCAACTCAAGGTCGAGTCGTCTTGTTGGTGATAATGACTGTCCCAGGCAATAATAAATCTCACAATGGTCAATATTAGGTGACGTTAGCACAAATAGACTAGACAGTGAAAAAGCTTGTTTATCAGCATGAATTTTTAACACTGCACTTGGCACTGGTTGTAAATGAGAGAGACAAATTAATGTCTTAAGTGAAAAATCTAAACAACTTTGCCCACAAAACCTAAATGTTCATTAGGTCCCAAAATAATATACAGTTTCACAAACTTTGGTCTTCCTAGATTTCTCATAAAGCTGTGCTAATCAGGTAAGTAGAATATGAAACTTTTTATTTTGTTCCTATCAAACTCAAAATTAAAAGGATAACATTTTCTTTTCCCATTAGTAGACAAGTTGGTGTAAGACCCATTTTTTTGACAAATTAAAAAAAAAAACAAAAAACAAAGTGTTACAAAAAAATAAGATTACCTTATTTCAAATGTAAGCAAAAACTCCAAGAAATAAGAATCTGTAGCAACATGCTTCTTAGGAACCACAGAACAACCAAATAATGGATGTCCAACGATAGGATCCTTTAAACGGGTCCATTCTTTGCTTGTACTTGTTTACAATATCAACTGATCTTTGATTATTCGGTTCTTCGAAGCCCATCTTGTTTTTTTGCTGCCATAGCGACAAATGTTTTATCATATTATGATGTATTATCATTTTATCATTTATTCATTTCACAGAAGCAGGATTTGATTGTGGAAGCTTGTTACAGAGAATCCAACATTTTTTTTATTATCGTTTGACCCGTTTCTACAATCAATATATATCTTCTCCAAATCAGAATATGCGCAAGCAGTGATACCAGTTCATTTTATCAGCCTTACTAATACTCAACAACTGGTTGTTTTGGAAAACCAAATTAGCCAAATAATGATTCGGCTGACTGTATCTCCGATGCTTTTTTTGATCTCGGTTGTAATGAGCGACATTTGAAGAACATACTTAGTTTAAGGGTTAAATAGAAGGGAGTTTGAAGAAGGTAACAAGAGAGAGAGGTAGACTAACAAAACCAATAACAAGAACTCTTAATAGGACAGCACTTTACATACAGTACCACACAAATAATAAAATAGAAATCCTCACAGTGTCAAGCCCACAGTCCTTGGTGTAGCTCTCTCCAAGCACTTTGATTCGCGAGAAAGCCATCAAAGTACCAAACAAAAGAGAGGTGTGTTTAACATGGCATCTATCGCTATAAACATTTAACGCAATAGCTGCACAATAGATATTGTTGTGGGTCAAGAATAAGAGGTTTAGCTGGGAGAGGCGCAGGAGATTGCTCAAAGACACCCTGAAGCTTCTCACACACAGTTACATGTCACTTTTGCAGCCACCAAACTGAAAAATTAAATCTCCCCCACTTCCCTTTCTAGAACTTGCCATGAGGCAGTGCAGCGCAGAACACTTGAGTTATAACTAGCTCCTCAAGACGTGCCTTTGGGAGTAGAAATGCAAGACCCCGTCAACCCATCAAGCCACCAGAGAATTTGGGGCAGGCATGTCCTCTCAGCTGATCAGTACTCTTAGGGGAATGGAAAAGAGTTGTCTAAAGTTTAACAGTTCCATAAATCACAGTATGAAGCGTCAGTCACAGTTCTCTCAGGGATGTACCACGTGGCAAAAGACGGGCAGGAAAGTCGTTGACAATGCCGTCTGAATATGATAATGTGCATATGGCTGAGCGCAGTGATGTGGTTAATAAGCAGTTAACTGTGGAATCAAGTGGTGTCAACAGTCAGATTTCCCTCCAAAGCAATGCTATATAAAATAGACTCATGGTAGAATTATGATAGACAAACTGAACGTATGTTTAACTTATGTACATTTTTCTTTAAAGCAGGCAAAGTCTGAAATACAGCTGCAGGCAGACGTTGGGGGTTTGAGCCTTAGTTTGGGTTCATTTGAGTTATAGTGAGTCTCTAATGTCTAAAAATGCATAGTTTACAAATATGTTTTAGAAATAAAAATTTTAAAACAATTTTGTAATTACCCACACTATGAAGAAATTGAAATTGTGTATCAAAAATAAAAAATTATGCTCTGCATTTAACCCACCAGTTTATCCCCCCTCTCCTCCTCACACAGACACACACACACNCACGCACGCACACACACACGCACAAACACACACACACACACACACTGTGTCTGTTTATTGCTCAAGGACACCACTGAACCAGCATTCAAACCTGTAGGGCAGGCAATTTTCAGTTACAACTGTCTCAAAGCGGCATTTTTAGTCAATGGCCAATTTTGTCTACGAGCTTTTTACCAGAAACTCATATAACTGAAGCACACGCTGTGCAAACATACATACAGAAAAGCAACATATGTGCGATGCAGGTGTGTTAAGCAAGATGGAGATCAGTAGGTAATAATCTGTTTTTATGCAGAACAGGTTTTTGGCACAGGTTATAAACCTCAGCCATGAAACTGCCAGACTGCCACCTAAAAATCCAGTCACATGACACACACTTGGCACCGGCGTGGAATTGACACGCGCTGCAAGATGTTTCTATTGACAGGCTGCTGGAAAACATTTACTTCCTTAAGTAATGGTGAGCTCAGTGGTGAGAGGGAGCTTCTTTTCGTTTTGTCGAAAATCTGTTCCCCAAGATCAATTTTTAATTTACTGACAGGTTGCCTAATAACAGGTCCAATTACACAGCAGTTGCTCACGAAAATTCATTCCAAGTGTTTTTTTTTCTTGCTTGACATTTCTGGAAAGGATTCTATCAGGTTCCTACATCATACTGCACCCCCTGGTGGTGCTACTTGTTAGCAGCAATAACAGATTGCACCTGAGTTTGTGATCATGATGACACCTGTCGCCAATTGTGAAGCATATAAGAGTTGTTTTAAGACCAATCAACTGACAGCTGTCTGATTAGTGTGCTCCTCATTTTCCATTGTCTTCTAGAGACACGCCTTTTGTACTGCTCATCTTCCAGAGACCTTGTGGTCCTCATCTTGACACCTCTGGGATCCTTGTCTTCTAGAGACACGTCTCTTGTGCTCCTCATCTTCCAGAGGCGCCTCTGTGATCCTTGTCTTCTAGAGACACGTCTCTTGTGCTCCTCATTTTCCAGAGACATGCCTCGGTGATCCTTGTCTTCTAGAAACAAGCCTCTTGTTCTCCTCATCTTCCAGAGACACGCCTCTGTAATCCCTGTCTTCTAAAGACACACCTCTTGTGCTCCTCATCTTCCAGAATCATGAATCTTGTGTTCCACGTCTTCCGGAAACGCACCTCTTTTGCTTTTCATCTTCCACGACGTGCTTCTTGGGCTCTTTTATGAACTCTTAAAACTAGCAGCATTGTTTTGCCTTCTTTGGATTATAATCTTGTGGATTATATAAGAAATAGCATGAAATTGTTGCATATTGGTTAAATGTGGATAGAAAGCCTGCGATATGACTCTTGTTTATATACTTCAGAAGTCTCCAGGTCTCTGACATGGGGGACAAAGTGATTTTCCCCCATTGCATTGAAGGAAACATTCTCATTAGCATTCAAATGAGGAGTGCGGGAGGATGCAAGAGGACATTTGAGAGCTTGGTTGGGATAAACCTAAAGGTCACTCCAACAGAGCATCATGACAGTCGTCCATAGACCCGACATATACAGGGATCATCAGACTTAAAAAAAAAAATCAGATATTTCAAAGAGCCTAGAAATGTCACTCACATGAAACAATAAATATTTATACTCCAATTTGCATATTAATTACAGTGATGTCAGCTCATGAACGCTTCTGCCTGCAACCGTTTGATTTCAAATATAAATGCTGGCAAGCTTTTTGGTTTGCAAACTCTACTCTTGGTAAACAACACTAACTAAACTAATCGTTCCGGGTTTGTCACACGGTGTCTTACTTGAGCCAAGAACACAAAGTCCAAGAAGAACTGAGGAAAGCCTGAAGAAACTTGTAGAACAGATCTTTGAACGTAACTCTGATGCAGAGCACGTAGATAAGACTGATATTTATTATAGACCAATCTCTTGTCAATAACGATTTGTTATTTGTTAATGATTTACAGCGATATTGAAGCTGAGCCACTGCCATTGATTTTGTGATGTGTGATTTTTTTGTGATTCAGCTTCGTCTATGATCTTATGAAGTTTCAAGTTTGTGAAGCTTTTTGAAGTTCAAGTTTGTGAAAGTTTGTGTTTTTTTCCCATGTTTGTGAAAGATTTTTTTTCACAACCATGTATTCCTGTTTTCAAATTGTGACAGGCAAAGTGTCTGTTTGTTAAAATGTTTTTACCTAATGAGAATACCATCACACAACATGTATAATAGCTTTAAGGTTGTTAATTCATTACTTAAAAATGTCAAAAACCTCATTTCACCATTTGAGCAGATATTATTTGACACCTTCCTCCAGGAGCGGAGGACATTTTTCCCGGCGGACGCATCAATCACAACAACAAAACCATCAACCTGCCACGACTACCTTCACATGCTCCTATTAACAAGCCATTATGCGTGCTCTTCGAAATATTATTAATAGAGCAAATGGTTCGCCTGCAATAAATCACTAACAGTGTGTGGATTCAACAGCTAAAACATTGCTTCCCATGTTGTTCACATTCTTGAAAAATATTCAAAGTGAATGTATACATTGCACAGATGCCAATACCTACTGTAGAGCCAGATTCACACATTACCTATGCTTTCTATACAGTGCCTTACAGACAAAACACCAGAATGTAGAATGGGCTCATATCGAAAATGTGGAACAAAACATAGCAGGAAAAACTACAAATTTCCAAATTACAAAGTCAACTAATCTCAATAAAGGTCTACATATCCAGAATTCAACACCCAAAGTAACAAAGACACTTAAAAAGCAAGTTTTACCTTTTTAGTTTTCACAAAAAGCATTATATTAAGAAAAAAGAACATGTCTCAGTAAGTTTGCCACACGTAGATGAAGGACAAAACCAGAAGACGGTTGACAGCAGAGAATCTGATAGCTCAAGAAAAAAGCATCTATACTTCTGATTCTTTCGCTTTTTATACAAATACTCTTTGAGATTAATTTTGCATTTTACTTTCAATTTTAGATGTTTAATTTTTCAATGTCTTTTCGATATGGACATTTCGCATGAGGCTTTGGACTTTCATTGGAATGGCAAGGCTAACTATGCAATAAGGTGGACAATTAGCACTTTGCCTAAAACCTGTCATTTTATAATATTGCTACATTGCCGGTAACGGAAGATGATTAAAGTTTAGGAGATGAATAAAGTCTACGTTTGAAATAAATTGACATGCAAATTACGGTTTATTTTGTTTAAAAGAAGTTTCTGCTTAAGCAAATGTTTTGTTGCTTACCCACGACGCTCTACGTAATTGGATTAGATCTAGAACAAGCGGTTAAATGTCAAACAACCACTTCAATCAAACACAGATATTCAAGTATAAATACCAGATGCACAGTTGGTACTTTACTTCTTGAATGCTGGCCATAATTATCCAAATAGTAAATCCTAAATCCACAACTCATACTTACACAAAGCTCATTAATTTGTTGAGATGCATCCTGGGTGGCCTGGAAAAGCACTTGGTTGCTAGGATACACGATAATGTGAGGTTTCCCCCTCTCGCTCGTATCTCAGCACAATCTTCAGTCGGATAAGAGCTCGGAAGACTGATGCGATTCCAAAAAGGTCCCAACAGAAACAGCATTTACTTTGCTTGCTAATTTAGCTCCTCAATCCGAGTGTGTTCTTTGGATTGAACGTTGCGTAATAAATTCCAAAGAGGTCATAGAAACTATGAATGATCATTGAGCAGCGAATTTACGGGTAAACACTAGCATGGCAAATGCGCCATAATGAGACAAATACAAATGGTTTTGTAATAGACACTGGCATCGTGCTGAGTCCACTGAGCTTCTCATCTACCAATAATAGAGTCAAACAGCATTCAGATTCTTTTTGGTGGAGAGGGATAAGACAATGAGGCAAGATGAGGGACAATTGCAAGCACGGTGCAGGCTGATTTCCCACCGGCTCTGGTGGATGCCAAAGGCTCCCGACAGTCTCAGCTGGAGACAGTGATACATGGAGATGTGTCAGCAGAGAATCTTTTCTGTCTCTCTATAGAACCTCTGTATAAATACAGTTGCTACACAAATTACCCCCTCCCCTTCCTCTCTATCTGGGTTACGGAGTAGGGAAGTGGGAAAACCTGTTTTTTTTTTTT
>SOMO01000035.1:849508-861570 GCA_028128575.1 Paedocypris carbunculus | reverse complement strand
GTGTTGTATTTTTTTATATTTTTTTTTATTTAACCCTAACCCTAACCCTTTTATTTTAAACGTTTTTGTTATAAATACATATATCTTGTAGACTATTTTGAGCGAAATCCTATTTCAGCAAAATTCTTCCAGTTGAGGTCAGTGTCGTTCCACAGATGAACACAAGCTTCTTTAAGTCTGGAGGATAATTTCACTGGATTGTGATTTATTCATGCATTCCTTTTGTTTGTGTACACGACAGACACAATCTGATACTCGTGCCACAAAGGGGGTCGTGTTTACATCACATCCCCTGTTTCTAGTGTTTACAGTGTAAAATTCTGCAAAGGAAGAGATATTCTCTGCAATGTGACAGATTGCTGGTTGACTAAAACGAGAGATCTTGTGAAGGAAGAGACCTCTTGTCACGGTATGTTATTTTAATGGCTGTCAAATTCTATGAGGCTGATACTTTTTTCTGTAAGTGTCTGGCTCCGTCTCCCATGAAGCTGCTCTGTCCTTCAGCAGTGATGACAGTGATAAGGCCTATTAAGTTGAGGCCTGAAGTCAGATAGGTGAGCAAATCGAATGCATTTGAAAAAGGGGAGAAACTTCCAATTTAGTTTGAAGAGTAGAATAGAATAGAACAGAAAAGAATGCCTTTGACATCGATTGTTTACAATGAAATTAAGAATGCTGCTTCGTTTGGTGCAAAAAAAAGAAAACAAAAACGGAATGAACCATCAACATGAAAATAAAAAAAAAAATAAATAATGCAATATATCTATTCTAAATGTCATACAAAATACTGTATATTTGAATATAATACAAAATACAAAAGGCAGAACATAACAAAATATACAAAAACAATCAAATTCGTATTTGGCGTATATGTACAGTAAAAACAATACAAAAGGCAAATATTGGTGAGTTGGCATATTGTAAAAGTAGAATCAAGCCACGGATTTATTCTAACACTCAAACCCTAACCCATATGCCATAACCCCTAATCTTAACCCCTTACCTCCACCCTTAACCCTACATCTAATCCAAACCCCTAATTCTAACCCCTTACCTCCACCCTTAACCCTACCACCCTAACCCATGTGCCTCTTTATTATCGTATTTTTCAGCCTTAAAATTGTTGTACAAAATAACTTGTGCAATATAAATATTTTAAAGATTAGAGAATATAAAGTTATCATCTCTGCTCAATAGAATACTGTGCACTCTATAGTGAAAATAGTATTAATTTGGATAGTTAAGATAAGAAAGTTCTGGAGAAAGTTTGAAAAGTAATCAATAAATGTCGTATTTTACTTCTCACTGATTGCAAGTTCCTACATGTGAGGAGAAAAAAAAGAAGTGGCTCTCTTAATCTACTATTCAATCTCACGAGAGTGCACCGAAAGCGAAAGTAAAGTTGTTTAATTAGTAAATAACTTTTTGCCCATTCCTGGGATCCTGCAGCAGCTGAGTGTGCGAAAAGCCAGACACGGGGGAACCCGACTGCAATAGAATTAATACCTCTTAAGGGAAAGTAGACATGATAAGGACGATGTGGCTCGAGCAGAGATAGCAGGTTATCATTGCTTTCTAGGAAGACCGCCACCCACAGGGACAGACGGGATTGTGGGTAATAATCCCTCTCCGTTTTTTTATAGCCTGGAATAAGCGTGTACAGGTGCTCCGAATGCTTGACTGGTTGGAAATTAGTAACGGGTTTCCTTTTTCTACCTCTTTTTTTCTTCACAGAAACTACTGGATCAGGTTCTTCAAAGACACAGTGACTGAAAGAAGGGCCTGTTTAGAAGACTCAAATCCCTGACTCTCTCCTTGCCTGAGGCAAAGCACTGAAGATGAGCAGGACCTTTGCAGCTCCCTTCTGAGAGCAGAGCTTGCATTTCTAACACATTGTTCCAAATATAAAACACATTTTGCCAGACCTGGAATGAATTCACAGAGAAAAGATGCCTATCCATGTGGCGAGGTGTCCATGATGAGAATTTTCTGTTTTTCTAAGGACTCTTTTTGTAAAGAAAGCAAAAAAGGGGAATTTAATGTGGTTTTTAATGAGAATGTTTTACAGGGGTTGTCCAAAAAGTGGATATAGATATAATTGATATAATGATATGTAGTTATAATAATGGTACAGGCAGAGTGTGAAATCAGTAATAATGTTCTTGATTTTTAAAAATCTTTATATATTCTGTGGCCATATTGACAAACTCATTCGATTTTTATTCCAATCTGGAATAGTCAGTTTGTTTTCTTCCTTTTCATATGAGTAGGCTATTTCATTCATGTGTAGAAACACCTTATTGCATTCTTCACTGAGCAGTAATCCGCATATAGCAATCCTCTTGAATTGACGGACAGTTTGTACTTTGCCCAACAATGCCAGGCATTCTATAGAATTTCTGGATTTTACACTTTGCCTGTAACATAAATGTCAATTTTTCAATACATTGTTATGAATATATTTCAATATTTTTTTTCAGTAGAAGTCTCTGAACTTATCTAATGTTTTCCACTTGGAATCATGCATAGGTTGTGCTTTTTAAAAATAAAGTCATATGTGTGTTGTAATAGGTCACCAAAGGTCAACGCAGAATCCAGAGCAGTAAACGCCATCTCAAACACATAATCACAATCTCTTAATCACAATACCTGCAGTCTTGTATTCAATTATTCCGAGCATTAAACTTTGGAAATAATGCTTTGGATATAATCACTATCTGTAATAGCCAATTTCATCAAGTGAAGCAGTTCAGAACTATTAATTAAATGTATAGCGATGTCGGATGGGTGACATTACGAAAGACCCTCTGTCTGAGTCTGACTGTGTCCCGCAAGTGTCCGAGTTTCTGGTGCGGAACATTAAATTGTAAGTAATAATTCAAGAGGTAACACCGTAACAGGAGATTAGTCGGGAAACTCAGTGATCAGATGCTAGATGACAGATTGGATGACATAATGAAAAGGCAGAGGAAAGTAATTTAACGCTGAAGGGATTGCATTTATGAAGCAATCAAAATTCAGAGCTGGTTTTTGATGCTTTGAACGTCTTGTTAAAGCAAGAGCAGGCAGAATGATAGACCTTGAGTCTTGAAGGTTAGAATTCTGCCCTGTAGAAACCTTGAGAGTTAGATTGAGAAACGGATTGCATACCAAAAAGAACAGGGAAAGGTCTCATTATGAAAGTGGATATTTTGCTTGTAAATAAGATCAGTCACTATGTGTCTGTGTGAATTTACAAAAATTTGAAGAAGCTCCGTATTTCTTTTTTCTGTGTGCATTCCAATTTTGCAGCATCTACCGTTTGAGGTTTTGAATTTTGATAATCTTAAACTTTGAGTTTTAATCTAACAGATGATTTGCTTTGAAGAAATTGATCAAAAACCTAAATGTTGTATTTGAGATGGGCAGGTTCATTGAAATTTTGTTTGTGTGTGCGCATGGGCTATAAACAGTTATTATTACAGCAGCAATATTAATGTTAAAGTGTTTTTTTTGTGTGTGTGTGTGTGTGTGTGTGTGTCTGTGTGCGTGTGTGTGTGTGTGCGTGTGTGTGTGTGCGCGTGTGTGTGTGTGTGTGTGTGCGCGTGTGTGTTGTGTTTCTAATAATCCACGTCTCACAATACTTCTTTTATACCAGTAATCCGACTTTAATCAGAACTATCTTGGATGTAACGTTGTTAAAATTATTTTAGTGTATTGTAGTTGAGTTGAATATGTAGTTGAGAAAGATTAATATGACATTGAACAGTACATTAAACAGTGTGTGTGTGTGTGTGTGTGTGTGTGCGTGCGTGCGTGCGTGCGTGCGTGTTTTAATGACCTCGATATTTCTTCATACTGTGTTTTTACAATTTTTCTATGGTGTAATCTATTACGTATTGTCAAGACAACGGCGTTAGGACCCAGCAGAGCCACAAAACAACCACGTGGAGAATTCATTACTTATCCGAAGAAACAAGACTTTAGCACGAGACCGTCTCTCATTCCAAGCTCTCCACGACTTCCCCGATACGCTTCGATGTTTCCTACAGCTGTATTTAGTGATTTTTGTGCCTGTCAGCGCCGTAACTGGAGGGTCTCAGCACAGCCGGCTCCTCAAAGTTTAGTTTGACAGACCACCCGCCCCTGCTGGATTAAATCGGATTGCAGGAAGTCCCTCTCGTTTTTTTCCCTCTCCAGCCACTCTTGTGTGTGAGAGTTTTGGTGTCTTTGCGAAACTATGAAGAGGTCATCAGCATAAGGACCGGGCAGCATGAGGATGTACCAGCGCGCGGCGATCTGGTTCCTCCCGGTCAGAGCGCGCGCTCCTCCGCCGCCGCTGCTGCTGCTGCTGCTGCTCCTGGTCGGATTGACACGTGAAGTCTCTTCTCAAAACTCTCCTGAAGGTAAAAGTCAGATTTAAAATCGTATTATACGCGCACAAACGCTGCTTAAGCATTAAAGAGACCTACAGAACAGTTGTGCTATCTGTGGATGTGAAAATACGGGCGTGTGTGAGTGTCAACCTATTGTTTGTTTAACCCATTTTATCATTCGGTATCTTCATTGACCGGTAAAAAAGTTTGTCAACTTGTCTCTGAAACAAGTTGGATTAGGTTGAGGAAACCCAGAGCACATGGATGAACAATGGCAGGAAAGAGCAGAGATGCACACAATGACCATTGATTTGAATGTCCTGTGTGTATCTGCTTAGTATCAAATACCTACCGGTAAAATCGGTGTGAAGAACAACACTTTTCCGGTTGAAAACTTCAAAAAAGTGTATGTGACATTCACTACAACTGCAATGTAAAAATCATCATGTTATATTGGCTTACTTTACAGCAAAGTACAGTTTTTATTGTATTAACAGCAGCTACTGTTTTTTTTTATTTACAATGCCAGACCTCAACTTGTTGCATTATGTTGTAAATGTAAAAAAGCATCATTTACATTATGCTTTGTAAAGCACACATTTCCGGTAGATTACTCTTTTTTTAGGTAAGATGAGATCAACTTTCTTTTTTCCCATCAAGGGAAATTTTAGGCAACCAAGCAGCATTACTGACGACATACATTTAAAATGACATAATAACATTAAAACTGCAATATAAAAGATGACAAAGACGACACAAGTACAATAAAACACAAATTATGTTTACCAGAAGTGTTTTACATTGTACTATTATTTTTTTTAATACTACTAAAGCCAATTACAATAAAAAAACAACAACACAACACTACTTTGAAAAAGATGTTTTTTTTTTTTTTTACATATAATTTTAAGAGCAGTAGCCTAAAGACAGTGTCACTNATTTAAACTATTATTTTTTATTAGGAGCAGAGATCATTAAGTGTACACTGTGGTTTCTGAATGAATGCCATTGTTGACATCGTCCATATTTCCAGTAAATGTGTTGAAGAGTGTCTGGATAAGTGGCTGGATGGTTGATGGCGTGTGTATCACGTGCTGGACTGGGTTCGGTCTGAAAGGCCAGTGGTCATTCAGGGTTAAGTGCTGTTCGGTGGTCTCTCTTCGTTTTTAAGACTATGCTTTGCTCGGGCACATTTCACAGCCCCTCGGTTCCCTCACACACCCTGAAGCGCATTACCACACACTCTGTTGAGCTTGTGATGCAAGTACAGCTGGTGAATGTTCCGAGAGACAGTAATTACAGCAAAGGCAGAATGATAATATGTTTTACTGCTCTGATTGCAGGATCTCTTAAAACGCAGAGTTTGATCGCAGCAAATGAGCTGGATGAAGGAAGAACCCTCATCCTCCCCAACAGTCTTTGTCTGTGTTTTTGTCTTTTTTTTATGGTTGCTTAATTCATTTTTTTTAGTGTTCCAGTGAGAGCACGGTCAATTCACAGCGATGCTTTTGTCTTGATAAATACATTTGTGGCACTGAGTTCCATTGCTTGTCACGAATAACCTGATGAGGTTTTACTTTAGTACAAAAGAGAAATGTAAAGAGACTGTGCATGAATGTAACATGTTAATTTCATGGCTTCAAATCATGTTTGGAGCTGGTGGACATGCTGATCCCATAATTCTAATCTTAATCTCAAATAATACAGTTTTTTTCAGTATAATCTTCTGGTTCAAATTGGAATTTGAATACGCATGCACGCGGGAACACACACACATGGCTTTTTTCAACACATCTCTTGTGGCACACCATACTTTTTCTGATTATAAAGCGCACTGGATTATAATGTGCACCATCAGTAAAGGTCTAATTCCTAAACTCATCTTTTTCCCCACAGATAAGACTCTAAATCGCATGAAGCAAAACTAAACTTAATGAAACTAATTGACAATGATTCAACATTGGAACACTGTCACATTTCAGTTCAGGCATCTTCCACTAATCCCTGTAAATTATTTTTCCAGTAATGTTTCAGTTAACAGTTTTCATAATTATTACCCAATCATGCTCAGACCATCCTGCTAATCCAAATGAAACAACACAACCAATGATTTAACTAAAAGGCACCAGATTATAAGACGCAAAGACGATTTTTGATCGTATAATCTGAAAAATCTTTCGCACTATATATTCTGAACAAGGTATATTTTGTCATTGGGAACTATTTAAACACACACACATACAAACCATTCAATTTATATCTAAATCTTAAAGATCATAATCTGTATGTTGGTACTAATCAGCGAATGACAAAGACAGACAGCTTTCTATTTCAAGGTCATGATATCTATAGATTCTCTCAGTCCGTAATCTCTCTTCTTTCAACCATCACACCAGCACTAAGTATTTTCAATACACTGACACCCCCCCACACACACACACAGACATTATCTGTCTGGCTCAGACTCTTAATCTTCAGTTCTTTCTGCTCTCTATCAGACTTTTGGTCTTTCAATCTCTCTCACCTCTTGTCCTGTGTGCTGACAGAGCTTTTCCCGTCTGCTTGGTGAGTGCTAATGTATTCGACTCATCCACTCAAAAACCTGAAGACGGTGCAATCTAGAACCTTATCATTAACTTGCCTAACAGGTAATTCCCTCCATCCATTTTCTACTGCCCACTCCATTTCTGGGTCACGGGGAGATGGAGCCTATCCCAGAAACTCTCGGCCTGGAGGCAAATACACATCCTAAATTGGTAGCCAACCATTTTGCAGATTGGACACACACACATTTACACTCTCACACACAACTATGGTTAATATTAATTCCGTGGTTTTTATTTATTTTTAATTGATCAAAACCATTATGTGTATCCAGCTTTGTGATTTATTGGTCACCAATCCAGAATGTGTCCTGCCTTCAGGCCCAGAGTTACTGGGATTGGCTCCATCTCCCTGCGACCCTGAAATGGTAGAGCGGTTCCCAAAATGAATGAATGGAACTGTTCAAACATATGGTCTCCTGCTTTGTATGGGATGTTTGTGAAGAATCCTTGAATTTAAGGATGTTTGGTAAAACAACAATGTGCCAAAGCCCATATGTGTGCACAATTCCTCTGGGTTTTTCACCTTGACACTCGACTAATAAATCTTATGATCAGCTCTGGTTTACAAACCTCAGTGGTTCTGTTCAAATTCACACTTTTCCAGTGCGCGCTGAAGTTTCTGAATGTGCTTTGACATCTTTGGAGAACTTCTCAACTTTGTACAGTCGAATGATTATTTTGAACCCTTCAGGAGCCAAAAAGAGAAGACGCAAGATTGAATTATAATGACAGACAGACAGATAGGAAATTGTGTCTGGGCAAAGGAAGCGAAGGGGAGTTTGTGTACATGTGTGACTACAAGTGTGTTTAAAAAGGCTGTTTGCCCTGAGATTTACACAAAATGACAGGATGTGCACAAAAACGCAGGAACATGAGTGATGGCTTCCCAGTGGAGGCCAAATAAGCTTCCAGTGTGCCGTGCCACTTCCTGTCTTCCTCAGTGTGTTGAATCGTGGGCAATTATGTGTGTCTGTGAAACCAGTGTTAGAGGAAGTCAAGCTTTGGCCCAGCACATCAGACAAGCTCTAGTCTNATAACTAATTCTGATTCGTTGAAAAAAAGTAGAAATATTAAAAGGACACATCTGGCCAATGAGTGACGTGAATGTTGTCACATGACTGAATTTTGGTTCGGTTCGGATGAGAGCAAAAAGTGTGGTGTGAAAGGGGACTAAAAATGCCAGAGAAATGCAACAATGTATCATTATAGTCCCTCGGTCCGGACCAAATGAACCGAACTACAGGTGTGAAAGCACAATTTTATGTGAAACTCAAAATGCCGCTTGATTGATTTTCTGAGCATTACAGCCACGCTGGGAGAGTAATACTTAACACAGAGAAAAAGAGTGAGATATGGCAAGCTAAACAACATTTAACACCCCGCAACCTTTTCTAAACAAGTTTTGACTAGTTAACTTACTAGTCACAATTACTAGTGTGACGCACTGTTTGAAAAATGTAAATATGTTTTAGCAAGCAGGTTGACTTTGTAGTTATTGTACAGTACACGCTGTTATAATCAGTTTTTTAGCTTATTACTGTAGGGGATGATATTTTTGGACATCATAGCGACTACAGCCATGTGATTGTAATTGTGAGTTAATAAGTGATGTCATGATTAGATGCAGTTTTATTAATGATATGATAATGAGATAATCACAACAGACCATGAGAGAGAGACAGAGTGTGTTTGTGTGTGTGTGCGTGTGTGTGCATGCGTGCGTGTGTGTGTCACGTGTGAGTCAAGATGAGGCCGGAGGAGAATGAACAAGATCGAAAGGAGGTTTTATAGCCTTTGGAGAGCAAAGAAAATAAAAGCATGATGTTCTGACATGACCCAGGTTCCCGCTCTCATCTCTCTCTCTCTCTCTTTCTCTCTCTCTCTCTNTTCATCCAATTTATAATCTTTGAGTTGTTTTCTTGTATATTTGTTATTGTGCTTTTGTATAGAAATTTGCAGATATTTTTGAATAAAAGGAATCTTAACACTTCTGTTTCGAGGTTATGAAGATGATCACTAGAGTCTGAAAATAAGTCCATTGTACAATAGTAATATTATTAAGGTGTTTTTGTCTGCTTTTTTTTATTCTGTCTGGTGTTTGGCTGTATCTAGGACTTGACTCTAGCAAGAACAGGTGCTACATTTATTTACTACAACTGTCACATTTGAAACAAAGCCGCATTAGCACCGTTAATCCAAGACCCACAAACACTCTCTGTACTTATCCGTAAATATTTCCTCCAGCTGACTCTCACTCACTCTGCTTCACATTTTCTATTTTGTGATGTCTGCCATCTTCCGCAATAATGCAATACATACTACTTTCTAGACATCATTAAGTCATGAATTCAGTATGTTAATATTAGGGATATTGATAACTAGTGACGTACCAATGTTTCACGCTGGAAATTAGTATGAATACTTGTGTTAGACATGTTAGACTTTTTTTTAATATATATAAGAGGGGAGTGTGGGGTGGCCTTAAAACCACAAACAGTGTAAGTGCTTCCTCTTTCCCATGGTCTGCAGCAATGCCCGAGACGGACGGCTCTATCATAATCGCACACAATTTGCACATCACACATCTGCCCACGGCAAGCCAGAAGAAATAAAATCAACTGCATACAAACACATCTGGATGGCACTGTTACGTCACAGCTTGCTGTTCTTCACTTATTTTCTCGCATACAGTAGCTACCATATAGTTGTACTTGGTCTTTAAATCTGGACATTTAAGTAGTTATATTTAGCCAAATTAAATTTTGTGTGCGTGCGTGTTTATGATTTTATCATGCCTCCATGCATCTTTGAGGGTTTTGACCACTAAGGACAGCTTGTTGTTGTTTCTTTTTGTTTGCATAAACTCATGATGTCCCATATTTAATGATCTATTCTGTTTAGGATTATAAAACCATAATTTAGATTTTGTGTAAATTGCTCATATGAATTGCAACAATTTATTGTTATTGTTATTGATTATGTTTGTTCAACATTATTATTCAAAGAAAGTAAGTTTAAAGCATTTGTAGTGCACAACATGTCCAAATTTGCTCTTTTGATCTGCTTTTCAAACAAGGGTTTCTCTCAGTCTCAACAATCACATCTACAAATGCAAACGACTGACTGTGTGGTCTTTGTTTNCACATTCTGATTAATAAAATCCTAATAACACAAATCTCTTTTAAGTCAGTTATAAATCTTAAAAAAAAACGTTTTTTTTAAGTACATTTTATGTGTACAACAGTCTGTGTGTCCCGCTCTGCGAATGATTGGCCACCAATCCAGAGTGTGTATCCGGCCCTAAGACGCTGAGATAGGCGGCAGCTCCCCGCGACCCTGTAAAGGATGAAGGGGTAGAAGATGACTGACTGACATTTTATGTGTACAACAGTCATCGAGTGAAAATCAGCTTTTACACATTTTGTATTCAAATTGCATTTAGCTATTACAGTATACTTATATTAATATAACAAATCTATCCAATCTAATATACTAGCTCTTAACTTATACTTGACTTACTGTTGAGTAGAACTTATTGGATTGATTGTGTCGACTGCAGCTGAAAGGACCATCAGCTTTCTACATTTTCCACCTCATACTCAGAAGTTGGGTTTCAAATTGCAGTTCCATCCTGGAGTGACATTCCATGGCTGTGAAACAGTTACTTCAGCTGNAATATTAGCATTAAAAAAAAAAAGTTTTTTTTGAACCAGCTTGGTGTTGAAAAGACCAAAAACCACAGACTAGTTAGTTTTCAGTCAGTTCATGGAAATTTGGGCATTAATCATGAGTTAATGAAGACAGAGATATACATTTTGTCCGCCTTTAGCCTCCAAATCATGTGACAAAAAGAACACATCTGCACGACTCATGGTTTAGGAGTTGCTCCGTTCAGGTTTAAAGAACAAATTGTATAACTACAATAGGGATTATAGACTTTTGTGTTGCCTTAAATGTAAACATTACCGTGTGGTTCCTTGACCTCTAATGGAAACCTTTGGTATGTCATGTGTGTAGTTGTACCTTACAGGTATTTTTTTTTCATGTTTAAATCCAAACTACGTTGAAATCCAAAGCATTACACCTCTGGGGTAAAATCCTAGCTTCACTATTGATTATTTCATGATGAGATCATTCTCCTGCAGCTCTAATAAAGTCTTTATGGTACTTGTTACAGGGAGACGACAAAGTAGTGTGCTCACTAAACTGGAACGATACAACACTATATTACCACTCCTGCTGGAAGGAACAGAGCAACGACCAATCAGCTGGCTCCGTTCCAAGGTATGAAATTTATTTGTAATAATAGCTTATCATGTACATCACTTGTGGGTTTTTTTTTTCACTTTCGTTACTTCAGTTTATAAAAGACTAATTCACAATGACAAAATCAACACTATTGTAAAAAAAAACCCATACCTATGCATTACGCTCATATTCAATCATTGACGTAAAACTTGGTAAATGTAATTTGTGGCCAACTGCTGAATGGTTCCTGGGGCTCGATGGCTGAGTGATGGGGTGATGAATCTTAAAACCTGGTTTGAGTCTATAAGATTAGATTAACTGTCTGAGACTGTGACGGCCTTGTCACAGAAAGTCAGGAGACCTCTGCCATTAAGGCCTAATTGATTTTGCTCAAGTTACTCCAAATGCTGTAGTCCAACTGCTTCCATGGCTCAGAAAAATGCTACAGTCTGCCATCAGGCCATTACGCTGCCATTTTGAAAGTTTATGTCATGGAATCATGTGCACTTGGAGGTTTAGGGATAAGAAACTCAACACCCGGAATTCTTTCCAATCTGTCACTATCAGTCTGAAATAATGAAAAGTGTTGAGAAAATGTGTATTTTCATGGAGGTGTCGATTACCAACTTTAGCTTTGCTGTCAAAATTCATTACAAAAAACAGTGAGGCGAAGTTTGTTTCAGACTGGATATTGTGTGCGACACTCACAGACTTTAAAAAATAAAAGACTTGATTTTGAAATGCTTGTCTTCTGCCTGCTAGGATCTCATATATGATTACTCCTTTTTTCTTTTATTACAAAGCACACATAAGTGACGATGACCGGATTCTGTTGTCTTTATCGGAGTCGCAA
>SOMO01000035.1:812785-838656 GCA_028128575.1 Paedocypris carbunculus | reverse complement strand
TTTTGTTTTTGTAGTGCGACGGAACCGATTTGACCTCTAAAATTCAGGATTTGAAACTACAGTGCCTGGTCTTTCTGAATATCCCTAGGTAGCATTATCTTAGGTTTCTTTCTTTTTTATCTCTCATTTCATTTAAGGCTTTTTAGCTTTTTCTTTATCGTGCACGTTTTTTCCAGGTACTGTGCAGGCACAATGCCATGGGGCACTCCAAGTGAGCATCATGACTTTGAGCCTCAGCGTCATGACGACGGCTGTATTGAGGTTATTGGATTCACAATGACTTCACTGGTATGCCTTGAGGATTTTACATCAAATTTTCAAATCTACATGTTTATGTTGAACAAGCACATTTGCAAGTGTGTTTTCACTTTTTGCTTTAGGCCACGCTACAGGTCGGAGGTCATGGTGAGAGGTTAAACCAGTGCCGTGAAGTCACCCTTACCACTTTCAAGTCGATCCCAATGCAGGTGGATGGAGAGCCTTGTAAGCTAGCGCCATCTGTTATTCAAATCTCACTCCGAAACCAAGCCAACATGGTGCAGAAAACCAAAAGACGCACATCTATACCTCTTCTTAACGAGTGAGTGAATGACTTGCATAGATGCATAGGGAATTCTGGAAAGGTCACCTTGCGTGCTTTTTAAAATTAGCATGGAAGGCCTCTTAAACAGGCAAGTGAGCACACTCTTAAATACAATGTTAGTGTATTTTTTGGTAACTGTAAGCCAGAATTATAGTCAAGTTTTAAAGTGAATTGATGCTGTATTTACAGTTCTGGGTTTAGCAGACTCTTTTATCCTTAATTGCATTAGTTTTTTGCATTACATGCTCTTTCTGGGAAATGAAGCTGACCTTTGGTGTTCCAAACACCGTCTCAACTGGTCGAACTACAGGAAAGCTGCTAAACGGTGGCAAGAAATTAGCATAAATTATAAACTTTCATTGTCTAGTTGCTTTTCTTTGTAACGGAAGTGAATACATTAGCCTTAAATTGCTGTTAAGTAAAGACAAGCTGGCTCAGTCCTGCCAAATTAGATAATCGCTCTCTTCGAGACTTTGTTCATTTCACACCTGGACGGTTTTTCGAGGTGAAAGCGCTGTATTGAATACAGATATGCCCTTAATGAAAAGCCGGGTAAAACAACGGAAACTGGGACCAATTTAATTAGCATAATACGCGCTGTGCTGTTCAGTGATGTGAGAAAAATTGTACTTTATCATGAAAGTGTACGTATTATAACGTGTTTTTATAAAGTCTTTTTCTGCTCAACAGTCAGCAGCCGTTTCCAGAACGGTTAAGAATCCGAGTGAGCCGTATCAGCATGCATGATTATGAAGCCTTGCACTACGACAAGGAGAAATTAAAGGAAGCTTGTGAGTATTAAACGCAAGTACATTAACATTTGATCTTCAGCAGATGTGGTGTTAATAACCTGCTGTGCTGTGATGACAGTCTTGACTATGGAGTGTGTGAAAACCCTAGCTGTAGTTCTGTTTCTCAGCACTAGGTGGCATCTCGTCTCGACAAATTATGATGGCTCTCTAAGAATTTGTCCGATTATCAAAAATGTTGCCTTTCTAATTCTAATTTCGTACAGATACTTTAAGGATCAGTGCGTTTGGAGATTGATAAACTCCAAGAACATGTGCTTGTGTACATCTNACATTTGATCTTCAGCAGATGTGGTGTTAATAACCTGCTGTGCTGTGATGACAGTCTTGACTATGGAGTGTGTGAAAACCCTAGCTGTAGTTCTGTTTCTCAGCACTAGGTGGCATCTCGTCTCGACAAATTATGATGGCTCTCAAAGAATTTGTCCGATTATCAAAAATGTTGCCTTTCTAATTCTAATTTCGTACAGATACTTTAAGGATCAGTGCGTTTGGAGATTGATAAGCTCCAAGAACATGTGCTTGTGTACATCTGTGTGTGTGCTTGAGCCACAAAGAGATGAAGAATTAGTTCTTTGTTCACACAGTTGTTTTCTCCTATCTCCTGTTAAATCAAAATATAACATAGACTCCCCACTATGTCATTTACTAGCTGCTGTCAGCTTTTTTCACTCTTCTGAAGAGCTTTTACTATTCCACCAACTGGAGGAAACGAGGAGGGGGAATTTTTGAATTTGGGAAAGACTGTTCAGATGTTGCTAAGCAACCCAACATTCCTCAATGGAAGAGACCTCTATCTATTCTTTTTCTGTCACTCTTTTCCTGTTGCTTCCCTTTTCATGATCAGCTTAAATCGTTGTTGGTGACTGATGGTCTAAATGTGTTCCTGCAACTTTGCTTGATGATCAATTGTCTTGGTCTTTTCTATTTAAAGCAACTCTGACTTGTGATTTTCTTAAGCACAAGACGACGCACGTCCCATTCCCACTCACTGCACAAGCTTCATATTTCATTATATTTACTTAACAGCAAATGGAACTGCACACTATAGTGTCTACAAAATGCCTACAAGGGTTTGGACTCTTAGTGCAGCAAATATTGCTTTGTCTTCTCCAATCACATCCTGCTTTTGACCTCGTTTCATGAGGAATTTCAGTTGAGACTGAGCCAGTTTGGCCAGAAGACGTGACACTTAACTGAAATAATACTAGATATAAATTAAAAATTAATGTATAATAACAATGTTGATCTATATAATTTAGGCTTGATATTATTTTAGGCTCACCCGTACTTTTTTATCTTTGAATTAGTTTAACTTTCCAAGTTTGTAACTTTTTTTTCTCTCTTTTTTTTTTCTTCTTCTGTTTCAGCAATTCCACTGGGACTTATCGTCGTCCCAGGAGACAGTGATTTGGAAACCTGCCGAGCTCACATCGAGAGACTACAGGAGGTACAAAAAAAGAAATAAATAAAAGGGTGGAGTTAACAGATGGGATGGGTTACAAAGTGAAAAATGGAAAGGACCAGAATAGAGAAAGGTGCTGGAGTTTGATTAATGACGAGAACAGTCAGACACCCTAGTAGTATAATAAAGTAGAGGCTTTTTGTGGCGTTCTTTTTAGCAACTCAAAGTTCAGAACATTTGTACTAAAACTGGATTTGCTGCAAGTCCTAGAAGCAGTTTTTACACAACGTGATTTGATTTTGTAGTTGTGACCCAACATGATGCAACCATTGTTTAAGCTGCTGTATAGTTCTCAATTACATTTTACAGTTCTTTACAAGGCACTTCTTCACAACATGACCATGGAATTGAGATTCCATTCAGGATTAGTTTAGGCAAATTCGTTGCCTTTTAATCTGCATTAAACCTTGATGACATTAAATGTAGCATCTCTTTTAGTTCCATAGAGAAAATCTTGTTGCATTAATTTCTGGTGAAAATGCCTGTATGGATGTTTCATAAAGGTGATGACTGTGTGATGCTAGACTCTTCACTGTTTAACCTGGATGTGTGTGCATATGACTGCCACTAATCTAATGTGGGGTGTGTGTTTAACTAATGGGACGGGGTTTCCCGCAGGACTTTGTGTCGTGTCACCCATCACTGCAGCGGCTTGTGCTCCAGGTGGGTGAGACGCCATGGATGGGTGAGATGGCTTCCTGGAGCACTTTCAGGAACACAACTGGAAATGCAGTCTCTATGAGAAAGCACGACAGTCAAACAAGACAGACAGTGCAACAAAACTTGTGCGCTAGTTAAACTTTTATTCCCTTCGTTATCATATAGAGCTGAACTTGAACAAAGAATGCCAAAGATGATTCAAATAAATTGCCAACATCTCAGCTTTTGAGTTCAAGTTCTCCAGCTTCTCATAGATCAGTCTGTTTGTAGACTTCTGTTAGTGCAGCATAACAGATGTCACGTTTCAAGCCTCGAATAGACACATTAAGAGCCTGGTTAGCAAAATCCACCTGTTCAGTCACTGTTCGTTGGATATTTCCCATGGGTCCTAAGTGCTCCCTTGTGATTTGTGTGAATGGATGCTGATTATCAAGTGTCTCGAACGGCAGCTTTTTAGTATCGGTGCATGTAGATGTTGTTTAATCTGTGTTTGTAGATATTTGTGATGTTGTATTTTACAGTTACTTTAATATTTACTCTTTTCCTTGAGGGTCGCATGGCATTGAGTGGCCGTGTGGAGCATTAGGATTAGAGATGTGTTTTTCGCTCCGTATGGCAGATTTGTGCTTAATTGTTGAATTTGCATTGTTTCATTCCTTTTATATTTGCCGTGTTTAGCTTGAATCGTTCGCTCTATTCTCTTCTTTACTTTTTGTGTCTCTTCTTTGCAGGAAGGTGACGTGACCAAATCGAAGGCTTTGTCATCCCAGAGACTTTCACCCAAATGGTGCTTTCTTGATTGTGAGTATTGTTTTCATTGCTGGGAATTTTAGTTTTCAGATCAGGGATATTTTAGGGCTGATCCCTCACTTCTGACATGCAGCGTGTTCCGGCACTGAACCATACAATCATTTTTGCCACAGATTGTTTATGTCAGAGGTGTTGGGGATGAATAAAACCAGAAAGTCTCAAATTTCATTTCCAAAAAGCGTACGTCAGAGCCACAAAATGTGTACCAGGTTCCATACTTTATGACATTTCCCCTATTCTCTCCAGCTCTCATTAAAGTGCATACTAAAACGAAAGTCTACTTTTAAGATGTTATGTCTGACAATGAGTACCAGAAGGGTTGCTGTCGGCATGAGCAAAGGGGGAAGAAGCTGTTCTCTCAATTTGAACCGCTTTCCTAAAACGGAGTCTGGGTTCCACCTGGGGATTAGCATCAGCCCTGAAGATGTGTGAAAGAAGCAGATGTTTTACAACACAATGTCTGTAGAACTGTTCCACTGTTGATTGTCAGTTGAACTCTATATAATTGTTAAAAAAAAATGAATGAATAAAAATATAGTAATAATGAAATGGAAAAGTAACTAGATGAAACTATTAATGAAGAAACCTCTTGAGAGTGCTGGTTATGCTAGTTTAAATCATATGTCCTTTCACAACTCTTCCCTACGTTTACATGCGTTAACTTCGAAAAAGTTGAGGAAATCACAAAGTGGATTAAGGTTGTTGTGGCTTATTCTAATATTGCAATTTAAGTTGGTGGTCAATTTTATATAGACCTGTTTCAAATTCATATAGAAACATAATAGATCTGAAAAGATGATTTTACTGGATACAGATCAAGTCTATAGACCCATTTAAAGTTGAGACGTTTCTATGCACCACTTAATGTCAATGGACTGAAACGATGAACAAAAAGTTGAATATGAGGAAAATTGTAAACGTGTAAGAAAGTGAAACTTTGGAGAAGAGAAGATGGAATGTTGAAAGTTAAACAACATTGACTACAATGAACGAGGACCAAACAAGGATGCTTGAAAAAAATTACTCCTTTAAAAGTCAAACATGAAATTGAATGTGGTCTGACTGTCTTTATTTTATTATTTTTTTTTTTTTTTGAAATGGTAAAATAAAACAATTACCCAGAAATGTAAATTACAACTTTAAACAATTAAAAAAAAAAACAGTCACTTAAACATAAAAAACATCATTGCACATGGTATATTGCATATTGTCACATCATCATCACATCAGTTTCACGCTCAAGTTCGATTTGCTTGGAAAGCACTTTTCTGTTGCAGAAAAAATGCCTTCCATTTGCCTTGCTAACATCAATGTTCTCTGATTCTAAAGGGGGACGTTGAATAATTATACAATCTCATCTGTCAACATTAGTTTCGTGTGTGAAGACCTGGCGCTGTAGATTTTAATGCTACTTACATGTCTTGGAAAACCACCAAACCACTGTGAAGACTGACTCATGTAGAACTGCTACAAATCCAAATGTTGAAATGAAAACTTGTGCATCCTTTATCCCTCCTTCAGCTCATCCCACTGGCCCAGAGCAGAATTCATCTCATCCTTCGAAAACTAAAAAGCTTCTGTGGGTTTTATTTCTCAGAGTGTGACAACATTCAAAAATTTTCAAAGCCATTTTTCCTCACCATTTTAGTTCTCGGCTCTGTGTTGTGTGAAGTGCTTCAATGATGAGCCTTCAGGTAGAAGCATGGTCTGATCTGATGCTGGTTTTAATGAACTGTGAAATGGATTTTTGGTGCCCCAGAGTGGCATTTAGGTACAGGATAGATGCAATCAACACACAGGGGATAATCTTATTTTTTCCCAAAAGTTGTTTAGAGGTGTGAGGATACGCCATTTCGGGTTTTTGTGAGCATCCGTTCTCTCCTTGGGAGTAATTTGCTTTGTTTCATTCGAGATTTAGAGTGTTCCTTCAAAAAATAAAGAAATAAACAAGGGTAGCCTTGCCAACTGTCCGATACCAAATGTATTAAACTTAATTGCATTTTGTTTTTAACAATTTAGTATGTTTTAGAATTCAGCAGGTTTGAAGTTAATTTCTGACTGATTCGTGTATAATGTATGTCCATGATGAGCGTGTGCATTTTCTTTTCTTTATGGTTGCAGCTACGACAGCTGATCGATTCTACAGGATTGATCGGGCTCAGGTAAGTCATCCGTGAATTACAACGCGCGTACAAGCGTGCGTAAACCCGTGTGTTGCCTGTGCTTGTCTCTCAGGAGCATCTAAACTATGTGACTGAGATTTCTCAGGACGAGTTGTTCGTTTTGGACCCTGAGCTGGTTGTCACAGAGACCGTCAGCACATCGCCAGGCATGCCAGACCTAGTGGACTCGGGAGATATCCCATCTCTTCCTTGCAAATTTGCCTTCCCATCATCTTCCTCTTCACCATCAAACTCTCCCACACCCAGGTGAGGTCCAACATGTGCTCCTATGGAACTAGACAAATGCCTGTTAAGACTCCAGTGCTCTTCCTAAAACGCCCAGCAGGCTGTCTAGGCTTGAAACGCCTGGTGGCAGTGTGGCTCCTACAGTGGAGCCATAAAAAAGGAAAGATCTGTCAGTGAGTAAGTCAGCTGTACCGAGAGCTGTGTGTTTAACATGCTCCTAGGGCTTTTCTTTCCCCTTTAATATATGGCTCACACATGTGTAGGCAGATTCCTACATGAATGTAACATGTGTGTGTGTGTGTGTGTGTGTGTGTGTGTGTGTGTGTGGGAATGAGACCATGAGCTGTGTAGTATGATAATTGTGAGGGTTAGTTGAATAAAATGGTGTTTCCGATAGCGTGAAGCCTGATCCCATTCGCTATTTTTAGCTGCCCAAAAAAACTCCTCTAGCACGGCAGCTCCGCTAATCCCCTATGTGTTTGCGTTTTGTAAGGGAATGAACACTAGTGTGGGAAACTTGCTGTAATTTAGCAAAATGGTGCACATTTGGAAATTTCACCTGCTCTTGTAAAAGTTTGCTTTAGGAGAAGGAATTTGGTTGGAAAAACCTGGTGCAGGATCTCGTGTTAGCGTCACATTAGCTTGGCGTGATTTGAGCTAACATATTCTGGTGAGCTGCAAATCCTATTTTTGAGGCAGTGTGTGGGATCGTTGCTTATAGCTATCAGTATTTCTCCTATGTGTGGATCCATAAACTCAATTAGAAAGTCCAAATGCGTGACAGATGCTCCTCTCCTCAGCATCTTTTTTTAGGCATGGTGGCTGGTAGATGCTGATAAATCTACCGTGTATATTTAGCCTGATTGATTAGGATGATTGAATTACCTTAGCGAGTTAGCTTTTCTTATCTTGATGTATCAGACCATCATCATTCTGCATCGTCCGGCTGTGAGGCTCGTAGACTGTGCTGTAATGTGTCTGGTTGAACCAAGATGCTGCCAGCCGAGCATAACTTCCCTGTGATTATGTCACGATTGTGTAACCTATTGGATTGGTGCTTTTATTTATGGATCCCAATGGAAAAGTTTGAGAGCACTTTCAGTCCTCGTGTAGCTCTCAGTCATGTGGGCTGTGATCGTGATTTAGCTGCTTTAGTTCCTGAGTGTGTGTGGTGTGTGTGTTTGAGCTGTAAAATCAGTCTCACTTGCTGCTCATACATTCACATTTAAACATTTCGGCTTTCCTTGGGATTTGAAGCCAAAACTTTCAGCCCTGCTGACTGAGCTACAGGAAAGCTCTTTAAAAACATGTCTATGCATTTATTTTTAGACATAATGGCTTATTATAAACATTTGTTATAAATGTGATTTATAATATGTTATAGAACAAATGTGTCAATATTGCTTAAAAGTGGTGAATGAGCAATTGATTACGTTTGGTTTAGTTGCACTGACCAAAAGTCAGAAGCTCTAAATCAAAAGCCAAAGACTTTAGACTTGTAATTTAAAGCTAGTTTTTACATTTAATGGACTTGGGAATGTTGTTTAATTGCTGGAATAAGTGCCATGAGGTAATTTCCTTTTTTATTTTTTTATACGCTGGATATTTTTATTCCTCTTCGTTTTTCAGATGTTCATGCTGATGCTTTTCATGGAGGCGGTTACGTCCTCTGTTCCCTTGGGTGTGAAATAACGATCTCTCGCCAAGCCAACATCGAACATGTTTCTGTGCAGTTCAGAATCACACAGAATCACTCATGAAAAGAATATTAAATTAATAAAGAGAGACAATTAGCTTTTGTGTTGTACTTTTCTGCTGTTAAGTGCTGAGTGTGCCAGGGCAAGCTTTGGGTGAGCAGCATTGTCTTTTCCACAGTCTAGAGAGGTGATTGTGCCTTTTTTGCCTGTCTTTCAATCTCTCACTTTCTTTCCTCTCTGTTTTTCCACTGGTTATGCTTTTTCTACCAAATGAGATCAACTGCTGCAGGGTTGATGTATTCACTAGTGTAGATCAAAGGATTCTCTCTCTCTCTTTCTCTCTCTCGCTCTTAACATTTCTCCCTCTAGTTCCCTCACGTACTATTTTTAAAATAAAAGCAATACATCAAAATGTGTTTGTGTGTGTTTAAGGATTTTCAATCACTTTTAGAAGTCTTGTACAGAACAGTGTATAAGCAGGTCTGTGTAGTTTTTCTTCTTCGCCCCACATTTTTGTCCACACAGTTTATTATCACAGTTGACTTTCATCATTAGCGAACACGTGCATTATTCTTTTGCCTATTTTAAAATGGTTGCTGCTGTGCTGTGACCAAGACAGCAGTAGTTTCTCAATGACTGGCCTTGGCTAAATAAATTGTTCCGGCGTTCTGGTAGCTGAATCCTTCCCCTTGTTAATTCCAGTGTCTCTTGTTCTTTTCTTATTTCCTCAGGGCTGCTGAGCTCCAAAGGAAGCGAGTTTCCAGTGACAGTTCTGTGGCAGAAGCTCTCGCACACAGTGACTCGCTCAGATCATCCAAACCAGCTCTCAGTAGGTAAGAGGAACCTGACAAAACGTTTATGGGCTTCCAGAGCACTCTAAAACTTCAGCAGAATGAAAAATATTTTATTCCCAAATTGCTGAGGGATTTGCATTGCTTTAAAAGTATCAGAGTAGTGAAGGCTCTAGTGTAAAGCGACCCTGACCATTGAAGACTTGTGAGACCTCCCAAGCTCATTTCTATTAATTCATTCTGGATTATATGTCAGTTTTTTTAGGCCTTTTGTCACACTTTTTTGTGTGCTTATAAATTATAAGTTCCACAAATTCTCTCCAGGTTTCTTTTAGGATCAGTGACATCTCAGTTCTGTTATGTAAGGCAAACAGCAATATCTGTATTGTCAGGACCAACACAAACATTATATAACACATCACTGTTGTCACTGGCAGAGTTAGGGCCACAACCCTGCCCGAGCGCCGGAATCTCTGGCTCCAGCCTGATATAACACCAACCCAGTTTGTCAGTGTGAAATCTGTCTTCATTATGTCACACGCACAATACTCCCAGGACAGTCCTCATGTCATACCAACCAATATCCCATTTTGTCCATGCTATATCTTATTTGTGTGTGATATATTCGGAGAGGTTGTTGCAAGCAAAGTGAAGCAGTTATGTTACAATTCACTTGTCTTTTTGGCATTGTATATCTTAAAATGTGTTTTTTTTTTCTTTTTATGAATCAAGCCAAATTATTAAACGTCAAATTGTTGCTGATGTCTAAAAATGTAAAAAAAAAATATATTTTTATTATTATTATTGTTATTATTAAAAAAAATAAAATGTTATTATTGCTCTGATGCCAATCTTTAAAAACATTCAGATCTGTTTAGCCGTGTGTGCAAGAATGTTTCTTTAATTGTCAATTTTATTTTTTGTTTTGTTTTTTGTTTTTTCATCACGGCTCCTTGTTGCTTTTAATGTCCTCATTGTTCATTGTTTGTCATTTTGAAGAGCGGGTGGTGTCCATCGCTCAAACACAACATCCGCAGATTTCAAACCTTCTGGCAGGTGAGACTAAGACATGAATTTGTTTTTGACTGTTTGCTTTACACTTTTTCACTCCCTTTTAAAATGTCCCAATGCCTCAGAGATTGTTCCAATTGTGTTAAACGAACAGCAGCACTGTGACTAATGATTATTCATAGTGCACTGACGTAATGATGTTGAAACGCATCTCTTTAAAATAGATTTTTAGAGTCATTTTGTCGTTTTAGTCATTTTCATACGTTTTCCTGATAAGAGTCTATTTATCCCGATCCAATACTGATACCTAATTCAACTTTTACACACTTGCAATACACGCATAGTCACATGTAATCATACACTTGCTTCACACCCAAACGCACACAAGCACAAAAACAGTCAAACAATCACAACACTTACCAAGTTACATACTAAATTTACCTACGCACAAAACACTCTCTCCCGAACACAACACCCAAACGGTCAAACAGACATAAACTTAAAACATGCTAATGGTAACTCAAAACAGACTTACTTATGACAACACACTCAAAATATGCTCACACACATTTAAGATAAACATGCAACAACTCAAACAGACTTATACACTCACTGTAGCTTACAGCCTTTAGAGCTGACATGAACATCTCTCTGCTTCAGAAGCTTCTCTCTCGTGAATAATTCTTAAATGATACACACGGGCAACAACATATACCGTATATCTGCAATTAGTGGTTGGTCTCTCTGATTTTGAAAAGAACATTCTTAGGGCTTGTAACTGGGGTTTGTTCCTGTTTGTTTGTGTGTGTGTGTGCCTGCAGCGGTGCGTATGTGTGTCTTTGTGTGCCCGAGTCTCCGACTGAGTGAGAAAAGAAGCTTCTGTCTGTCTGGCAGAATGAGGCTGTTTCTGCTCATTCATATGATTTTGTTTGAAAACAACTGGATACGGAATCATAAAGTTCATGGGCTGATTCTGATATAGATATAAATATTGATAGAAATTAAAATGGTCGAAGAACAGAAACAAAACTGCGCGCCATCTTTACTGTTGTACTGTGCTTTACGTTAAGCCAGTTTGTTTAAAGTGAGCCAGAAAGGGAACCAGGGGAAAGTGAGCTCAGTTCTTATGCTCTTCACATCCTAGTGGACTCCGAAGAGAAGTTAGTTCTGTTTTCAGTTGTCTTCAGCAATGAAGAGACCACAGACCCTTCCGTGTTCACTAAACCACAGACGATCTCCGAATCCTCACTCGATTGTCGGAGCGCACAAAAGACCAAGCACATAACTTATTCATGTTTTAATAATGTTTTCTGTAAAGTATTACAATAAATGAAAAGTAAATGTTCCTTCCAGAACTGTTGTACCGCACGCATGAGACTTCTTCTAAATGGTCATAAAGCGGGACAGAATACTGACGTGCCGTTAAGCGAATTGTGCACTTAAGCAACATGCACTTATGCGGAGCCGACTGTATATTTTTTGCTGATCTTCTGTCAGCTAAAATGGGTTTTATCTGCACCAATCCTGATACTAAAAATTGTATCAGAGCCTCTAATCTTTACCAACCTGACCATTTCCTCAAAGTCTTGACTTGATAAACTCCCAGTTACCAATGTTTGTGCAGTCACCTGACCGCTTTAGTCTAGTCCAGGGGTATTCTATAGGCAGACTCTGGTCCGCATTATACTCTTGTGATCATAATCTAAATGAACCTCACACATGGGGGTGGATGATATTTTGATCCGGACCTCGGACTGAACGGAAATTTGGTAAGTGGACCTTTCAAGTTTATATTTGAGGACCCCTGGTCTAGTCTGTGCTGGTCGTAATCTGGACGTTCTTCTTTCATATTGTGTTGTGGTATTTGTCATGCTAATAGTTAACGGTTGTTTACTTGAAGAGCTGTCAGCTTTTGCTCCAGTGTAGTCACCACAGAGACGTCTTATTAAAGAAGTGACTGACAGCGAACCTCTAATCTATTCTTGTAGGACACTATCTCCCCAGACCAAGCATATTCAACAGCTCATCAATATCTCAGATCCTCTTAAGATGTTCCGAAGTTTGATTGAACTGGCACGTTCTCGTTCCCTCTCTGCCAGGAAAATTGATTGGATTTCTATTGTTGTGTCTTTCATTTAAAATGGATGCTGTAATTAATTGATGGAGGTTTGCTGTTGTTTTTCTGTCATACACAAGTGACGGATTTGTGTTTCCTGTGTAATGGAATTAAAGTCTAACCCATACACTGCATGCACACAGAAGCAAGATGAACTCTGATACTCACAGCAAGCGAGACGGAGAGAGATTAGTTCCTCGCTTCCTGCGCAGATTGAACAAACCATCTTTAATGGTCTTTCAGCGTCTGCTAAATTGAGATCGTATTGATGAGACGACACGAGTCAGGAATGATGCACCGGGAAAACACACATTTAATAGTCCGTTGCTGTGTTTTATCAAGATGAAAACCCTAGGCTGCCAAAATCTGATGTGTCCCTTCTGAGCTGAACCTTGACCCTTCAAACCTTCTCATATTGAGGTATATTGAAGTCTCTTTTAATGATATAGCTTCTACAGCACACACTCCTCATTAAGAGTGCTTTTGTTGTAAGGAAAGACTGCTCATAATTCTCAGTCGTGATTTACAGAAGTACATTCTGCCTGCAATCAATACGCCGAAATAAAACTGGCTCCCAAAAATGATTGACTTTATTTGTGAGAAATGCAGGACTCTGGCTGGTCCCTGTTCCGATAGCTTTTCTGTCTTGAGCTAATGATAGGTTTCCACAATCATATTGAATAATTGGTCAGTAATGTCACATGCTACCCTTTCCATAAATGTGCTAAATTACCAGCAATTATAACTAGCGAAAACCCAATGAGCCCATTAGAGCGAGAGCTTTTTATGCTGTCAAACCACATGTTTGTGTGGGAATGTGTGATAAGCTGATTAATGCGCTTTTGGACATGAGCAGTTACTCCTGCGCTGTAAAAAAAAAAAAAAAAAACAAAAAAAAAAGAGGTAAGGAATGTCTGTAATTGCAGATGCTGTCTGGTTTGCATGCCATGGAACGGTTCAGACATGTTCAGATACTGGATGGTAGTCTCAGCTTGGTGAATAAACTCGTTCGCTGATTCTCCTTGATGTTTCAGGGTTAGTTCGTTGTGGATTTTAGATTCTGTATTTAATTATTAACAAACACGTCATTTTTTGTTTTTTTCACTGTCAACTACTAAAGTGGGATGCTCCTTTAGAAACTTTCCTCTGTGTTTTATTCTAGAATTGGATGATTAAAATGTTTGTTACTAGGAATGGTTGAGGAATAATGAACGTAGCACTATAGCTCAGCGTTATTTCACGTCACCTCCATTGTGAGGCCAATTCTAACTTGCTTGTCCTTAGCAAACAACTCCAAGAAATGTGACTCTGTTTTTACTCGTGACAACAAAAGTCATCTCGCCCCATCTTTTCCGGAGGCAGTTAATGAGGCTGATCATCAGTACTGATAGCATTACTGTACATGTTACGTAAAATGCTGCATATTGATCCTGCATTGGAACTGCCTGTTAAATGGTTTTTCCTAAACCCGTGACAACTGTTGTGGACAGAATCTGGTCTCATCTGGTCTAAATGCTCCTCATGTCTGGTCAGTGAACATTTGAAGTGATTTATTCCAGGGTTTTGTAAGTTTGTAGTATTCTGCTCAAGCGCATTTCTCCGACCTCAGCTGCAGGCTGGTGTCATGCAGACATTACAGGTTCGAGAGGGGACTGAGGTTATGCGTCGAGTCAACTCAGATTTATGGGTCTGTGAACTGTTTAAATTATGGGACCTACTCAAATTCCTGAGGAGGAGCGACTCTTGCACAGGATCGTTGATTTTGAGTTTGAATGTTTGTATTATGGCGTGATCTTTGGTTAGATTTCTTCTCTTCTCAGTCTGAGACCAGGTTTGAAACTTCAAATCCTAAAATATAATAGTTATCTGAGTCTAAAGTAAAACCCAATTTTTCAACCAGTTCCATGTTATATCATGAGATATAGAAATGAACTAAGGTAAACTTTTTTCACAGAAAACCTTTTTAGTGTGGCAAGAAAATGAATGTTATATTACGCAGTTAGTTTTTGATCAAATATTTACATTTAAAGACAAGAGGTGACAGTCATATTTAGGGCTGTGAGGAGAAAATGTGTCAGCAAAGACATCAATGAGTTATAGACCCGTTCGCTCTATTTTTCTCTCTGTGTGCATAAGAAACTCAAAGCTCAAAGATGCAATTTTTTTCAGTTTCACTCTTAGCTTGCTCCGTCTCTTCTTTTAAGGTGGAATTTAGAACGACGATGGAATTCTTTATCATAACTGTTTATTATGATTGTCTAACTCAAAATGATAATTCCCTTTTCGAAAAACCGATCTCAAAGATTGTTTTTTTTTCCACTCTCAGGTTGGAAAGGAGTTTGCTGAACAATGACAACTCTGGTAAGTATTGAATTTAATTTAATTTAATTGAGTAAATAAACATGCATGAACATGGACATCATAAATAAACTTTACACAAAATAATACACATAACCATAAATTACCCAGCACATTATAACACTGTTCTGAACTTGATTTGTGCAAAGGCACATTTTTTAATTATTAAATTTTTTTTTGTGGATTTTTAATTTTATTTAATAGGAAAGGTTTGTTTTTCTTAGTCAGTTCTTTCAGATAAAAATAAGAAATACTGCAGCTCTTTTTTGCCGCATGATATTACATTTCAGGACTCTTTTGTGATCATGTGACATTAGGTGTCTAGTGTTAAACTCTCTGTGGCCTTTTTTAACAGTTTTTCACAAGCGTTAGGGCAGAAAGGTTTGCTCTCGTGCTCTCGTGGCCTTGGTAAGAACGAGAGGAAAGCGCCGTCTCACACTCTGTGAGGTGCAGTGAGGCAGAGCAGGTTATCAGCGCTCGCATTGATCCACATTAGAATTCAGCAATAGCTCCAAAGCTCAAGCAGAAGAGAAACACATTTCCAAAACCTGATTTGGCCCCAATACGCTTTCTCAAGACAAGGAGAAAAGACTCGGCGAGCAGATGAGTTTTGAGAGCTGGATTGGAGGGCCCATATCTTTCGACACAGACGTAGAATTAGCCTCGCTGTGCTCCGTACTGTATGATTTAGCGAAACATCACGGCTTGGTATTTTCATATTTCACCTCTTGAGGTTTACAAAACAACACACGAGATTGCTGGATTAGGAAGACAGTTCTACAAAGGGCATCACTAAGCTTTGAACACCGATTTAGCATATTGAGACTGAACCCTCAGAGCCAGAATTAGCTAACGTGATTAACACCCATAATTAAATTCTTATTTTTACTCCGTATTTAGCTGTCTGCTCCCAAACCATTAAGCTGAGCATCATCTTGTAGAATTGAATATGAAACACGTGTTTGTGCATAAAGTCATTAAAAGTACATTTAGTGATATTGTACCCAGATTTACAAAATGACACCGCTCGTTAACACAAGTGAATGAGGAGGTTGGGAAAAGAGATGTTTTATCATTCCCTTGGTGTGGTATGTCATTTGATTATACAGTAAACGCTTTTTTCAATAAATGAGTTGAAAACAGTTTCTGGTCCTTATGTCTTGTAAAAATGTCTTCATTTTTGTCTATGATTTTTGCTTTCTTCAGCAGCTTCTCCAATCAATCTGTTTGAATGTGTGAAGAAGAAAGACCTCCAGAAAGTAAGAGCATTATGGAATATGTCAAGCAGATAAATGCTACCACTTTTGCATTACTCCTGGACTCTGTTTAGCAGCATTGGTAGCCTGGACAACAATACAAGTCAGATGATCTTTTAGCTAGAAAAGTGCAGACTGACTATGCAAAAAAACAAACAAACGTGTGTGCTTTTACTCAAACGTTCATTTGGCCTAAAGAATAGTCTGTCGTCTCTAACTCTGCTCTGACCTCATCACTAAATGTCAAGTATCTTGCAGAGCGGAGGCGGAACCAGATAAATGATCCTGCGTTTTCTCTTGACCTTTCACTTGTACTTGGTGTCTATGGAAACCAAAAAGGCATTCTTCAGAATGTAAATCTCTCACGCCCAGCTCCAAACCTCCTCTTCTGCTTCTGAAAAGAGGAAATGGACTTTCAAATATTAATAAGGGCTCGTGGCATATTCTTTTGTGCAGAGAGTTGCACAGCATCCATTTACTTGCCTGGGTGTGAAGAGTTTTAAATTAAGGAACTCTAAGGTCTTTTTAAAACTAGGCCATAGAATATTAATTTGGTCAATGGTGGCATTTAAACTCACATGAAAGGTGCAGAACATTGTGCACCTTTGTCTATCGAAATTCTGGCGCAATTGGGTGAGTCTATAATTGCCAGATTATGGAGCACATTTAGTGTGTGAAAGATGCCTTTCCAGGGCAAGAAACATCTGAATGAAACTGTGTGTATTTAGACATCTGCTTTACACATCGCAGGCGACTTTTCTGACAAGCTTGTTGTGCGTCTGGTCAAAATCTTTCTCGTAGTTTCCGGACAACTGGCGCATTCTTCTTTTGTGCAAGCAAGCACTTTTTGGAGTCTGCAATAGGTGGTTTAACTCTATTTTGAAAGTGGTGTCGATTTGCCAGTCTGTTGGTTTTGATTAGTTTAACTGTCAGCGTTTTTCCGCAGTTGAAGGAGCTGAGTAAGAAGGGGGCAGACTTGTGTGTGCTGGACAGTGCGGGCCGCACTCTTCTCCACTGCGCTGCCGAAGCTGGATGCAAGGAGATTGTCAGATTCATCATTGATAACGGTAGTCCCATCACCCCTCGGTTTTAGCAAGCCTACAATATTGATCTTTATTTTTTCGAGACGTGTAAAATCTGCTTATGCAGGTTGTATTTTAGTAAAACATCTGGATTGAATCTGTCTAGTGGTGGGACGCAAACCATCGCTCACCATTACATCACCTATGGATTCACACTTAAGCAATGAATTTATCTTTTTGTGATTATTCTGTCCACAGCACCCACCGACATCCTGGATGTAACAGAGAGAGAAAAGTGAGCTCTCATCTTATTTCATGTCCATTTCATGTCACCTGCTTGTTTTATTCTGTGCATATTAATAGGTTTAATCGCTCAAGCTTTGTCAAGTCTGTGTAATTTTCACTTTTGTAATTGCATTTAATCTTTTTGGCACATGCCTTTGTGTATTAAATCAACGTAGGAGCATTAGAAGTAAATCATAAAATTCAACATCATATTAATCGAGGCTTTTATGGTGAATGTAGCCACTTTTGTTTTGTGAGTTTCCGAAGTTTACAATCAACAAACACTGATCTGATTCTCTTCAGCGTCACTTCATGTTCTGCCTTGAGTAGCATTATTGTTGGTAACCTGCCAAAATGACTTGTCTGTTTTATAAGTGGCTGCTTTCCAACGCTCTTAGGAACACATGTTTAAATAATACGGGAGGAAGTCTTAAACATTTCAAAAAGGCATTTTGGGGTTTATATATCCGGCGATAAGTGTTTCGTATATGTTGGAAGATGCTAACATAGATGTAAAATGTTTTGCTTTTTTTCAGCGGAGAGACGGTGCTGCACAAAGCGGCCTCGCTGTGTCACAGGACAATCTGTCACTATCTGGTAGAAGCCGGGGCTTCACTTATGAAGACAGACCTGCAGGTGAGATTAAAACCGTTGGCGCTATCGGATCGCTACAAATTGTAAAATCATAATACTGAGTTTGTCTCCTGGAAAAATAAAGATCAGATGATTCCATTGTATATCTTTGTGTTTATAGAATATAATGTAGGAAGGAACCGTTTATCATCCCTGAATGAGGATTACAGCTGAGTTGGTTCAGTGTAGATGTTTGTGGCTTTTGGATCTTCCCCAGTTTGGCTGTAGCCTCCAGCTGTTCTGCATCTCTGTCTTTTCAGCTCTCAACTTCTCCATCTTTCAGTGCTGACTAAGATCTTCTTTATGAAACAAGGAGCCATTCTTTCCCATTCTCACACACACACACACACACACACACACACACACACATGCACACACATACAGACAGCAGGCCAAGGAAGCTGGAGCTCATCTGCAGCACATCTGATTGGTGAACCACAAAATTACTCACAGCTGTAGACACACAATTCTGTAATTACAACCTCTCTTCTTTTCTAGAAACATCAGTTTAAAAAAAGATTTATTAGAAGTGATCAGCAAGGGAAAGATTTTCCATTACGCTCAAAAAATTCATTTGTTACAATGACCAAGAAGCCCCTAGGTTTTTCTCCTGCTCTTCTCTTTCTCTTTAACTTTCTCTCACTCTTCCTTTCTCTATTTCTGGACCTTTGACCTTCTTGGACCTTTGTGTGAGTTTCCTCCATAAACCTCACTTCCAAAAGCTCTGTAAGCTGCTGATAAAATGAAACATCACTTATGGAGCCTCCTGGGTGATGGTGGCTGGTGGTGTGTCTGACAGCTTCCAGTTCTGTCTGTGTAATTATCAGCAAACTAAGACAGGGTGTATAATGTCACCAGTCCATTGGCAGAAAGAGATCGAGATTCTCTCTTTGGAGGATAGCCCATATTTCTTAATTTGTTTTGTGGAGGAAGAGCGGTGCTTGGTTTCTGACCGTAAGGGCCTGTTGGTTTCGCGATGGGACTGGATGGTGGACGCTTGAAGTTAACATCACTTCCACATCAACACTGTCTGGTTTTTTGTTTTTTATCTGACTCATGCGGGCCCAAAAAAAAAAAAAAGTCCGCATTCTGGATGAATTAACTCATCCTTCATGGCCTTGTGATAAAGTACATCTCTCTCCTCTCGCTCATTTATCTTTCTCAGTACATTCATCAGTCTTTGTCTTTAGATAAGTCTTCCTGTATTATTCTTTCCTGTGTCATTTCTGTCCCTTAGTGACCTATTTGAGAGTAAGTGATGGCTTTAAAAGAACTTTTGGATCTTTCTGCGGCTGAGCCATCTCCAGTGCTACTCGTCTCTTTTAGTTTATCATTGGTGATTCACTCCATTGTTCTGGCTAAAGCTTTCGACAGCTTTTCTAGAACCGCCTTTGTTTTTTGTCTGCGTTTGAAAGGCTAAAAGCGGGTTGAGGGGACACTGCTGTACTGGAAGTTAAACAGCATGAAAGGCTGATGGAGGCCGGCCGCACTGTTCTCCCACACAAAAGCGGCTTCATCTGTGCCATCGCTCCTCAACAATGAAAGCGCCTGGCGGGCAGGTTGAGAGCTCCAAGCTCCGTCCTACAGGAACCGTCCAGAACCTTCTCTCTGCTCTGGGTCTGCCTGCAATTAACAACAATTACCGTTGAGTGCTGGCGAGCAATTACTGCAGTGCTGGCACCGGCAACAAGGAGAAGACCAGCGTTTTCAAGCCCAACATGTTTACTATTAGAGGCACGGTGTGATGTTTGATTTTCCAGCTTCATTGTTTTTGAAGAATCTGTGAACGGTTCCTAATTTGCAAACTTGTATCTGAGGCCACGGTAGATATTTTCCTGGAGGTCCATTTTTCACTGGGTTGCTTGCTGTAAGTTTGGAACCTTCATTTATCCAGTTTCTGCTTCTTTGAGACTCGGATTTCAGATTAGGAAATTTCATCCCTAGTTGTAAATTTTTTTTCGAGATACGAAAGACAATGGCTGCTTCTGCGTGTCTTTGTCTTCTTTCTTGTTGGCAACCGCTTCTGTCATCTGCCTGCTTGTGTGGCAGGCTGATTTAAGATATAAATCTCCGCGGCAACTAGTCCATTTGTGACAAATAAAACATTTGTGACTGGTGAGCATGAAGGTTTAAAAGGAAAATTGGCTTGCCACCTTCTGATCACACACAAAGTTTAGTCTGCTAGAATACACAAACACTGGCGCAGCGTTCATGATAGAGAAATGAACTAGAGGAATCTTAATAGAGTGGGGTTTTTTTCAGTGTTATTGCTTTTTACTTCTTAACTGTGTGTGATAACTGTTCATCACAATGAGCCCCAAGAAAGTAATGGAGAAAAGTGGTGAGAAGAAGAAGAGGGCTCTCTTGTCGATAGAAACCAAGCAAGAGGTGCTTGAAACCTGTGTGATCAGACATACAGTAAAATAAAAAAACCTTGCGATCAGAGAAAAAAAATCTGACAAGTGATTGGCATAACCCGGGATCGTAGCAGTACAATAACTTGTGAGTGATGGTCATCCAATGATCGCCGCTCGACCTGAAATAAACTGATTTTTATTATTTTACTTTAGTACTCACTTTTGTTTTTTTTTCAATATTATGAAACATATGTTATGAAACATATTTTTATCACAATATTTTATCATATTATAAAAACTTTCAGAATTTGCGGCTTCTTGGAACAGATTTGGACATGATAATTGCGTCTCTGCTTACGAAATTTTCCGCTTGCAAATTAATTCAGGAATGAGAGTTAATGAGATGAGATTAATTCAGTGATGAGAGTAGTTTTGCAAGGTGAAAATCTCACAATTTCACAAGTCGATGTACCACTGCATTGTTCTAATTTTCATCTCTGCAATAATATTGCACATATTTTGTTTTTCAGGGTGACACTCCGAAGCATCGTGCTGAGAAGGCGAATGATGCCGAACTGGCGGCGTACCTGGAGAACCGTCAACACTACCAAATGATCCAGCGCGAGGACCAGGAGACGGCCGTGTGACCTCTCTTCACTTCAAGCTGACGTCCTTCTCTTGTGCCAAAACATCAGGAACCAAAATGTATTGCTAGAGATTCTCCAGGAGTGACACACTGTGCTCACAAACATTTTGAATGGGTCCTTTTATCATTGTTCTCTGACCGGACTCTGGGATTTAAAGTCTTTCATTTCATACACTGCCAAAGCATCTTAGGGTTTTTATATATGTGAGAGAATGTATTTCTGACGGTTTTTCCGTGGTCATGCAGTCGTGGAGTCGGCTCTTCACTTCAGGCTGATAGTTGGCAGAACGCAGCCTGCGGGAGAAGCCTGTTGCCATCTTAATCTCATTCAGTGTTTCATTTGACTCTGTTGCTACAGCCGTAACATTGTTTTAGATCAGGGTGTTATGTTGCAGTTAAGCAAGGACGTTTTTTTCTCAGTGGAGCTATGAAATTGTTTGTTCAGGATGCGACACAAAAGGATTCTCTGCACTGATGGAGTACAGGGCATTTTAAGGAATGCTATGTTTTGTTAGATACCTAAATACGTATACATTTCTGCTGTGTTATTAGAAGGATGTTTGCATTTCAATTTAATTTGGCATTTCTAGAAGAGTTGGTACTGTACATGTGAGCGAGTAACTTTCTGTCTCAGAGGCATTTGCACTGTAGCTTTCAATGCCTTTAATTCTTCTGTGGTTTTATAATTCCTATACTAGACTATAGCCTCTTTCTTACACCGTTTTTACATCTATAGATGTGTCATAGGATGTGTGTCATGTTTCTTGGGTCGTGATGTATAAGAGATGAGAACGTCTCTCTCTTGTGATTGTGATAAATCTACACACTCAAGACAAGACAAGAGGTGTCTCTTTTCTTCTGCATTCAGACAAACGTTTTAAGGTACTTGTATTGTCCAAACGTAGGTATTTAGCATCTAAACTTTACTGCTTTTAAGTCTCAAATACATTTATATCGATTTTCAGACGTTTTTGCCTGTTTCGTTGATTAGTCATTAAAGATGTTTAAAGAATAGGATTTTATATTTACATGTACTGGTGAACGATTTTGTGATCTCCATCTTGCCTCATACAGTATATACTGTACCTGCTGTCACGATGATGCTTTATTAGCGCTCGGGTTGTAGGGTTTTATTTGACAGGCATTTCGAGTCTTTTACAATCTGTCCAGCGGAGGTTTCTACAGGAGCCTGGATGTTCACAGAAATGACGTACAGTACATACGTACAATACACCTACAATAAAGATTCTGGATCTGTCATGGCTTTACCAGAGATCAAATTACTATGGATTTTCAACCTGAAACATGTTATTTTTGAATTCCTCCATTTTATCACATATACATTACTGCATTTGGAATTACATTAAAATATTAGTTTCTCTAGCTTCACTCATTCTGCACTTACAGACACAAACTAAATCTTTTTTGATCTTATATTGCAGAAAGTATCCTCACAGGAGACCTTCATTTCAGTAATACTGTAGTGTGTGTGTTTTTTTTCTTAATTTTTCTCAAGGCTGAATACATTTTTCACTAGAAAAAGCAATGTGTACGTTTTATTGTAACTTTTCAAACACGTTTTTTTTTAACTGTACTCTCACCATTTTCCCGGCATTTAGCGTTCAAGTGAAGAAAATCATTTCACTTGATTCGTTGTGACATTGACTTGAAAGCTGTTTTGATCAATTGACTTTAGCATTTAAGTAGAAGAGGTTAAGGAACTTTTTCACTCGTGCAGCAATTGATGGGATTAAAGCGTAATATGGTGAGTTTTGAGGCTTTCCATAATTAGCGTAATCCTTGCTGGAGTTTGTCAGGCTAATAAGTAGGAGACTCGACTCAAAGTCTCCATTTCTAAACACTTAGGAGATGTGTATTCACGCACGCCTGAGTGGCTAATGATTTCAACCATGTCATGTTTTGTTTTTTCTGAACTACATTTCCATCAAGTAATTTTAAAAAAAGTCTTGGTTTTCAGGGAAATAATTGAAATCTTCTAGAATCCATATAGTAAATTCTTAGAGAATAAAGTGAAATCAGTCTCACATTTGGAACTCCCACACACACATTTGTAAACCACTGGCATATTTAAGTTTACAATTCTTTTATTTATTTATTTTTTTATTTGTATTTCATTCTCTTTTTCCACATTCTATATTTTAATAAATATATAAGGTTATTAAATTTTTTTCCAGGCATCAACATGTATACATATTTACCTTATGTTTTTAACATGAATAATGAAAATCATGTTGGATTAGAACATGTATTTTTGCATTTAAATAATTTTTGGATTTTTGGAGCGCACAGTACTTGATGAAGAGGAAGGTGCATGTTCTGAAACTCATGTTAATTTAAGCTGGAATGGCATGTTTTAGTAATTCACTCTTACAGTTTGTTATATAAGTATACAAGCATATTAAAATGTAAGGAAGGCATGTTGTTTGTTATGATTCTTATTTTTCTTGTTTACAGATATTTTCTAGATTTAGACTTTTTAAATTGGCACTTTAAATACTTTGTGCTTTGTCAAATAATTGTAAGTCTTTCATTTACATGTATTTATTTTTTTATGCACAATTATAAAATCTGTATATATGTTGAATTTTTGGTTGTACTTTGACTGTGTATGTTTTTTTTTTTCTTGATTTAAATATTCTTTCCGACATTGAGATGCATGGAAACCAAGAGAATAAACATCTTTTCTAGTTCTTAGCTTAGTTTGACAGTGAGTGCGACTGTGGACAATGTTTTGTTTAGTTGTATATTATTGTACTTTTTTTTTCTTTGCATTCCAGTGTAAATTTTTTATGATTTGTTTCGGAGAAAGTGAAATGAGGATATTTTACTGTAATATGACTATTTGATCTTTCACATTTTAAAATGTAAATAAATAACTAAAAGACCAACCAGACCTTTCTAGAACACTTAATATTCTCTACTTTTGACAGAGCAAGAGCACTCTCGTGCAGAAAAAATGTTGAGGAACTTCTTCCATTATTTGTTGATTTCCGTAATTAAAAACAATTGTTTTAGTTGCTGTGCTGTATGCTCAGTGATAAGTGATTCAATTGGCTATATTTCAGACAAATGACTTTCTAATATAATATATTTATGTATACTGTGTGATATACTTGAATGCCATCACCTTAGACAGTAGAACTTCTTGGCACTATTGTATTTTAAAACAACATTAATCCTTTTACGCACTGAAGAAACTAGATTTGTTGAAGGATTTTGTATGTAACAGGTTTTGAAGGAACTATATTTCTTTATGAGACTTTTGTGTGCACTTTTGTTTTGTATTCGTTATTTTTTACTCTATTTTTAATTGTATTATCCAGTTGATGCATTTTCATAGATGTCAAATTAATCTCACCCTGAAACTTACCTGCAATATGTCAAAAATAAATCTGCAACTTTTCATCAGTGTGAAATCGTGTTTCCCCATAGCACAGAAGATCACTTTCAATCTAGTCTTTTGATATCTTGTTTGCCAAATTCTCCATTTACTTCAATGTGTTGTATTTTTAGTGCATATGCTTGATTCCTCAAAAATGTTATAGTATGCACTATTTACAATTCCTCAAAAATTATTTTTATAATGATTTACTCACAACATTTGTACACTAGCTGGTAAACACGTGCACACACACCATACATTAATATAGACATTCAAGTTTTCTAGTATTTCCTGAGCAATAAGATGCTGGTTCCCTTTCTCCCAGTTGGCAAGCTTTCCAATGGCTTCCCGTTGATCCAACGTTGCATTTACAAGAAGAATGTTGGGGTTTGCTGAACGTTTGTGGTACTGATGAGCATCCAGTTCATTCAGTTCTTTCGTTTGACTGGAGAAGGTTTACAAATTCAGTTTTATTTTGAACTGTCTTAAAGCAGCTGTACATGTGAATCATTGTGTTCCCCTTTGCAGGAAAGGCTTTGATGACTCGTTAACTGTATTTTATAATTGTGTGTGTACAGTAACAGAGTGTGACTATGCGTTTGGGTCATTGTCTGTCTCGTGTTGTTGCCTGTTTAAGCCTGTAGAGAGATTGTTTATCTGACAGCACATTTTGTCCTATTGAGCTGCTGTTTCCTGCCCGCGGGGGTTGAAGCACAATCACAAACTAGCAGCACGCATCACAAACACGCCACACAAAATGTGAGCAGGCAAAAACAAACGAACAAAATGACTCAACATCATTGAGGAAGAAATGTTGTTTCTAAGTGATTTTACAGCTTTCGAAATATGGACTATACACAGTATTTTTATATAGAAAAGAAAAAACATAACATTTAGACCCAGCAAACAATAATATACCACAATTCTGATTCTATATTACAATCACATTACATTAATACTATTCGTATACATACTAATAGTAATATATATTGTATGTAATTATAAAAAAATATTAAGGTTGTCACACACAAAGTAGAGACATTTACATTTGATCGCGTGATTATTGCGATTATATATTATCAGCCCAGCTTGTCTGGAGGACGCAGGCCGGTCTGACGTCAGATCTGACGTCAGCGCCGGGTTAATTTAAATAGTGTTCAGAGCGCAGAAACAGACTAAGTTAGTTATAGAGGGGAAACAAAGAGCCGAAGTGAAGCTCACAGGCGGATGCGAGTAAACACCACACAACACTTCGATAACGTTTTCTTTCACTGTGGGAACTTTCAGCAGACGATTGAAGTAAGTTTTTTTTACTACTAGCATGTGCTTATCAAGCACATTTGTTACTTTTAGGAGCTTTTTTCCCTCTGCTTCGGGCTATAAGGGAGTATGTGCGCGGTAAAAGTTGGCGTCAGGCGGAATAAAACCAGACGTTATTTTATCTCTGGATGGTTTGAGTGTCAAATATGCGCTGTAAATGTAGCTAATATTTCAGCTAAACCGCCTTTTCTAGCCTCGGTAAACTAGATTCGGTTGTATCAGTATGTTTATGTTTACATTT
>SOMO01000035.1:799703-812748 GCA_028128575.1 Paedocypris carbunculus | reverse complement strand
TGTCCAGTGAAAAACCACACACACACACACACACACACACACACACACACACACACACACACACACACACACACACACACACACACTCACGTGCTGTACATTTAGTCAACTTAAAACAAGATGAAGCTTAAGAGCTAAATGGGCCACACTGATTAAATGAAGGCAGCATTTAGTTCACCCTTTCATACGGCCTCCCTCCTCTTTGCTGCTGTTTGTGTGTAGGGAATCATTGTACATTTAATGCACTTGGCAACATTCACTCCCTCTCACTTGTCTTGAATGGGGTGATTAAAGTGAGTACGGTCAAAGGGGGCTCCTTTCTCTCTTTTCTTTTCATGCTCTTTCAGAAGCCCTTTAACCTGACCTCGTTTCTGACCTGCCCCTTGTTAAATTTATCTTTCTTCAGACGTTCTGGGGCCTTCTTCATCCAAGAGCGAGAATTGTTGTGCGTTTATTCAAGCGATTGCACTTGCGCTTGAGCTTTTGAGCTAAGCTGTACAAGCATCACCTTTTGTTCTCTGCATAGGAGAAAATGAATGAGGTCCAGAAATAAAGTCTGTGTTTTTTGACTAAACAGGCTTGGTATATGATTTCATAGCTCTTCAGTAGAGCAAGTCTGAGTAATTAATGGCGGACGGTAATGAACCGTTTGGAAGCCATATGGATTTCAAATGCACTAAAGGTTTTATTTCACAATAGCGGGAAAATTGAGAGTTCCTGACTGACTTGACAAAACGCTCTTGCTCTACATAATAGCTACGAGCTTTCGAGCAGCAGGGCTCTGGATATATGAGTGCATGTCCTCGGGCTGCCCATATACCAGTCAAAGCCGCCGTCTCCATCAGTGATTTCTCCTTGGAAGCGGGGATGCTGTTACGTGATGACTGTCTTTGTGAACTTCTCTTTGTGCATCAACGGAACATATGCTCTAACATCTCCGATTCACAAGCTTCCAGCCTCATGCCGGGTCACTATTTGTGTCAGAAAGCATTTGGTGTAACACTTACCTAATGTTTTCTAGCCGTGGGCCAGTGACAGGCTTGGTGTGGACACCACACAGCTGCAGACACCCATCAGAAGGAATGATGAGAGAGTCTGACTGATTGAAGGCAGCTCACTTCTGACGTGTCTTTCTGACGTGTATGTTGTAAATCTTGGGCTGAGGTGCACTTAAGCATCTGGTTTTTTCTTTTTGAGACGGCCTCCAGACATGTCTCGTCTCCCTTGAGTTTGTATGTTTGCATCTGTCGGTGGGTTTCTCTATGATTTGGATGATGGCTGGAGACTGTGCTGTTCTGAATGCTCAGTGTTAACTTGCATTACATCCAGCTCAGGTTTAAGGGCTCCATCTCTGACTAAATAAATAACGTTGTACAGTAGCAGTTTCCACCAGTAGAGTTGGTGGGGGAAAAACCCATCCAAAAACATTGGACTTCTGTTAATTGGGCCACATTGGGGCACGACCATTTTTGAATGGACCATCGCGGCCCAGTTAAGCAAAGTCGACTGTATTTGGCCATTTTAGTTTCATTTGAGCTGTTTCAGAGAACTACGTGGACTGTATCCCTTATAGCCAACGTTCAAGAAACTTTCAATTTTTGGGGGATTCATGACGTGTTCAACTCTCAAATCTTTAATTTTCTGTAAAAAGAAGCATAACCAGGATGTGTACCTAAATGGAAGACTTCTGTTTTGAATTTACCCCATAGTGGCTTGCATTTCATTGTAGTTGAACATTGAACCAACTTGATGGTTTCTCTTGGGACTCTCTTTAGGACTTTACAACCTTGGTGTTGGGCCACAGGAAAGGTGCATTGGATTGTGTTTGTGCTGTTTAGCATCAGAGACCAGAGGCTTTAAATCGGGGTCTGTCATTGAAAGTGACGCTGATATGCGTTAAACCCGGTCTAATGTCTGGCTATCCACGAAGTGGGTCATAGCTTTGTGTTGTTTTCCCTGATATGTAAATGAGTTTGAAGTCCAGCTGGTTGGGCAGTATGGGAGTCGCATTGGAACAGTGGGTGCTGGAACAGACTGAAAAGATGTCAGCGGATGAGACAAACGTGTGGATGTGTGTGTCCAGTGTTCTGCATTCCTCTACACTTATAATGGAAGCCCTATGGAGTACGATGAGTGATTTAGGCCCTGAATTGTCTGTGGGAGAGTGGCTTTCTACTCATGTGCGAGTGGAAAAGGGTTTTCCAGACGTGTGTTAGGTCCGAACAGCCTTATTAGAATGTCTGAAAGCGCACTCCTTCAGTCACACACACATTGTAGAAAGAATAATGTCTGATGAGAGATTTTGGAGAAAGGTCAGGAAAATATAGGTGAGGAGGGGGAATTTTTGGACTCAGAGAGGGGGTGAAGACATTTTTGGGCCAGGAAAATGGGGGTTGGGGTGCATGAGATTTGTGGTTTCTGAGAGAGGTTAGTCACGCTCCACTGAGCGGGTGACACTTAATTACTGTTTGGAGGGAGTTGTGGGATTTACTGGGTCAACAGAATATTTTATAAACTGCTTTAGAGAAGCATTTAGTGTCTGCCTCTTTTTCTGTGGGACTAGTGGAAGCAGCAAAGACAAGCGGAAGAAGAAGAAATGGAAGATGGAGATCTTTGAGTCTGAAGCTGCAAAATTATTCAGAATACTCTTGAATATTCTACAAGGCAGAACTGGAGTTACTGGCAAACATCTGAGCCATTGATGGTGAGAGGACTTGCTGTCTGTACAGCCGGCAATGAAAGGAGAATTGGAGAGCGTGAGGGGTTTTTAATTATCCTCGTGTCTAAAAAAACAACACTTCATCACATCAGCTTTGGTAGCTGCATGTCTTTTAATGTGTCTCACAGAGGCCATCGTCTCTTCTTCAACAGATCATCTTTTGTTAGTGATCAGCTGTTTAGACGGTTAACCAACTGTCTTTCTAACCAAGAAAAGACTGACGGTACAAGAGACTCTTTTAGTTTGGCGATTTACTAAAATGGTGTGTGTGTGTGTGTGTGTGTGTGTGTGTGTGTGTGTGTGTGTGGTGTATGAACTATTGATTCACTCTTTTTCTCTTTAGAAGAGAAAGTTTTGGGGAAGAATGGCATCCCACAGCGACGATTCCATTCTCCTCTGACAATACACTCCTGCTTTCTCCCAGCACGCAACCCAACCATTGCCATGGAGATCAGGAGAAAAGGCTAAAGCGTTTGCTCGGTCCCACACTGACAAATGCAGAGCTGGAATCCAGTTCGAGAGATGCGTAAAAATGCCATAATGTTGTCATTCTTCAACCCAATGATTTGTTTGAGGGTTTCAGTTATCCCACCATTAGCACACAGTGGGGTCTCTGTTTTCTCCATTTTGAGCACCGTCGTGGTGAGGAGCATCGGAACGAACAAGCGTTGTTTTTGCACAAACATTACTGGAGTGTGTATGTGTGTACACAGCAGAGAACTGTCTTCTGAACAGAAAGGGAGGGAAAGAAAACACAGATGTGCCGGAGAGTATCTGGGGGACAAGAGGACAAACTGAAAGTCTTTCTTGAGTCTAAACGGATGTTAGACACAGTAGGGCTGGTGCAGATTAGTTGCTGGAGATCAGGCTTGATGAATTGCATCATTGCGATGCAGTGGCATTGCTTTGCTGCAGATTAATGCTGCCCGCCATGTTGCTTTGTTACATCAGTGTTCTGTGTGATTGGTTTGTGAGCGTTCCTGTGGGCCATATTGGAAATACTGACACTGTTGTTGCATTCGAGTGTGACGACAAAAACTATTTCATCTTCTGAACTTCTCTGCTGGCAAAAGTCACGGTTTTTTTAATGCAAATTAGAGGCTCATTTTGCAAGAATTAAGTTTGATCAGATTAAAAGGGCATGAAAACATAATAGCAAAGGAAACAGCCCTGCGTTTGTACCATCCTTCCATTTTCATTCCTGGGTCATGGGGTGCAACTCTGGGCCTGAGGAGAATGCACACTTTGGATAGGTGGCCAACATTTCGTAGTGCAACACAGACATACACATTCACACCTAATGATCAACTTTTCCAATGCAAATTAACTTGACTTGGTCCTAATAATGGTATTTTTCTTTCAGAATGCGTGGCTTGGTTTCCACTCTCATCGTGGTGCTTGTGGCCTTATTGATTGTGACTACAGAAGCTGGAAAAAACAAGAAAGGTATTGAGGAGACCACCTTTCACAAATCTAAACGCATTTAAAAAGAAAAGTTTGTCTTCTGAAATGACCATTTTCTGGTATGGTGTGTTCTAGAGAAGAACAAGGGTGGTAAGGGAGGTTCGGACTGTGCGGAGTGGCGTTTTGGCAGCTGCGTGGCCAACAATGGAGACTGTGGAGCCGGCCTGAGAGAGGGCACCTGCAACGAACAAACCAAGAAGGTCAAGTGTAGAGTTCCGTGCAACTGGAAGAAAGATTTTGGAGGTGAGCAACACTTTTTTTTTCCTGAATCTCACGTTCGGTTTCTTCAATATTGCCGCTTTTTTCTTTTAATCCAGCTGACTGCAAGTATAAATTTGGGAACTGGGGCGAGTGTGACGCGGCCACAAGCACAAAGAGCCGCTCCGGCACTCTGCAGAAGGCTCTGTTCAACGTCGACTGCCAGCAGACCATCTCCGTCTCCAAACCCTGCACCACCAAGGTCAAAAACAAGCCCAAAGGTAGCGAGCCCAGCACAATCACTCCTGTTGTGCTTTAACCCTTCAGCGTTGGGCTGGCACTTGTTGCGTAATCCTGGTCTATTGGCTGTGGTGGGTGTCTGTGTGGGAAACTGAAATCAATAATCAAGCTTCATTCATACAGACGAGGCGTGTGTTTCTGAAATCAAATGTTCGTGGATAATGTGGTTTAAGTGAATTGAGCAGTAACAGAATTACTGTAGAAAAGCGCAGGCCCTTCCGTCAAACCAAAGGCGGAGAACATTTGAAAATCAAGTGTTTGGCGAACGTGTATAATGAGATTTGTGTCAATCTCTCAACAGGAAAGAAAGGAAAAGGAAAAGGGAACTAAAGGAAGCGAGAGATCCAGAGGAATCGTACAAACCCAGCGATCATGTCATCCAAACAGCCTTTATACATTTCTACTCTGTGTTTTCTAGTGTGAGTGAAACCCGCTCATGCGTTAGCATTTATAAAAGAAATAGCATTTTCCGTTTTTTTTTTTTTTTTTTTTTTTTTTTTTTAGAAGATTATGACTGAGAACAGCTGAGTATTTGACACTTTGGGGGGAGAGAGGGGGTACAGTTGTTTAGTGAGTGATGACCTGTAGGTGACCCCTTCCTTTGATGTTCCCATCAAGAACATTTCTCTCTCTCTCTCTCTCTCTCTCTCTGTATCAGCCCCTTTTGTTAAACACAATCAGTAGTCTCGATTAAACGCATCTACTTCATAAACTTTTATTTACTAAATTGGTTTTGTGGAAACACATGTATGTATTAAGTGCAGAATTCTTTTACTAGCAGGGTTTATAAGTAGACTTTACCCTTCTTTCTTTCTTTTTATTTTGTATTCTAAAAATAAAATTGAGGAGTGTTGTTTGAAATAAATGATTTTTCTTTTTCTATGAAATGTGTAGTTTATGTAAGTGTCGTTATGTGGAAATGCCGAAATGTTACTAATGGGTTAAAGTCCTGATGTTTTTCCAGCTGGACTTGCAGAGAACTGTATTTCCCATGTGTATTTAATGCAGGGAGCTATTTTGAAAACTCAAGGTTTTTTTTTATTATTATTCTATTGCTTTCGGCATGAAACGAGGAAAAAAACGATCAGAACGCTGCTGATCCATGAGTTCAAAATCTTTATTAATGTCAATGCCATAGAAAAAGAAGCTTACAGTATGTACACTAACTCTTTGAGGATCCATAAAAACACGTTGTACAGAGAATTTTTTTTACTGATACTATAAAAAAAATTCTAAACCAACATTTGCCATGATTGAATGAAACACTGAAATTTGTGCTGTTTTGGTCACATACCATGCTAAAAATTCTTTACTTTTTTTAATAGCTGCTACTGAACTAAAATGAGTGAGTTTGATTAGAAAAGCTTTACGAGAGACGGGCTTTCTATTGTCACCAAACTTATCAAATAAAAACTAAATTCTTTTTAAACGAGGATCTGAGCTGTAGTGAACATCTTCAACACCGGGCTGAAAAATGGAAACCTGGTTTTTTATTCTTTGCAACTACAAGTCATAGTTTCCAATTTAACGGAACAGGAGAGGATTTAAGAGGTAGAAACAAGCAGCTAATCGAATGCTCTGCATTGTAAAACGATGCTAATAAATAATCTCTGGATCAGGCCGAGTTCCACAACCTCTTTGGTTTATTCCTTCAAAAGCAGCTTGTTAGTAAGGATGCAACAAAACAAGCTCCATAACATTTCTCCAGCAAATGTTCTCAAACATTGGCATTGAACGCATGTTCACAATTTGTCTATTAAAACCAAACTCTCAGAAAAGCTATATTGCACTGAACATGAGGAAATCTAATGAGAAAGAAAACAAAACCAATTTTCCATTTCTCAACTTTACAGAGTCTGCTTGAAACGAAATGCGTTTATTCATACACTTTTACTAAATAGACAATCCATCTCTGACTTTTACAAGTATATCACAAATCAAAGATTTCAATAGTCTTGCATATACAGACGTCAATACATGTAATATTTAATCTGCGATATCACATAAAAATCACCAACTGAATACAAGAGAACACGCACATCCAGACATTGAATGCAGGGAAGAAATTTCTTTCAAGAGCATATACTGTATTCATAATTCAGTGTAATAAACATATTTACACCTCAGTCATTACTGTTCCTACCAGAGAAGCCGCAAATCTATCAGTACAATACAGTGATATTTCTCATTGACTTTAGAATGTCTATGGAAGAAAACGTGTCAAATATTGATCAAATCCAGATTCACGTGTCAATCCCACACATCTTCCAGGATTTACATGTCCACCCAAACTCAAGTGTAACATTTCCAGTGGAAAATAAAATGATACAAGGGAATCCTTGCTTTTGAAGTTAAACAGTTTAATAATCTTTTTATAGTATTTTAGGTATTTTTTAATTTATAATTTAAGATTTATGGCCAATTTTAATTTATTAAATTTGCAATTTGTTTTTACAATTTCTCTAATGCTTTATAGGATCGATACCTTCCTTGTTGAGGTATGATCAAATAAATAAGTATAAAATATACATTTTTAATGGATTACATAGTTTTTTTTAAGTTTTGCTTAAGGGATTCCTTCTGGTCTGTAAACTCAAGCTTGATCAGATTTACAGGAAAGCAAATATGGCTCATCACCTCAGGTTGAGTTTGTCTCTGTCTTTGACGAGAACAGGACATGCCTTTGTGGGACACTTTGAACTTTAGCGGGACCACGCGGCCTGATGTGTTGCACAGCATCTTCCACAGCTTCACTGGACAACCTTTGTGCTTCCCATATCATTCTTTGTCACGGCTGCTCAGTTCATCTGGTGCCAATGTTCTTGTACTGGCACATGAGGAGGTTTTTGAAGGTCTTTTTGAAAGTGGCATTACACAGTGCATAGCAGGCTGGGTTGATGGTGCTGTTGACGTAGCAGAGCCAGTAGCCGATGGCCCAGACCGTGTCCGGTACACACGACTGGCAGAAAGTGCTGATCAACACCATCACATTGTACGGCGTCCACGTGATGATGAACGCCAACAGAATGGCGAAAATAGTCTTTGTTACTTTCTTCTCTCGGGCGGCCATTTGTCGTTTCCTTTTCACTTGGCTGCGGGCGATGCTGGCAAACTTTCGCGCGACGGTGCGCGGACGGTTGACGGGGATGGACCTTCGTTCTCCGCTGCTGTTTGGTGGGACTATCTCAATGGCGGTGATGCACTCGTCTCCCGCCTGCTTGGTGACGATCTTGATCTTGGACCACTTGGATTGAGGGTTGAGTTTGGGGGCGGGGGCGGGGGCCTGCTCTTGGTCCTGGGCCGGCGCCAGTGTCAGCGTGGCTTCTGACGTGGCTTCGCTGTTGGCTCGCTCTTTGGGCTCTTTAGGTGCTATGCTGGCCGTGCTGGAGTCGTTGGAGCTCTCCTTCTCCTCTGGCTGCACACAAGAGTCCGCTTTGGCAGACACCGCGGACTCCTCCACCTTGCCGTTCTTCATGGTGTCTACTGTGGAACAGGTGTCCAAGCTTGGCTTCGGAGGAGACTGGTTGTTGTTGTCCTGCTTTAAAATGTGACTTTTGAGGAACCCACCAGACCTCTGGCCTTTCTTTTCCTTTTTAGCCTCGGGCTTTTGTTTGGACACACGACTGCGACTGGCCAAGGAGATGTGCACGTAGAGCACCGTCATGATGACCACCGGCAGGTAGAACGCGGCGATGGCCGTGCCGAACGTGACCGCGGGGTTGGAGAGGAACTGGATGTAGCATTCAACGGGTTCCACAGTTCGTTCTCCTACGATGAACTGCCAAAATAGGATTGCGGGAGCCCACAGGATGAACGAGAGGATCCAGGCCGAGGCGATCATCAGCCCCGCCATCTTCGTGGTCCTCCGTGTGGGATAACTCAAGGGTTTGGTCACGCAGAAGTACCGGTCAAAGCTGATGATCAGCAGGTTCATTACAGAAGCATTGCTGACCACGTAATCCAGGGCTAGCCACAGATCACACACCACCGGGCCCAGCGGCCAGTAACCTTTGATGATGTAGACGGTGTAAAGGTTCATGGAGAACACGCCGATGATGAGATCCGCACAGGCCAGGCTGAAAAGAAAGTAATTGTTGACCGTCTGCAGATGGCGGTTGACTTTGATTGAGAGCATCACCAAAATGTTGCCCACTACGGTGACAAAGCTCAGAGATCCGGTAACCAAGGCGATGAAGACCATCTCCACGGTCTTATACGGGCTCTCGCTCGCCGGCAGGTCGCTCTGGGCACAGGAGCCGTTGACGCTGTCGCAGCTGAGGTTGCCATCACTGGACACGTTGACCAGAGAGCCTGAAACAGACGCACATCACACGTGTCACATCCCCGAAGGAAGGCACAGTTCTGATTGTAATCCTCAACCAATTGGCTTGTGGAGGCAAAGTAGCATCAGAATCCTTGTAAGGAATGTTGTTTACAATTGTTTATGGCTATAAAAACACGCTGAGAAACTACGTCTACAATAATGCACATATGGAAATTTACATAATAATAAAATAATCATATGTAGTGTATACCGGATTACTTTGAAATGTACTTTTGTTTACTACATTTTCAACACAAATTTAGTATAGTAAACAGTGATAAAGTCACCATATTACAACATTGTTTTTCATTATTCTTTATTAATAAAAAAAAAAGTATTTCAGTCTGTGAATGTAACACAAATATGCATAATTATTTCAAATATTTTGTGTATATTTATATTTCATATAATGAAGAAAGAGTAATAAGTGAGTGTGTATAATTATTGTTAGAGACTTTTAAGGAAAGTCTTTATTCTTTACTTAACATATTGTTACTAAAATGTAGTGATTTCTTTAAAGTTAATGTGAAAAAAAATTATGTTTAAATGTGTTTTTATACACATTTTCTATTAAAAAGCAATGCGCTATTATTTTTTTATTGTACTTTTGCTTAATTTTGTACATTTTATTATCAGCACAATCTATTATAATAAAAAAAATTTGAAGTGACAATTCAAAATATATTAATCATATACTGCATTCAAAAAAAAGTAAAATAAATGCCAGATTAACACAGTACAAATCAATTCCTTTAGGTCATTATAGCCACTAAAGCTCCTTCTTTCATGGTTTATGGCTTGAATCCTTCTACTGTGATACGGATATTAGTTGTGACAAGTGAATCAATTATTTTGATTGTACAGTCCGACATTCTGAATCATTTCTGTCAAAGAGAAAATTACATTCTCGCAATCATTCACACAATCTATATTCATACATTATTCAAACATTATTCAATTTCAGCGAAAGTCAAAGAATTCAAATTGTGGATTAAATCACAAAATTATGGACCCTTATTAAAGACCCCTAGATAAAGATCCTTCATCAAAGCAGCTTTTAGACACGGAATTAGAGACAATAAACCTCATATCTCACATGCAAGACTTCTGTACAGTTTATTCACAAATACAAATTCCACAGGAACGTATTTACATTGCTTCCTATAGATTATCAAACACTAATAAAAACACTGAAGGTTTCGCGAATCCTTTGTAGATGCATTTCAGGTCCCACAGTACCATGTTCATGCATTCTCCATCAGCGAAAAAAATACGAATGCAAATCTATAATAAATAAACAATTGTATGAAAGAAACAACATCAATCCTTTTTTAGAACTCGATATCAGCCACATTTGTTTTGGGATTGTTTTCAAGGTTGCCATCTTCTGGCTAACCAGGAAATGACATCTCTTCAGCGTCGGCAAACACAGGCTGATGTTTGCAGTGATTGTGAATAATTATTGACTGCAGAGACACACAACAACCCTGATGAACCAGTCTGAGGAATAAATCAACAGTCTTTATTACTAATGGATCTGAAATCAGATTCCCATCAGAGGATGGAAGCCCACCCAGCCCTTCCCTTTATCTTTATTCTCTCTTAAAACCACCTGACTGATCACAGGCATCAAAGCTCTGCCACGCTCCGGACAGCCAGACACGGCATATATCATTCCTTTTGAAAGGATTTGGACAAACAAACTCTCCTCCTCCTCTTCTCTCATCCGTGCGAATGGTAGTTTTAAATATCTGGCGAGGAGTGTCTATGGGTCCTTCAGAGATGAAGAAGCAGATATACTTTAAGTATCTTTCTATAATTTCCCCTTGGGTGCTGTTGATTCTGTGCGGAGAGGATACATTACCCCTTATCAAATATGAATCAGCAATAATTCAACTGTGGGTTCCAGCACAGCGGAAAGATAAGTGCCAGGCCTCATTAAATATGAATCAAGAATATTCTTCAGGACAGTTTTATCAGCTTCCTTCAGTTTGACTTTATTTGGGAGAGCAAACTCCTCACTAGAGAGGAACCTGATGGCTTTACAGCTCGAGAGTGCTTGTGCTTTATTTCTAGACCAATGGCAAGGAACGGTGTGACCATCTATGAGCAGAAAACACACACACACACACACACACACACACACACACACACACACACACACTCACACACAAAAGACCAAGGTCTTTATCACAACAGGAATAAATATTTACTTTCAGACTAATACCAGTAGTTGTGTTTACTTCTGTCCACCCCCGTCGTTCCTTCTCACCCCCCCCCCCCCCCCCTCTCTCCCTCTCTCTCTTTCATTCACTCTCTTTCACTCTCTTCATCTCCAACTCTTCTCCCTTTCCCTGTCCACTCATTTTCTTTCTCTCTCCTCTCACCTGCTCTCTGTCTTCTCACTTTCCTCTATCTCTCTGACTCTTTCTCCTCACACTTTCTCTCCATCTCCGCTCTCCCTGCTTTCCTATACTCTGTCTCCGTTCATTCTCCACCTTTCCACTCTCTGCTTTTCTCCTTTCTTTTCTCTATCATCTTCTGTCCCCCTTACACCATCTCTCTTCTTTATGTTCAAAGACAAACTCGCACAAAGCAAGCTCATTTTTGTATCCACCCTAGATAGTTGTCTTTGCTTATCTTGAAGCAAAACGAAGAGCTCATCATTCACCTCAAAAGCCTTTTGTTTTGTTGGAGGGGATAGTCTTCTTCTGAAGGCTCAGATTGCTACAGTGGGTTAGCATTAGCGAGGCGACGCTCTTTCAGGAGAGAGTGACATTCGTGGGCAGCGCCGCAATCTGAGCTTTGAACCTGCACATTACTGCCACCGAGTTTCATGTCGGCAGATAAGACTTCTATCAATATTTCAAACGTATTTTTCGCAAACATTTAGGATTCCAGCATTGGCCACCAGATTCCAGGCTGGAGTAGCGTTTTGAAGCGTGACTGTAATCAATGAGAAGAGAAGCCGCCTTCCTCCTCTACAGATGATTTTCTTTCTAAGCCGATGGACGGAACTCAATATCCATAACGGAGACAAACAGCCAATCTTAAATTAACCAATAATTCCTGTAACTCACTGTGTAATAAATATTTGCCTCCGACACACTCGCACTTGCGACAGCAACCAGACACTCCAAATGCACACGGACTCCCGGCGCAAAAATAAATCATCAGGACAAACTGAGCAGAGGAGGCTTCATTATGGATTAGACTTTGAATTTCGAATCTATTTCTGGAGAAGAACGACACAATCACACACACGGAGCTGTAATAGTTCAAAACTGTGTCACTAAATTCAACCCAGTGGAACTTGCTCATCAAATTAGGTTTACAACTAATCACGTTAGCTTCTTAGTGTCAGTGGCGATGATTTGGACGATGTGATCTGGTTTTGAAGCTGGCAGAGGGAGATCCGCTCTCAGTCTGCAGCCGGGAGATACCAGCGGTCTGATCTCAGCTGCCAATGCTGTGCAGATGTTCTCCTCTACTCCACGTCCTCAATCCATCAACACGGCTCCTGCTCAGCAGAGCCTTGAAATGCAATACTCTTCTCACGGCTCCGCAGTTTCCAGGAGCAGAATCGGTATCTACGTACATAATGACCCGGAGAGGTCATCCCAGCGTAGTTGTGTGTCACTGATGTGTAACATTATTAATGGAGGCCATTACTAACTTTAATGCCATTAAGAGGAAGCACAGCCTCTGACTTGAATAATCATAATAATTTATCTTCTTTCACCTTACTGAAAGTAACTCAAAGTCTACGTTTCACTTACTTCTAAAGACGTTCCGCATTTACATAAATGCATTAACTGCTTTTTTTTATCACATGTTGGGGCCAAGGTCAACGTCTTTCTTCTTTTTACTCTAACGTGCCTCTGTTTTACTCCTCTTTGCATGAACACGGTTTACTTGGCGTTTGCATCATTTGAAATGCACCACGAGTCTTCCAAGCTGCATCTTGTTTTTCTGAGCAATGAGATGATCCCCACATTCCTGAAAGCAAGAGTGCTGTCAGGAAAAGATTGTGAGCCCGT
>SOMO01000035.1:762239-778096 GCA_028128575.1 Paedocypris carbunculus | reverse complement strand
AAAAATGTTCTTCATGTCTTAGAGACAAAGACATTTCAGGTTGCATACATTGTGGAAACCATCAGATTTTGTGAAATCAGGCTGTGCTTGTTTTCCGATTCCATTTTTTATCCTTACATTTTATTGATCTATTGATTTTACTCTAGCACTCTCACATTCGTTAAAGTTCAAGTTTGAAACCAGAACGGCATGTTTTTCCCATTTCTACTTTACCCTTTTTAATTTTTAACAACCCATTTGATCTAGAGCAACATTCATTTGATTTTCGCTAACGCTACAGCCAATCAACATAACAGACGCTTCGGGCGCTAACAACTGCTTCGCTCTGCGCGCTGTCAGCCGCCCCATCCTTCCCTTCCCCTTCCTCGTTTGATCCTTTCAGCTAAATGAAATAAAAACAGTCACTTCAGAATTCGGCTCAAAATTCAAGCTACAGAACTAAAAAAAAAAAAAAACAATCTTTCAACCGAGCGCCTAAAAAGACATATACAGTCGACTTCGCTTTACTGTGCTGCCGGTAAAGTGGGCAGCCACTTATTGGGACAAATCGTGAAGTCCAAATCATATCTCATAATGTACATTTGTGCTGTTTTTTAGGGCAAAATGGGCCTGTCCTGATTAGTCCCAAATAACATGAGTCACCTTTATATACCCCAGGAGTCGACATTTACCCTCCAGATTCTGAATCTATAGCTAATATTCCCTAAATAATATTGACAGTTTAACCAGCTATTATCAATGAATCCCATGAAATCCCATAAAAAGCAGTAGATTTATTTCATACATAAATATAGCTGGCTATATAAATAGCCATCTGCTCAATGCATAAAAGTAATGTATAGATGCTTGTCAAACAGCAACTTGCAGACTTTACTGTATGTACTGTACAAGCCTGTGTAACAGTCACATTCAGCTAAACGAGGGCTCAAAACTCAAAGCACACTTTAAGTTAAGCGGGCCAAACTGATTAAACTAATAAATAAAAAAAATGTGCATGGAACAGATAGAAATATTATTCCAGAAAGAAAAAAAAAACTAACTTTAAACAACACAAATATATAAATGACAAAAACATTGTCAAAATGATATACTGTAAATTAGAAATATGAACAAATGCAAAAAAGCTGGAAATATAGGTAACGTTTACCTATAGGTAAAATATACCGTTAATGTTTTAGGTAATTCTTCAAAAATAATTACATTTAGGTCATTTTGCAAAAGTTTTACAGCTAAAATGCATAAAAGTCAAGATAGATGAAGCACTGCATTGTGGGATCTGTAGTTTGTGTGTTATCACCTCTTCAAATGACATTAAAGGACCTCGTGGGCCGGGTTGTGGCCCCCGGGCCTCGGGTTTGACACCAGTAATAAGCATATGATGTGAGTTTCGCAACCATCTGTAGATCACTGCCCTGTAACCCAGTGTGAACGACGCCAATGACAACTAACCACAACTTACCTTGAAAAATACGGTCCGATTTACACTTTCTATCCAAAGCAATGGAAAGATGTCAATTATTAATGTTGGACTACTAAATATTGCACACCCTATGATCTGAGCCTTCTGAAGCAAAGTCCCCGTCGGGCACAGTATCAGATGTATTAATTCCAGCTTGCAAACCATGTTTATAAATAAAACAGGCATCGAGATACGAACCAACAGTCTAAAAATACAAGTGTCAGCTGGTATAGTATATAAATGTGTCACACTGCTTATTTCTGCAATTCTCATCCGGGATTTAAATATGCAGCATTCATTAAGACATTAAAACTGCTTATTCATCTCTTTTGTGTGCTGCTAAAAATGACACGAGGGCGAAAAGTAGGAGAAATGAGAGTGTGTGATTGGTAGCAGAGGACTGCTGAGGAGCGAATTCGGCTACTTGGAGGAGAAAAAGGCTAAATGTTTTTAGTGGGACAATAAACCTCAGAGCAAATCTACAAGTGCATTACCAGGTCTAGATCAGTGTTTCTTAACTTGTGCCTGACTGAACTCAAATAAAATTGTAGAGACACTCACATGCGGTGTTTATGGCCTGTTCTGCGGAGGCCATCATCATGAATCTCACGTGAATGGCTGTCATTGTGTGGATAAGCCACATTGCTTGGCTTGGTTTATAGTACAGTAGCCTCCCCTTAAGTACTCAAACTGAGGCTGGTGTGTGTGTGTGTGTGTGTGTGTACTTAACTGCAAGATGCGTACTTAAGATGACCACGACCAAACCGTGTCTTAACTCGGCAGTCATTATAAATGTAAACAGAATGTCTTCCTTCAGCAAGAGCAACATGACGGATTATGACGCCAGTGAAAGCACCGTCTGAAAGACTTCAGAGAACCATGAAGGGATCCAAGAACATTCTTCCCTGTTTCCTGGTATTCAATCGTTTTCATAGTTTCAGAGCAAGATCCAGGCCAGACCTTTAAAGCCAAACGCTGTGTGCCCCTCTTCTCCACAAGTCATACAATGCAAAAAACTACGGAACTTTGGATTCATTGCATTTAATACACCTTGAAGCCAGATGTTTAGGGAAAAATATGCATATCAGAAGGTAATCTACAGGCAAAATATTATCCCGGATGCATTTCGATATGGTTCAACATATTGACAATCTCACTTACTTACGCATGTACTTAGGTGCATGCTTAAGTATGAGGCTGCTGTAATTTACATTTAAAACAATAAGTGCTAAGAAAGCACTTGAGGTAATCTTTGCAATTGCTTGTTATAACAGATCTTTGAGAGACTTTAGCAAAATCCAGAGTGGCAATTGCCAAGGTGAAGTCGTATTTCTGAACTTGTTAAACATGCAGTCAACACTCTGTGTCTTGAAGTGACTGTAGTTCTTGGAATACAATTTTTTTTAACAATTATTCCATTTGAGAAATAACAGACCAACTTCATTTAAAATAAAATCAAAATTATCCCCCCATGTTTATTTACTTCATGTCTATTGACTTATTTTTNATTTTCTGGTATGGTGTGTTCTAGAGAAGAACAAGGGTGGTAAGGGAGGTTCGGACTGTGCGGAGTGGCGTTTTGGCAGCTGCGTGGCCAACAATGGAGACTGTGGAGCCGGCCTGAGAGAGGGCACCTGCAACGAACAAACCAAGAAGGTCAAGTGTAGAGTTCCGTGCAACTGGAAGAAAGATTTTGGAGGTGAGCAACACTTTTTTTTTCCTGAATCTCACGTTCGGTTTCTTCAATATTGCCGCTTTTTTCTTTTAATCCAGCTGACTGCAAGTATAAATTTGGGAACTGGGGCGAGTGTGACGCGGCCACGAGNATGACCTGATGATTACGAGGACAGAACTTTAGGGATTCAGTACATTCAACAAGATTAAAACCCACTGCTAAAGATTCTTCTCAGAGAGGATGTGATTCTTAGAAATTACAATTGTCACTTTTTGATTTGACTTAAAAATGACACTTTAAAAACGTCACTATTATCAGCGTTTACAAACAAAATAAAGTGGTATTGAGACACAGAAAGTGACCTAAAGCTTTCACACTCCTTACCATCGATGAACAGGGACTGCTGAGAAGTGCTGGGCTGCTGAGATTGATACTCCAAGTCCGTTTGAGTCTCAGCGTTCTGTAGCTGTTGAGTCAGTGTCTGTGTCCCTTGTGATGTAACATTTGGGGCAGGATGTCGTGGCTGCAAACCAACTGCATTCATCAGGCCCATCTCTCGGTGTGACCGCCAATCTGTCCTGCTGCTCCTGCAAACCAGACAAATCCCTAAGTAAGATGAGTGACAACTACACCGGTCCTTGCAATGGCACTACAAGGCCTTCCAGCCATTTTGTTCTGATCTCGTATGACAGAAACGTAGGGCCTGCACAGTGCTAGCAGCGCTTTAGATGGACCACTATATAGATTAGGAACTTAATATAATAGAATATATGAGTGCTTGAACAGCAAGAAGGTTCCATTGTGACTGGAGGTGTGAGTTCGAGGCCGGTCTGGGCCTTTCTGTGTGAAGTTTGCATGTTCTTCCTGTGCATGCATGGGTTTCCTCTGGGTATCTGGGCTGCCTGCTATTCAATGGTGTGGGTGTGCATGTTGTCCTCCCTTGTAAAGCAACCTTGAAAGTCTCGAAGGGGCCAAAAAAATTGCCAAATACATTATTTTTATTATTATTATTAGTGGGTATTATTAATATTAGTGGTCCCTCCCATTAGACGATCAATCCCATCTAACAGGTTTGCTATACCATAGTCTGGCCACAGTAAAAATCTAGTCTCAAACTTGCAGCTTTCTTTTATGGGTATGGGTGTGTGTGTGTGTGTGTGTGTGTGTGTGTGTGTGTGTTCGCGAAATTAAACACACGCATATTTGAATAAAAAATAATATTATAGCTTATACAGCCAAATAACACAATTTCTGAGGGTATGGAGTTTTAAAGAAACTGTGTAAAGCCAATTTTATATGGCGTTGCATGTACTCACCCTGCACGTATTCCACTTCTGCTGCTGCTGCTGGTTCCAGCCCCTCTACCATTATTCATGGTAAACATTGCCTCAGAAGTTTGTTCTGGCACGCTGTCACCGTCTGAATTACTGCACTCGTTTATATCCACGGTCACATGCACAGGTAGATAAGAAAAGAGCGTGAGAAATGTAAGTAATCCACTGTAACAGACTGACAATTTCAAAAATAAAAGCAGAACAAATAGTCACAAAAATTGATTTAAATCTAATAATTATTTTAAACCAAATGATGGCTCAAATGGAAATGGTTACAATCTTTTTCAATAGGAAAATAATTGTCCTGGAATCAGCAGTGATCCAATCTAAAAAGTTTGCATCTAAATTTTCATTTGGTTTTTGGTTTTATTCAAACAATCAAACTGTTCATGGAATAGTGACCAGAAACTGTTAAACAACCCCTCGGTTTCCTGTTCTTGCATAAATTATTAAAATAACAGCAAATTATCCAGATATATGCTATGCAAATGCAGCTCAGTGCTTAAACAACAGCAGAGAGAAAAAAAAAACTCTTTCTCTACTCTGCCAGTGTTGTAGTCCGTGACTGCTCATTTGCCTAGCACAAAGAAACTCACTTCACTCCCAATGGATTCCCACAATGCATCTATGCGTCTCATTAGCATAGCTCTGACAGTCCCGTGGCTGCCGGGGCTGACATGCATTTCATCCAACCATCCTATGCACCTGTCTCAAACCAAGAGCTACCAGCGACGTTACCTCCCAATGGGCCTGTCCAGCTCACTACTTGCCCCTTTTTATTTCCTTTCTAGTATTCTCTTCATTCCCTTTCTCTCTGTCAGACAGACTAAGAGAAGCAAAGCATTTCTGTGATTCCGCTTGAAAAGTGTAGCTGGCAAAAAAGCAAATAAAAGACAGTCGATAAAAGTGTTGCGCACTATAGATCTGAATCTCATCATGGTGGAGAAAACAGAAACTACAAAAACATGTACAACTGCCATTGATTTGAATGTTTTGTTTGATCGAAATGAGATGAGCTATTAAGGCCTGTTCACAAGCACGTTGTTTGCAATCAATACTTCTGCACTTTAAAATCGATCCTTTTTATTTTCAACACATGATAATGAGTGTTCTCCAGCTCGGGCGAGAAAAGTTGCCTGATATCCGGATCCACTGGAGAGTAATTACAGGTTTCATTCAGATCCATCACAAATCACAAACAACCATCAAAAGCTGGAAAATCAGGCTGAGAAGTTGGGAAGGATAAACAGGAAATGTGTGAATGGCTGGCTGGAACAGGTAAGGACGCACACTTTACCTTTTAGAAATCCGNTTCCTCTGGAGACTGGACACCGCCGGGTTTTAAGCAACACACTTGAGCTGGTGTGATTGTGGGTTTGTTTATGGCGCAATATTCTACTTAATCTAATTAGCAAACTGTCTGCTTTAATGAAGTGATAGTGTGTTTATATTGAAAAGACAATGTTTGTGCAGCAATCCACAGCCATGCCTCAAATTCTACATACGGAGCAGCCAAACGGTCCTTGAAATATTAATTACCGTCTTATCTGAACAAACCGCTAAAGCTAGTACAAAGGTTTACTATGAAACTGCAAAACTGATAAACCCTCTAAGATATTTGAGACGAGGAAACGTTTGACATTCATTTAAACGCACGTGAACAGCTCTCACCTTGAAAACAAAGCAGATGGGCAAAGCCATTTTTCACAAAGTCTTTCACACAGGAACGTTTTATAGTCAGAGATTTCAAGCCATTTAGCTTTTTGCTAATTGATGAAGTTTTTTGTCCTTGTAAACTACAATTATTATTAATGGTAAACTACAACTGCAATTATTCTCAGTCCAGTGGGAAAACTTGGACCCTTAGCACAAAAGAAAGAGGAAAGGAGATTTATGCAAAATCAGGCCGAGATAAAAGGCTGTGAGTAATAAGATAAAGTGTCAAGGTGACTCACACAGGTCTGCAGATAACCAGATCTCCTTTATTGGTTCCATAAGCCAGTCCAAGCCCTGGTTCTGGAAGCCAACGAGCTGAATTTATGCTGACGTGTCTCCGCTGGTCTGGGGCCATCGGATACACCACATCAAACACTCTCTGAAATACAAACAGAAACAGCTGTTGAAAATGTTTCCCATCTCACTCAGCAGTTTCAGCCTGACAGCCGCTTGTGTTAGATATGACAGTTTTCTACAGGCTAAACCGTGGAAAGTCACTTCTCTTTTTAAAGTACTTTGGCTGTTCTTTGCCCACAATCCATTCCCTTGCTACTCTCTGGCAGAATTACCATACTACTTCCACTNAATATTTCGGAACTTGAGACAAAAGTAAGTCAATCGGAAGTCGGGGTATCATAGTACATTATTATGTTATTTTAAAGCTTTGTCTGTGAGCCAGATGCAGCCATCAGAAGAGGCTCGAAAACAAATGAGAATATATCCAAAACCAATTATTATATATTAAATTTGAAATCTAAAGAAATGTGACAAAAACGTCGACAAAAGAACGACATTTCAAAAAAGACCCTTTTTCAAGACTCACCCTATTAAAAAAACACTGAAAGATTAATTGCATGAAGAACGCTCTGCAACAGTTTGAGAATTGAAGCTGTTGTTCCATTAAAACATTAATACGTTGAAAGAGTTTTTTACAGCAAAGCTAGAGACAGAGCCTTGGGCGAGCTTTTACTCCTCTCTTCTCTTCTTGCACACTCTCTAGTGTATAATTAATGCTGCTAATAAGCAGACACATTAATGATGCTGATGTATTAAAATTAGTCACTAACTACCACAGGAGGAAATATCGCTTCAAATAAACAAACAAACAAACAATTCTCTAATAAGCAAATAAACAGGGGAGAATATACACAAAGCACCAAGGAGATTGAATACGTACGTATAGAGGGGCCGATGAGAAATGCAAAGCATTAGTGAAAAACCTCAAACAGCCATAAAGACGCAGGAGACAGATAATGAAATGTGCCAAAAGTGTTGTTTCTATGGTTACAGCCGAATTGAAATGACCTATGGGGATGCCGCTATAACAAATGTATGTAGCGTTTCTTATGCTTTTTGCAACTGTCCAGCTTTTGTAAGGGCCAAAGATTTGCCTGTACCTAACAGAAAACACAATCCATGCAGGCTTTCCATTGCTCAATCAGATAAATTCAAATACTGTAGTGCTGTGGAACTGTAAAAATCTGAAAATGTAACACTAGAACACTACATTTTCATTGTATTTGGCGCAACACCAATGTTTAGATTTGATCTCTAAACCCATAATAACAGTATGTTGTAGTTATGTTAATATGTGTAATCTGTGCGTTATAAAAGTATATGAACTAAATACAATGTAGAGCAAAGACAAGCAAATGCATGTTTTTTAAAATAACAAAAAAACATTTAAAATATTTTAATACTTTTAACACTTGCCTGTAAATTTCCAGATCAAAACCTGAGATTCTCAAGCCATTAAATTATCAAATGTGGTCAAGATAATAAATTAAAAACCCCTTAAAAATAGAGAATAACAAAACAACAGAATTACTAGAGAGATACGAACGTTAGGCTTAATGACAAATTAAATGATCAGAAATGATTCAAGATAAAGTATAAGTTTGATGTACAAAACCTGAGCACTTTTTTCCCAAGGCTCAAATAATATGCTGGTGTTCTACATACACAACTCTACTATACGACCACACTTTATGGTCAGTTCATGCTGTAATCCGATGAGAAATATAAATGAAAGAGCTTCTGCAGACGGTGCGAGTCTGGAGTCTCATTATCTCATGTCATTATCTTCTCAAAAGGAGACACTAGTGCATCGTCCACTTCATTACATCACCTCTAGTGGTGATCTACACAATAACAATTAAACAGTGCCGGAGAGTGTCAAAAAAAAAAAACTGAACGCATGTCTGCCTTAAAAACTCAACAGACGCCAACAAGGGCAGCAAAAGTATCACTGCCGAAGATGAACACTGAATCATTACAGGAGGAACCCCGCTGAGATGACCAGCAGAATTATGAGGAATCGCTTCATATTTAATATGAATATTCCCAGCATGAAGCATTTAAAGACTTCAGCAGTAATCTTTTGATGGAATAAAATGAAAACACACAACAGCGCATGGAACGCTTCCCTGTGGAGAGATTTGGTGTTGAATGTTTAGAGACTGATCACGGACAAAAATGAGGTTCCCTGCTCTGTTGCTCACAAATTTAATCCATGTTCCAAATTCCGCCATGAACACGGCTTAAAAAACAACAGACACGCATGTAGATATTTCCATTTTGCACTTCTCTCCGAACAAATACACTGTTTCTCCTCTTCTCCCTCCCTCTCCATTTCTAAAAGAGCGTATCTAGGTCAAGTTCGTACTCAGAGGCTTTTCGAAACCCCAGGCTCCCCCTCTGCTTTAGAGAGCACAGAAAGCTGATCTACATAAGGCAGACCACCAGCAATAATCAAACTTCCAAAAAAATCTAACTTGGAAAAGAAGGCCTACATACTAAAAGAGAATGTCTTCGTAATAAAAGCGCACGAAAACTTCTTGGGGTCTGCAAGGTGTCTTCTCTCTGAAAACGCTTGGGTAAACATGCCTTTGATGTAGCGTCAAAACAGAATTTCCACATATGTGTGCATTGAGATTTTAGAGGCAGAATGCGACACGCGGTCAAGAGATACGGCAAAAAGAGGAATTCTAGAAGCATTTGAATTAGTTTCCGCAACGCGTTGAAAGCTGTTGCAATGACGCTGTCAAAAGAAAGCACGGGGTCTGCGCTGACGTACCCTCATAGACGTCTCGCCTCCATGGGGTTGCTGCAGTCGGAAGACCTGTGCTACCAAGTGATCAGTGATCTGATGCAGCAGGATCCGACGAGATGCCAGGCCGACCATCACGTAACGACCCATTGGAGACAAGCTGACAGAGATGGCGTTTGGACCTGCGGAGAGAAAACAGAAATTGTTTTCCGCAAAAACGACATTGAAATATTGATTTTACACACAAAAATTTATTTTTTTGATTGGTTCCTTTAACAAGATGCGAAACACTTGACAATTACACTTGGATGCGAACTACAAAAATTGTTTGAAATAGCATAAACATTGGTCTCTAGAACTGAAACGGTGGACTACGAATATTTGAATATTTGTCCATCAAAATGAATCAGTTTGGATTTGTGAATGAGCTTATTGTTGCAGTTCTTGGACAAAAAACTTGAGGATGTCTATTAACGTGACAATTTAAAATTGATATACATTTTTGAGAGACACACTGTAGGAGCACTTCAATACAATTAAATAGAACTATTTAACCATTAAAGAACTATTNACACACACACACACACACACACACACACACAATACATAAAATTAACTTTTTTGGTTTCTGTTTTGATTTGAAGTGTCTTATATTAATCCAAATTATTTTTAAAAAACGACTTCCATAATTTTATACTGCAATACAAGAAATACTAACATAACCACTGCAAAGTGGTGGCACGATGTCACAGAGCCACTTGCTCGGAATACAATATAAACCTTTTCTCATAAACCTTAATTAAAACCTTTGCAGCAATTAAGTTTGGAAATCAGACTTGGGATGAGCTGCTGCCAAAGATGAACGAGCAAAATGAAAAATGTTACCGTAGTTCCATACTGCGGATCCCCTTTTATTGCTTTCATTAATCCCTTTTCACTGGATAAAGTGAATAATTGTTCCCACAGGTCAATGCAGCCAATAGCAATGACCAAGTTGTATTGAGAGAGAACAGTGTTTTAAATCACTTTAATCTAAAACAAGCAAGGCTCATACTTGCTCATCATTGGTTTCCATTAGCTGGCCGGTCCCAGCTCTGACTTCATTTAGCTTTTAAAATGTAGACGGTCTAATTAAGGACGCCTCCAGAAGAGCTTCAACATTGGTGTCTGTTCAGCCAATTAGAAGGAAAGTGTGGACAGCCACATTCCGTTGCATTTGGGTTCATTACACACAAGTTTCAAACCATTTCAACTCAATCATCGTATTCAATCCATCAACGCACTGTAGGAGATTTCAGGGTCACTCACCGAATCTCTTGGTGTACAGCATCTCCCCCAGGTTATGTGGAGCGAGGGAATACACCGCCAAAATGCCCTCATCAGGAAAACCCCTCTGACTGCTGGGAATGAAGACGGCCAGCAGCTGCCCGTCCGCCGAGATGTCACAGCTTGCATCGTTGTAAATCTTGCAGTTGGAAACCAGCACGTTTACTGAAGCTGAAACACAAATCAGACACAAATATCTACGGTAAGTATATTAGAATATAATAGCAGGTATATTTAAAAACTGTACCAATACCTTTTCAAATATTATATACCAAACATATGAATATATGCAGTTTATTAGGGCTGTCAAAGTATACGCATTCGATTCATTTAAAATGTAATTTGCGTTAATTTTTTTGATGCCGTTACACCCNGAGGGGCGGGGAAGAAAATGACTCTAATATGTGACCAATTTCCCTTTCTGTCCATGGCATCTGCCCTCCATCAGCTGCACTCTTGTGCTCGGTGGAGTGCTCGCTCTTACCTTCCTCTACAGCGGTTCTCTCACGAACAGCCGCTATCATTTCCTCAACACAGTTGGGCACTAAGGCATTTTGTGCTTTTGACTGGGTGGACAGGCACATGGCAAACAGGAAATGGCTAAACCAACATGTGCTTTTCTAGACAGTCCCAGTTTTGGCTTCAGATTTATCGGCCACTTACCATTACTGATCTCAGGCAAGTCGAATTTGGTGAAGTCCCACCACTGCAGACGATAGGTTGTGTTTGCGATGTTGCTGGCCACAGCAGACTGTCCATCCCCAATTACGGCACCTTACGAGGAAAAAAACACATACAAGCTTTACAAATTACACTGTAAAACAAGCCGAAAAAATAAAAATACCACATAGGTNCAAGTCGAATTTGGTGAAGTCCCACCACTGCAGACGATAGGTTGTGTTTGCGATGTTGCTGGCCACAGCAGACTGTCCATCCCCAATTACGGCACCTTACGAGGAAAAAAACACATACAAGCTTTACAAATTACACTGTAAAACAAGCCGAAAAAATAAAAATACCACGTAGGTCACAGGAAAGGAGCAAATAAGATATTGTTACAGAAAACAAAAGAAAAACGGCTAGTAGTTGGTCCACAGGGACCAAGATTTGTACGCTCAAGCACAGCGAGGGCAATTTAACACCATAACTGGTCAAATCCACGTTAGGCCTAAGAATACAGACCCTAACAAACAGTCAGAAAGTTTGACTGTTTAACAGCGGTTTTACTATTCCCTTTTAAATCTAAACAAGATGATCCAAGTCTGCTCTGCTGGATTCTGGCCTATTGGCTGATTTCTTTATCCCTAAATGGTTATATGAACTAGTCTGAGATGGAAGTCTCCACACATTTAGCAAATTAGACAACAGAATTGGCAGTGAATGTGATGCAGGTACCTGCCAGCATCATAACTCTTCTCTGAGGTAAACACGGAAATGTCAGGCTGTCCTCTCCGGTACGCAGCCCTCTCGCCATAATTACAAAGGGAAAAAGAAAAAGGCTTTGGCCAAACAGTACACTTACAGATCCATTTGCCAGCACAGGGTCGATCCTGGGCCTGGCTAACAGATTAGATTTGTCTGTTATGACCTAGGCTTGAGGAAACATAATGCAGACATAAATATCTATTACGCATCTTTGGCCCATTACGGTCCACAGACACTCAGGTGCGGCAGGCCGGCATTCAAAAGCCGCTCGAACAGCCATGAACTAATGAGCTGGAGAGCTTCTCGCAGCCTTAAAAAAAAGAAGCCTTGGGGAACCAGAATGCAATGAACTAAAACAGAGGCAAAAACACAAGCGTCAGAAAGTGTTCTCATGATGCTGTGTGTATATGCAAAAACTAATTAAACAACCTNTACAGTATCTGTAATAAAGACAACAGAATAGCAGAACACAAGGTAGCACTTTATAACAACTACACTGTATTTAGCATCAGCATGAATAAGAACTTTGTTCATTGTTAACAAAGTATGAGTTTCTGACCCTTTCTGGATTCTGTTCAACATTAATTAATACTTAATAAACCATAAACAGCTGTCTCTTTAGAAGAGGTCACAGAAAACTTTATTAACCAGCTTTTGAATTATTCATGAATTACAGTATGAGGTAAAAATATCTTCAGTAAAAGTATTAATTAACGATGACTAAGCAGCTTGTTCATGAGCTTATTCATTAGATATTCATCATTAACAAACTTTCTCTTGTTACTAAGTATTTGTCATGCCTAATTCATACGTTGTTAATAATGAATACAGTTCTTATTCATGCTTAGTTAATGCTAAATAGTTATAATAAAGAGCTACCGAACACAACTCATGTCTGGCGGAACATCAAGTGAACATAAAACTTTTCATTTTTGATTGTGATCGAAGCCTTTAATAGAGCAAAGTCAAAGCAAATACAACTGCGGGTAAAGAGTCCTGCTGAGAGCCCTCTGAGCCAAAATAGCAGAGCGAGTGGGTGAATTAGCACTCGTCATTGGCCTGACACATGGCATCAAACAAACATTTTTGGGAAGTTTCATACGCAACAAATCCTTCAGTGAGCACCTGGCTCATCTAATATTAGATAACTTTTGTATTTGTAGAGGGCGATTGTACCTGCGAGGACCCTGTTGACGGATGAATGTGTTGCTAGGCCTGGCTGTCCTCTCTCGTGGAAAACTCCAGCATATGGCAAAAACTCTGGCAAAAGGAACCGCCTGGGAGAGATGAAGTGAAAAGACAGTCAATTATATGTTTTTTAGATGAACCAAGGACGCCGATAAGTTATTGGCTAAAAACATTTGGTCGAGCAGAACAACGCCAGGCTTTGTTGTTCACACACTGTCACAAACAGCCTTGCAGTGTCGTCTTCTCACCTGGGTACAAAGCGACCAATGGAGGGGGCAGACATCCGTGCATTCCGTGGAGCCCTGTGTCTGCTTCCACTGTCCCTTTAAACACAGCAATTGTGTCAACAGAAATTCGACCACAGCGTGCCTAATTCCAAATCCAAATTAGCAAAAACTCTTTAAGTCATCATAAATGTCAAATTTCTGACATGTTTTAGTCTAGTGAATTATTTACTATTAAAAAAGGTGGGAAANTTCTTTGTGTCCAGGGAAGATAATCTATAACCCAAACAACCGGCCAGATAACAGAGGACTGACAGATACACAAAGAGTATTACTTTATGTGAATTAAATTCTTAAAATCCATTCTCGCCTCTGACCCTTCTCTTTATGAACATGCAGTGCAAGTGGTACAACAAAAGTACATTTGCACACAAGGTTTAAAAACGAAGCGTCTTAAAAATACATTTTCCCTAAAGCAACCCTGGTGGCTTCATAGCTACATCCGTGTAAGTGTATCACGTTTGATGTGGTAAACTCACAGTTGGCAGTGAATTGAATGTTCGAATACGCTTGTAGTTTGATTAACACTTAGTTTGGATTCTGTTCACATGCGTCAACTGTTAATCTAGTCTTGTATTTAAATCTTGATTCACTGTCTTTAGTTTACTAATTCTTTGCACGTATGTTAGAATCAAGTGATGTAGGCTAGTGATGTTTGGTTCCCGAGTCTAGATATTTCCTGAGTGTTTCCATGCTGAGAGTTACTCTTGGATCACATGTGCCAGTCGCGACAGTGCTGCTCTGTTAAATCATTGTGGATTAAGTTTGCGCCGGTAATGTCCATTTCTATTCTGTTATATTCTTGTTTTATCTTTTGATAAAAACAACTCCTCACAAATGTCTTACCCTCATTGTCATCATTATTAATAATAAGAGTAAAACCTATTAAGAATAAAGCTTTTAAAGAGGTGCATCTGATCAGTCTTTTCAACCAACTATAATAAGTTTAACTAGAAAAGAAGAAAAAATTAAACATGCAAACAACTTGACAGATACCGCTACACAGAAACTGTTAAAATAGCTGGCAAACTAACTGGTAAAAATGCAAAACTGATCATATTCAGGCTTTCATACCTTGGCCTGGCTATGTCTATGGTTGCCTAGCAACACAACAGGAAAATAAATTCATAGGGTGGATGAGAGCAGGTTAAAAACACAGATCACCAACCAAGTGCGGTTTTTTTGTTGTCCCTGAGATTAACTTACTCAAACTCTTCAAAGTCAACATCATTGTTCTCCATGCTGGAGGCAGAGCCAGAAGAGAGGCTGTCTGGATTAGAGGAGAGGGTTCGAGGTCTGTTAGTGGTACGGAGATAGCGCTGACGAAGGGTGTCACGTCTAAACAAGTACTGGATCATACGCTGTGCATAATATGCTGCAGGAGACAACCTACACACGGAGAGAAAAGCACAAAGAAAATTATCTATTAGACTGGTTAATTTTATGACGTACATAAACAAACAAATAAACAGAAAACAAGGTTTGCATGTGAAAAAACATTTGCGTTTCATGGTTAGAGAAGTAGATGACTTTAATGATTCGGATTACTAAGCAGTAGAATGCATACTGCTACTGATTTTATTCCATTGTATACATTTGAATACATTACAAATTTCCTAGTTTCACAGTTCCTCAACAACACTAAATGACTTCCCCTCCTATATCGTTTAATGACTATAAAATAGGTACAGTATAGCAAATCAAATTAATTTTTAATTTGCCTCATGTCGACCCCTTTGATTCACTACAAAAAAAATATTTCAAGGAAAAGACTGGAAGAACAGTTTTTTTTTAAGTTATAGTGCAGCAGATCTAGAATTTTTCAAAAAACCTTGAAGATCATTCTGTTTTGTAAAACAAGCACATAAAGACTCTGCTAACACACTTTTAAAAATAATTACATTTACTTGAATTTTCCAGCACATCTGTTGCTCTACTACTAGAATTTTTATTTTTTTTATTTTATTTTTTTTTAACTAGCGATTTACCTCACAGGACAAAATACCCCACTTTCCATTTCTGCCAATATGTCTCTGGAGCCATCTATATGATGAAGGTGTGAATTAACACTAGTGAAACGTATAACAAATTCACACATTCACACACTCACACCTATGGAATCTTAGTCTCCACTTGACGCCGCTCAAACGTGTAGACACCATACAACACAATACTTCAGAGTCCCAATTCTTATAAGCAGACATATGAAAGCCATTATGAAAAATAACTACTCAAAGTTTTTGTTTTTATTCATCATAATAATTTGAAATATGTAAACAAATCTCTTGAATAACGTTTCATATCTGGATGGCACAGACATATACCACTAGCCTCAAGTGAAAAAAGTGAGGTGATTGTCAATATGGCCACTAAGAGCCATACTGAGTGCACACACACACAC
>SOMO01000035.1:718225-732882 GCA_028128575.1 Paedocypris carbunculus | reverse complement strand
TGAAATATTTTTTATTGTAAATAATATCACAATTTTCCATAAAGTCCATTAAGGTAAACTCAGTTGGTTTGATTTCCTGACCCTTGAATTCTTTTAACATTTTGTCATATACCATTTTGTATTATTTCCTCCTTTAACACTTCACTTACTCCATATAAGCAGAACAGATGGATTTTTTTATTTGAACCAAAATGTGATGTCTTGTTCTTGTTTACCCTATGAGGAATCTTCACATCTGGAAAGATGGCGTGAGTATTGTTGTAGATGGAATACAAACCTGAGCTATTAATAGAGGAGTGTGTTACAGCGAGGAGGACTATCATGTGTGTTGCGTGTGGTACGGTGTGTCCTGTCCTCGTCGTTCAGTGTTCCTCGCTGAGGTGACCTGGTTTCCAGCTGCTGAGAGAAAGGCCTGACTCTGCGGAGGTGAGGAGTCACACGCTTCCTCTCCTTCTCCTCAACCCCACGTCAGCTTCAGGGAGGTTGTGCGATGAACAGTGACTGAGAATTAAAGCTCAAGTAAACTAATCAACCTTAGCAGTTGTGGCCTAGTGCTGACGCCAGAGCAAAGAGTTAGAATCTCTGACTAGTAGGTATCTCAACTGCCAAGTTTAGTTTCAACCCTACCTGGCCACTTTCCATCACTTTCCTTTTACAGACTAAAAACTCTCTTCAGAGTCTTTTTTTTTTTTTTTCTTTTTTTGAGTCCGGGTTTGGGAATTATTTGGCCCCGGGGCCACANGTTATAGACCATATGATTATTATAGTCAATGATAATTTAAATTAGCATAATGGTACGGTGACCATATATTTGTTATAGACCATATGATTATTATAGACAATAATAATTTAACTGAAACCTATTTTTTGCACCGTGGCTGGGTGGATACGGGTGACCCAGAGGAAACCCACTCAAGGAGCAGAGAACATGCAAAGTCTGAGCAGTCCTGGAACTCACAATTCCAGTCTTGAGTGGTTCCCTCTTGTTGTCAGGTGACAGCGCTACCCACTGCTCCGCGTAACTACAATTCCATATTGAAGGATGTGATTTGATGCTGTTTAAATCGCTACACTCATAACAACACGATCTGCCCAAACTGGGTTACTTAATGCTGGAGATTAGTTCCAGTTACACCTTGAGTCGCCACACTTGTCTGAGTTTTGTATGACCTTGACCAAGGTCGAGTGCTTTCAGCTAGAAACGTTCCTTTGGGCAGACTTGATTTGCTGACATCTGGCTGATGTCACATTGACAGCTGTGTCTTAAAGCCCCAGAGGAGAGTTAGTGGCAGGTGTAGTCCTGAATATTCCCACTGTTGTCTAGATGAGCTTTGATTTAACTTTTTTCTACAGGAACTGACACGTCACAAGGCTCATTCTTCAGGCCTGCTGTGAACAACCCTATTGTGTCTACTGCCAGTTGTGTGCAGCACTAGAGTAGATAGACTTTGTTATTTCACTTAAGCTTGCTGGCTACTTTTTACTGACTATCAAAGTACTGTGTACTGAGAATCAAAAATACAAGTAACTTTTACTCTTTAATTGACTATGTTTCTGATTGAGTAGCTGTATTCTTTACTCCACTACATTTGAATATACACTTACTGTTACACTCTGATTGTGCGCGAAAAGTAGCCATATTTTTCGTAATTAATTTTTTGGCCAGATTGGACGATATCTAAGTTATTATGCTGAAGGTACTGGACGTTATTTATGAGCTAAATCACGTCAACGTGAACTAGCGGTTGCACATTTGAGTTTGATCGAGACTGACATTTGTATCTTTTATGTTCTGCCATTTTGGAAAAATTGAGTTGTTGTGTTTAGTTTCAATATTAGGAACCTCAGTAATAAATAGTTTCAAGGTTTTCACATTTCTTGGTGTTTTTTGAGCCTAAATTCAGTAACACATGTTCTCAAATGGTCCCTAGTGGCCGTAACTGGTAAATAATCCTTACTTTTCTGCCTCTGGGCTTCTCTCTGTCTTCTTCAGTGCTCTTATTCAGATGGCTTTGCTGGAGCAGGCCCTCGCTCTCCAGAGTCAGACTGAGACCTGGATCCTAAAGAGGACTGACAGAAGCTCATCCATCTTTTTCGCAGGTAAGCCGGACCCTGAAACCTGTGAGGCAGCATTTCTTTATCCGATAATGAAGGCTGTACGAGCAGGACAGTGATGCCAAGGATAGCTTTAGCTCTGGATGTGAGTGATGAATCATATTTCAGCGCAGCCGATGGAAGAGGACTGTGCAGATTTCCCATTAGAGAACTCCGGGCCTTGGCTTTTCAGACTTTGACAGACTGCTATAGGGGAATCATTACATCCTAAATTCTGTAGAAAGTATTGTTTTAAATCTTTGTTCAGGCAAAATAGTTTAAGTAGCCACTCATGTATACTATATTAAGGTGGGCATAGGAATATGGGATTTTTTCCCTTTCTTTTATTTGCATCAGGCATTGACTTTGATTTTATTCAAGATTTTTTCTCTTGCCTAATGAATAAATCATGCTATTATGGCCAGCAGGGGTCTTTTAATTTGGAATTGGCATACTTTTTAGAGTTGTAACGTGAACATATTCGTTTTTTTTTTCTTTTTTTCTTTTTTTTTTTTACATTTTTTTTAAACTAGTGTCTGTCAGACAAGTAAATCTGAAATGATAGATATAAAATGGCTTTAAATGCTTAATCTTCTTAATATATGGCCTCTAGTAATATTTGTCAATCCTCTGAAGTGCTCAAGACATTATATCGGAGGGCTTGAGTCTGGGATCATGGCGATTGTGGTGTGAGGTAAGCTGATTTAATCACGGCCTTCAATAAAAAGGAGATCTATTTTGCTTTATTCTATGTGACCAGAGTTTGACATCATCAGATTAACGTTTAATCTCACTCTGACTCTGGGTTTTGTAGTGGATGTGGTGGCTCACATAGACCTTCAAGTCTTTCTCTTTTATAGCACATCATTTATGTGCAATTTATGCCATTTAGACTACAAAAAATGACCTACAATGCCGACAGTAATTCATTTATTGTATTATTTAGACTAATAAGAACACTAAAAATCTTGTAAAAAATTCATTGACTGTGCCTTGTGTCCCTCAATCTACATGCGAACAAATAACGAGGAAGTAGACAATTTGTAATGGTGCACCTTAAAATCCTGTGCGCCTTCTAGTCCAAAAAATACGGTATTTAACATTTGCATCATCAACCTAGCCAAACCCAGAAATAGGGAATGACCTGGAAGCTTTGTTCAGATTTAGACGCACAATATGGTCAATACACAGCCATCCATGATGGACTTTGAAGAGAAATAATGCTTGTTGATGTGGGGAGGGGAAATCTATTTGCTAAATGAGTGTTAAATCTTCTCTGGTGATTTAAAGGACGGGGAGGTGAGGTGGAGTGGCGCTTGGGCTCAACCAAGGCTTATGCAGAGAAGATGCCCTAAATGTGTGTTCATGTGGGCTAATGCCTGAAGACAGAGCCATTAAAGTTTTACTCTGACAGCAATGTTTTATTGAACAGATTTTGCTGGTGTGGGATATACCAAAAGCTAAAGGCTTCGTCTTGCTGTACTGTTCATGCAGAGCTCTCTGCTGTTTCAGTAAAAAAAAAAACAGTAATACCCTGATGACTTTGTTCTTGTAGTGGTAAATAACAAAAGCCTTTTGTTTGTTCAAGTGACTGAAATTTTTAACTAAATGTCACAGATTGTATTGTATTTTTTTCACCATGTAATTGTATCACAGGACACATTCTAGCTGCAACATTCATTATGCCATAAAATGCATTATTTGTGTAAAAAAAAACTAGTCACGTAAATATATATTTATATACATGTATAAACTATCATATATAAATGTGTGTGTGTATAAATATATACCGTATATATGTAAATATACACATACCGTTATATGTAAATATATACAGTAAATGTATATACGTGTGTATTTATATATCTGTTAAGTGATGACTATGTCTATGTGTAATGGTGCGGGATTATCTTCAGTAGTGAAATAGTTTCTAAACAGTTTGTAGTTTATTGCGCTACGTAGATTCAGACTGACAGGAGAGTTTGCGTGATCTACCTCAAGCTAGCAGTGGAGCGTCTGTAAGACCTCCGTGAACTCCCACCCCCACCTCTTTCAGAGCCAAATGGATGGAGAAGGTCTGGTTATTTCTGTGATGTCTGTCCATGAATTGTTAATGCCTTTGAATTGGCTGACTGCGCTTTGCTGAGCCTGAGCTGGTTAATTAGACCTGAGGGACAAAGCAAGGCAGAACAAAACTGACATAGAAAAGTGACATCATCTACTCGGAGAACGTGCCCTGTGGACGCAGTCGTCTCCAGGTTGCTTCTCTGTTGCGGATGAGGGAGACTTTATCAACGTGACTCAAAAAACACACACACACACACTCATCTTTTTAGATTTTATTAAAACGCGCAGGAGTAAATGTTCGTGGGTGGCGGGTAAAATCCGACTAGTTGTGCTTTGAGTGTTATCTAACTTATTTCTGGAGGAGGTTATCCGTAGGTTTTCGTTCCGCTGTGGGTGGATTTTTCTAGCACATGCATCCAAAAGTGCCCACTAAATTTTTCATTTCGAGCTGCTTGCGCATTCAGAAACTAATACCCTACAAATCAGAGCCATGCATTGATCTGGGGTAAAAATATCAGTCAGGGAGCGGTTGAAACGATTGTCTGGACTGGCGAAACTCTCGCCGCCGCTCTATTAAAGGAACACCGAGGTGTGAAATCATTTATCCTGCGCTTTCTTCTTTTAGACTCGCGTGTTGCCATGGAATTCCCAGGGTGCTGCTTCCTCCTCTCGTGTGGCAGTCGAGATCCACGTACGCTTTACAGTCAGGAAGCCTATTAGAACTGGGATTTTGGAGACTTTAGCGTTGGTGTGAGATGTTGTGGATGACTCTGTCCCACAAGGCATTGCTGTTTCTACACACACGGCGTGCAAACAAAGCACCAGAGATTAAAGAGCTGTCAGCTCCGGGCTTTAATCTCCTAAACAGCGGCCGCTGGGGCACACGGGCACGTCACGGCACATACTTCCCCGTGTGAAGGGATGGAAGCCACAGCACAGTCTAGATTACCCAAGGTGAGCCGACGATAAAGAATGGCTTGGTTATGGGGACGACTTCCTGTGAGACGCTGAGAGGCGTTATGTAAGAGTGGAAGAAGATGCACAGATTCCCTCCTGGCCAGTTCAGCCTGATGGTTGTGCAAACACAGCCGGCCCGCTGGGGTTAACTCAGCCATGTAATGACACCGCAGCAGAATAATGGCCAGCAGTGCTTGGTTTGTTTGTGTTAGTAAAATGGCCGCTGCGTAATTGGGACCTTTGGTTATATAGTCCACCACCCCCAGTGCAAACCCTGTTCCAGTTGTCTCGCGGATGATCTGAAAGTGGGTCAAAGGTCAAAATCCCAACGCGCATCTCAGCCTAGGACAATTAGCCCGGACTAAAATGCTCACGTTGGGTAAAAAAAAAATGTCTGTCCTCTGCATCTCTGCAATGTCCCGGTTTGAGGAAATGAAGCCCGGCCTCGGCCTGACCCATCTCCCCCGGCACACGGGCGAATGAAGAGTACCGGTGCTCAACACTGCTAAACTTTCTGTGAAGGTTGATTATGTAAGATTGTGGTGACAGAACTGGATCAGTCGCCTTGGCTGGGAGCGCGGCTGCCGTGGGTGACGCCGGTAACGTGTGTATCGTGACCAGAGAAACACAGGGCTGCTCCACTGGAAGAGCTGTCTGCTACTTTATGGATTTTATCATTTCTTTAACATCACTTATTATATTTGTGCGCATGCTCCGAGCCGTGTGCTGCTTGTTTCAGAACGCTCTCAAGAACGTTTTTGTTTCTTTATACGTAGCTTTTATAGGTGTTTTTTATTCGGTGGAATATTGCTTTTAACTTTTTACTGCCATTTTCAAATTTTTAATGGTGTTTTTGTCATGATCAAAGGTTGTGAGTGTATGAAACAAAAGAAAATTTACCCAAGAGAATGAATAGAGAATTGTTGAATCTGATTATAGATTTCAAATCTGCAGTTAATTGGCTGCTTTTCAAAATTAAGATTAAAAGTCTGAAGGAAAGAAAATCATGTTTTTTTTTCCTAGCTATGAATTAAACTTATTTAAATTAAATTAATTAATTAATGATTGTGTGAATCATTGTGAATATCATAATAATGAGAGATCACTGCTGTTACCTGAGGTTTAAAAAAGGAAATATACGAAAATCTGGACATTTTGTTCAGGTTAATTCTGAACTACTCAAAAATTGCTTCTTGGCTTCCGTGGGCCTTCACTGAGGACCTGATGCTGAGGACCTGCTGCCACTTTTGGCCAAATTTGGTCACTTTTTGTGCCGAGACTCGTGAACTCGCCAGTTCAAGCGTAGAATCCGGGGTCAAATTAGTGCTGCGGTCTGGTTCAGAATAACACTAAATAAGGATAATAGCGATATTAAAATAGCCTCAACTGATGATCTTGATCTCGCTGGACAAATACACACTGGAAGAGCTCCTGTTTTTATTCCTGGAGGGCGAACTTGTCAGGGACTGTGTTTTTACAAGTCAATAATCCTTTTTAGCATAATTCCTGAGGTCTGGAAATGCAGTTCAAAAGCGTGCACTTGTCGTGTTTAGATTAAATGAGAGAGCGGGGCTTAACATATATTTACGGTCATTGTGTCAGAAGCACGTCGCCCGATGTGGACGTACAGCAGACTGCGGATTCCATAGGTATTTAGATACGGAGATTTGTGACGGGGTCTGGGAGTGGATTATTTTGGCCAGATTAGAGCATCATCTGTTGCGAGTTCAAGCAACATAGAGAGCAATCATGTGAAAGTGTAGCTGGGCGAGGCTATGGAAATGAGCATCAGGATTACTAAGCCTAATCTTAAGAGCGTGAGCCATTATCCCGTGCATTAGTCTCATGTGCCACACCATCACTCATGGCATCTTTGTTTCACAAGGAAGTCAAACACACAGACTGGGTTTAAAATGCAGATGGTCCATTACGGGCAACTAAACACACAGCGGTTTAAATCATAGCGACTGCACGTGGTTACACTGCCACACGTTCTTCATCATTAGGAGCGAATGAGGAATTTGGTCCGTTCCTAAGTGTTATAGCTGCGTGCCACAAGTTTGATTTTCTTATTCTGATGAAAACATCACTAGTGTTATTATAGGTTATGATTTTATGAGATTTATTTAATTTTTGTATCTACATCTATGTAATANTAGTATTTATTATAAGTAAAAGTATATATTCTTACACTCAATTCATTCTTAATGTGAACAAAAAGATCATATTTGGCCTGTACATAATAAGTCTCTCGTGTTGCAACCTACAATTCGATTCAAATCCCAGCACGTCGTCAATTAAAAACCACAAGGAAATTTAAGCAGTCTAAAAAATCCTCTACTTTATTCAATGTTTTTTTTGTAAAACATTCAATAGAAAATATCATCACTTATTGCTCGATATTAAACTATAGTACTTGATCTGATGCATATTTTCTCAAAGCATTCTCCTCTACATGATTACACACGTCACTACTAACCGAACATATAAAAAACATGAACAAATCAAACCCCAAGTGCGGACTGAGTCTAAGAAAAAAAGCCTTGGCCTGTTCACCACATCTCCTCTTGCATATCCGTTCCACGCTCAAGGGTGCTGATGGATCACGACTCCCTCACAACACACATACATTCTTTTTAAGGAAACTGTGTACAAGGCAGTAATCGATGGCGAGATGCATTTTTCCTATATCCTTCTGCTTTCGCGCAGCTTCGGAAGCAGTCAGCGCCGACAGCTTAGGAGGCGGGTCCAACCATAAATAAATAAATAATCATAAATAAGTCAATAAATTAAAAGCATCTGTACATGTACTGTAGGAGCCAGTGCGGAGTGTGGCGGAAATAGTGCACGAGCCTGGCAGAGAAGCAGCCGCGTAACCGAGGAGAACCTGAAGGAGAACCTGGACGTGGCTCCTCTCCTCCGTTACGTGGCGTCTTCCACCGGGCCTTTTCTGGCATTCAAACGTTGACGCTACATGCTTGAACTGAGAATCAAGTGGGCAAGCGGCAGTGCCAACACCGGAGTCAAGTAGGTACGAGAAACTCCACTAGCTGTTGATAAAGATACACCAACGGTTATAATAGTGACCAACGGGAAAGTGTCGAGTCCTGTGACTATAGAGAGCTATACGTGTGTGATGCTGTACATTCATGAAGAAGAAACAGAAGAGGAAGAGTCGCCCTCAGGTGACCCGGGACTGACTGCTGCTGCCACGCTCTCACAGAAGCACACACTTGCCCTTCTCCACCCACGGGTTGTTCTTCATCAGCTCGGGGTTCAGGAAGGGATCCTCCGGGACGCACTCGTCGATCCACTTCACCAAGCTGAAGGCAAAAAGAAGATTGTTATTCCGTTTGGCGCCAGAAGAGACATGGATATGGGCGTTCTGGGACGAGGATGGATGATCACGCCTCGGAACCATGATAGATGATGCTTCTGAAGCTGGATTCATCACCGTCGTTTTTGATTAACGCTGACGTGAGATGATGGGGTATTTTTAGGTTCACGTGAAGATCTGATGTCATGGCGGCATCACCGTCACCGGATGGGCTGAAGATCTCAAACACGTGAGGATCTGTGGGAAACTGGGCTATACAGAATCCTTACAGGGAAATTACTGCGGTGAATATTTCAGGAAGTGACTCCCGGGACGCAGGTAAATGAGATGTCACTGTAATGTGGCTGGTGTGACTCAAAGGCCACGCTCTCAATCAAAATGGACATTAAAGCACCAGGGATCTCAGGAGAAGCCGTGAGATGACCACACGAGAAGGAATCCACGTGAGGTTCTGCTGTGTCCTTCATAGTGTCATTGTGTAAAACAACGAAATGAATTAAGAAGCCTTTTTGATGTTTAAGAGATGTTCCGATAAATATACTGTGGTAGGTATAACGTAAAACAAGAACACACAGTTACTTGTCTGTTTACATCCAATAATGTAAAAAATATTCCTTTACGGTTTAGATAATGTAAAACATGTCTTGATCACCGGATGTTGAAATGATGTGGAAGTTTTTTAATGCATTAATCCAAACAACCTTCTTGTAGAAGTGTTCTGGATTGATGTTAAACGGATCAGAAGTGGGAGACAGATACACAGATCCGGTGAGTTTTCTGTCGTGATTAATAGGATGTAATGTGATTAATGGGAAGTCAAGAACCAAAGAGACTCACTCCGTCACTGTCTTGGAGGACTTTTCTCTTTTGAAGGCCAGCTGGTACTTGAGACTTTCTACCTCCTTCTTCATCTGGGGCAAGTCCATCTCATCCATGGCTGTACGTTGTGTGGTCGAACCTAACAAAAAACAACAAGAATTGTACATTAAACCTCTAGAATTTATGCGTTAAACCTGGATGAAATATTATACATTTTAAACAGTCAAACTTAATTTTCTAAATGGCCTTTGACCAACCGAAACGACACTTGTATAGGTGTTGTTTTTGCCTACGTGTTCTTTTTGTGTGTGCCACCGAGCGCGTCTTCTGCTGTTCTGTGATTCAGCAAATTGCTTCTTGGCTAAAGTTTTGATTCTTTCAACACAGAGGTCGCAATGGGAGTTTCAATTGAAACGCGTCCAGCGCATGAGTGTGTGTGTGTAAGCCAAAGAGCAGAGACGGTGGAGTGTGCAGGTGTTCTGCTCTCTATCCCATAAAGGCCTTTAAGTGCTTCCCAGCAACACCAAACACACACTGAAGCCTCTTATACTCTAAAAGCTCTGATTTTACTATCAGACCCAATACACTCCCAGCAGCTGCTAGACTCGCCTGTGATTTCAAATCAAAAGTGAATGGAGCACTATTAAAGAATATGTTACACACACACACACACACACACACACACACACACACACACACACACACACACACACACACACTGCAACACATTTGATGTTTAAATTTTGAGTTTCGAAAATCACCATCGAATTATACAAACTGCATGAACTGTTTTGGTATTATGCTAAGAATTATATTTTAACAATTTAGTATTTTCAAAGAAATTGTATTAATAAAATGTATTACGTGCTACAAAAAAAAAAAAAAACGTTATTTTTATTTAATTTTGATTTGGTTTTTTTAGGTCATAATGGAGAGGCAAGTCATATCCATAAATGTAACAACTGAAGTAAATATACTGATTTGAGCAGTGCAAACAGTGGCCAGTGTAAATATGGTTCTTAAAATCAATAGTTACCCAAAATATACAGCCCTCATATATCAACCTCATGAGCAAAATATTCCTGCTTAATATATTTAAGAAGAAATGGATGATAACATTTATGTTTATATATTTTTTTTTGTAATTCGTGTAGGTTGTGTTTTTGCAGTTACTGAATCACTGAAATTTTAGGTGATTGACCACAACAAACATCCCAAGCCAAGTTCTTCATGTAGGTCGTTTAATAATTTAGGTCATCGGCACACAGTATCCAAATGGATTTTGCTTTAAAAAGGAATTAAAATAGCAAGATGTTGAATATTTTGCATTGTATTAGTATAATTCAATATACTAAATAACTACTTAAAGACGTGAATCCTCAATGTCGGGTAACATTTCTTTCAAGATGATCATCTTCCTGATTCTACATCCTGCATCTTCAATGCCATACTTAATCTGATTAAAACATCTTCCAGAGAAGATAAAAACGTTACTCTTTAACCAGACGCCTTCTGATGCACGTGCTAGGTGTAAATGATCACTGTCTGTACAGTTGTTGAGAGGCAATTGAATTGAAAAAGATTTCAACCAAAAGCATCATGACGAAAACCCGACGTGTGTGTGCGCGAGTGTGCGCGCGCGTGTGAAATCAATGCTAAAAAGGGTGGGAGAGATGGAAACAGCATCAAATTAGAAACGAAAACGATGGCAGATAAATAAAACACTGCATTGTCGATATCTCAAGTTGTCAATCGAGACAAATTCGATCTCAATGCACTTAGACCCGTGTCGCTTACCTCGCTCGGGAAGCTGGTCTCAGAGAAGAAGGGTTTCCTCCGGCAGATTAATCAAACAAACACGCAGAAACGCCTTTTCCAGCTGCGCGAAGCGAAGCTGTCTGGGCAGTAGACCACCAAACGAGTGAAGCCGGCGAGCTCCGGCAGCTGAGAAGATGCTGAAGAAGTTGCGCTGATGGTGGAGGTGGTTCCAGTGTGAGGAAAGTGCTCAGCCGCTGTTCTGTCGCTGCTGCTGGGCCGGAGAAGAGGAGAGGAGAGGCGGTGCTGCTGGGGCAAATCTCTCGGGGAGGGGGGAACAGGGCGGGCGTGTGCTGTAAAAGTCAAAGTGTGTTTCTCTAATGTTGGAGACAAAACGACGCCAAGTGTCGTGCCGCTCGATCGCCACGAGATAATGAATAAAAAGTTATTTGTGTGCTTGATCATTTATTGGACACGCTACACGGTCGGAGATCCGTGTTCGCGTTGCTTCCCACGCAACGGTCACTTTTCTGCATAGGAGCGAATCATTTTCTCCTTATGTCTATTTATAGCAGTCTGTCTTTGCAGCACCACAGCTATGTTTACAAACGCGTGAAAGTCGTGGCCATTATAACTACCCGTTTAAAGTTTTTCTAGCTTTGGTGTGTTTTTTCCTAACAGACGATTAAAACGCTTTTAATAATATTGAATATTATTGCCCGTTGTCAAGTGACGCAATCTGCACGGACAAAACACTGACCTGGAGTTCCTGAATAAATGGACAGGAGTGTCTCTGTAACTCTGACTCTCAGATCCAGTCCGGGTTTTCACCCTTTTCCTACAAAAGATACGGACAAGAGATACATAAATTGAATTTCAAATTGATTTTTCATAGAATTCAGTGTGTACATCTTAGTCACGAGAAATCTAACGAGAACAATTAAGGCTTTCTCACGTGGTTCTACACATAAGAACTCACGTGCATCAGCGTAGATAAGTAAGTACAGTCAGTCAGTAGAAGAGACAGACTGTAAACCAGACGATTCTTCTCTTGAGGGACCATTGCACTTATCTGTCTGTGAGCTTTTAATATAATTTCACATTTTGTATGCTATCTTCACCACAGACTTTAATCTCTCCCACAAATGCAATACAATCACTATGTGAATATACATGCAATAGGATTTTTGGATTTATATACGATATAGGCACGTACATTCAGACATATGGACAATAAAAACCCAAACAGCACTATGACCGTTATATCAAGCTCATTCTTAGTGATAATGCACAATATTAATATTATTATTATATTATAATCGTGTGTAAGAATCATTACGTATCACACTTGTCTTGGATATAATTTGATTTAATATTGTAAAATCGAATGTATAGTATTTGTTTTGAAAAATGGCTAAAACATTTATAAAACCTTAAAAATCACTTGATACATTTTCGCAACGTCCGAAGTATGTTTTATTTATGGGAATATAAATGGGAAAAACTCTTCGTCCAAAGCATTTCATCCTTCTATTTTCGAACTGACATTGCAGACAGGAAGAATGGAACTCTGTTCTGGATGCAGTTAATGGACTTTGCATGAAGTACCTCCCAGGAAGCTTGGGGGTCAAGCTTTTGATGTGTCCCATGGCTTAATAGTATAAAGAGTATTTTAAGTGCCGGACTGCACAACAGTTCATAAAGGCAGTAATGCTTTGTCAATAATACGGACCCTATACTGAATGCTGATCTACAGTACCGTTATAGCCTTAGACCACATGCCATGATAAAACACTTCTCATGCAACCACATGAAATTCCCATTAGTTCTTTAGCGAAGAAAGAACGAGGCTGCAAGCTATTCTGAAAGAAGTGAAAGCTGAAAGAAACCGAGACTATGCAAGACCATCCATTGAAACATATAGGAGTTTATTTGTGGTCTGACTATATGTTTCAACAGTTTAATTGCTTGAATCAAACACAGGCAGGCTGATAAAATTCACAACATCACGATTTTCACAATTACGAATAATGCCACATTACTGTTTGCTTCTCACGTTTCATGATCTCCTATCAGCTTGTTTAAATACACTTCCGAAAACTTGGATATTGGTAAACTTTAAGTACTAAAATACCGTACTGAAAAATATGATAAACCATTATACGTATATCATCTTAATGATTGGTCATATTAGGAACTATGTCTTGTGCTAATCGTGGATCTGAGCAAACAGCGCCCCCTTCCGTTTAAATATTATAGCTTTAAAACGGTCATGATTTATTTTTAGAAAGAGCAAAATGGATGCAGAAGAAATTATTATAATTACGATAATAAACGTATTCAAAGCTCAAGAACAGTTGCTAAAAGAACAAAAATATCTTTCAAACTATTTTTATAGCTAATGAATTTATATGAACGTGCAAATTATACAAATTACATGTTTTATATTATGCAGTTATTTAGGTTTATTTAATACTGGATTATGTATACTAATAAATACAAACACACATAGACTGTATATTGATTTCCAAACTCCAAACTAAATATTATTTTAAAAATCAGTAACTTTAAGTTCGCCACATACGGTAAGTTAGAATTGTAGTTTTCCATGAGCATCACCAACTAATATACATTCTAGTAAATATAATAAGCTAACTAAAGCAGATCTTGTAGGATCGATGGATGGTGGGAAATACTGTCATGTGTGTTTAAGTTCGCTGAACTCGCGCGTGTCATTTCTCGAAAGTGATGCGCCTTTCCGCACTACATTTCCCAAAACACCCTTCGCGTGAACAGCAGAGTGCGAGAGAAAGATGAAAACTGGACCATATGCAGACTTTGATTTAGCGTCAATGGTGAGATCTGCTTTGTCAAGTAGCTATTATAGTTTTACCCGTTTAACCATCATCTTTTGACGCGAATTAAAACGCGACACTGCTACATTCCCTCAAGCTAAATCTGACGTTTAGCCTGTTCGAAGATCCAACTTCGCCTGCTAGCTGACGGAGCTAGCCAGCTCACTTAAAGATGCGAATTACGAGCTCATCATTAGACGTTTCGACAATCACGTGCTTTGCCGTGTTTTGTGTCGCCCACTAAACCGTATTTATAACATGTTTTGTGTTTTCCGTCGTTTTAGGCGTTCGACTGTGACATCCGCGATTTTCGCAACCAGCTAACGCAATCTTGGCTGTATTTCAAGAGTCGGTGTGGTGTCGATAAAGACCGTGTTTTCGTACAGTTGTAGTTTCGGATCTTCTTTTAAACAAGTCTGTGACTCGAGTCATAAACGTGGCTGTCACGTTTCATAAGATATGTGTTTTTTGGACGGTTTTCTGATTTTTGCACTGATTTGATTTGAAGAAGTTTTGCAAACGTTGTTCCGATCGGTATAAATAAAGCAAATTCAGTATAAACCTTCAAGCTTGCTTATAAAATGTAGTTATTGAATAAAACATTCTGTTTGGTTTTGTAAAGCGAAATGTTTGTTTATTGAAAGTACAAAATATTTTATCATTTTAAAGATAAACACAAGCACAAGTGAGCAGTTGAAAGAACTCACTGAAACGTAAACGGTTTATTTATTATACGAATTTTAAATTGTGCAAATTAGTATAAAGTGTGTAAA
>SOMO01000035.1:692302-709858 GCA_028128575.1 Paedocypris carbunculus | reverse complement strand
ACACAGGTGGAACTGATCCCACAGATGAGACAGATCAACCCCACGAAGCAAAGGCTTCTGGGACTTGTAGTTCCCCCGCCAGTCCAATGCCATTCCCATGAGTGTCCACCAGGTGGAGCAGCGGAGCAGGACTGTTACACCACAATTGGCCTCCGGGCCGGACTTTGGCTATGACTCTCGTAAGTTCTGTGGAATAATCAAGAGCTTTTGGGACTTTTGGAAGTTCTCCGGCTGGGGTGAAGTAGTGTGTCCCGGTGGTCTTCAAAGATCTCACAGGCACAAGAAGGTTTGTATATAATGTTTATTCAGAGCAGGTGGCTGTTGGTGCACACCACTGTTCCCAATGCCAGTCACAGCAGGTTCATACAAGTCAATGGCAGAACATCAACACAACAAACACCCGGCGCACGCAGATCGGCGCAGATTCGTCTTTTTTTCTTCACTGTAACTGATGAGATCGAAAACAGCGTTTATTGTTCAGTAACAATTCTCACCGACATTTAGTTCGACTTCAGTGTTTTCAGATTTTTTTTTCTTCTGGTATTTTGAAGAAAATAAATGGGGAAACCGAAATTGACGATAATAATTGTCTGGATTTAACTTTGTAAATGTAAGAGAACAATATTTTAAAGAAGGTTAACGGTAAATGTGACAAACATCCAGCTATATACACGGAGAGGACAAGGTCAGCGTCAACAACACGGAACGTCTTGACGCGGCCATTTCCACGCCGGACATTTGCGTTCTGCTCCACAGACACGACAAACGAAAGAACGAACGAGCTGAACGTCGATGAACATGTAAAAAAAGAAAAAAAATGAGCACTAAAGCAAGGCACATACATCTTTTGAAAAAAAAAAATAATAAATAAAAGCATTGCATAATGTACAACGTATTGATTCTGAACGCGTGGCGGTGCAAAACCGTATCACAAAAAAGTTACGTTCAAAATAAAAAAAGCAATTCTAAAATATAATTTACAAATCGTTTAAAACACTGAGCCAAGAAGACACTTTGAACTTTTATCTCAAATTTTTGCAGTTTTATTACCAAGCCCTCTTGATGCTGCATCGATAAATACTTGAACACAATTAGAATAATCTCTGTTCATAAATAAAATATTACAAATATTCTTTCTAGAAAGCCGGGAAGAAACGAAGCTGTCGAGAGTGTTGTTTCTTTCTTTCGTTTGAATATCATCTGAGGACCTTCGGATTTCGTGACTAATGATGCTGAAGATGAGCACACAGATTGTCATGGCAACGAGAATGAGTAACGGTTGAGGGTGTGAATTTGCTGGCGATGAGATGATGACATTCAGAGGCTTGAAGGTTTGTTGCTGTTCTAACAGCAACCGAGCGCAGGAAACATCACATGCTCAGACACCAAAGCCTGACCTCAGTATGTCCATGAGTCTGATCATCTCGGTTGTTTGTGTGTTCTTACTTTGGTCGATGCACAACGTCTGACCATGACAAAGCAGGCACACCGTGGTAGGTTCAAACCCTTTCACAGCCATTGAGCTTGAGGAGAAGAACGCCACCTCTCCATTCACTCCAGACCAGAACATTTCTTGGGAAGATGAAGATGCAGCCATCAGACAAATCCTACACAGTCACGGCATCAACATGCACTTCAACTTTTCCATCACATCCCACACACACACGCAACTTCCTCTTTTTGTGCTTCCTCGTACGTCAACCATCGGACAACCTCAAGTGGCTCTGCTCACGTTCCTCGGCAGCTCTGAGGTCAGTCGTGTGGCGTATGTCCACATCATCTTTGAAATATAAAAACAACTTTCCTCATCTGTCAATGTTGCTGACGCCACGCATGCGAGTAGATGCTTTGTCAGAATCCGAAGGGTTAAGCGTTGTTTTAACAACTGTGCATGCAGTTTCACTAGATTTTGGTTTTTAACAGCCATTGTCACATGACACGTTAAACAGCAACTGAAAAGGCCTACACTGAGTGTCACCTTGATGCAAGATGGTGTCCGAAATCGGCTGTTTTTGTTTAGCGGCGTAGGGCCTTGCCTCTTCTCGCCTCGAGTGTGTTGACGTGTTAGCAGCACTGAGGTCACCTCTCGTGTTAAGGCACACAGGACACTGCACAAGATGAGGACAGCGATGGAAAAGATGGCTCGTCTATAGGGGAAACACACTATATCAGGAAGTGAAAAGTGAAATGATGGCAGCAGCACAAAGGAACCCGAGCAAAACACAGAGCAGGGGGTGAATCTCACTACACACAGCCAACAACACTCTTCAAGAGCACCGCCAAACACACAGGATGCTTTTTTGTTTTTTTTTTTTACTTCGGTAGAATCATAGAAAAATCCATATATCTGTCAAAGTTTAGATCTCTTAATGCTTCAACACTATGTACCATTGAACGTAAAATAAAAACGTAAATTTTGTCATTTATATATATTTATATATGTATATATCGCTGTACTGATGCATGACTCTCACTATGAGATTTTGACTTGATAGATACAAACTTTCCTCATGCTTACAATGTACACAAACCATACTATTATTTGACATACAGTTCTTATTGTTTTCATATATTATATTTACTGCTCATTGCTTATGGTTGATTTTCTAGAGACAGAGAGGCAAGTGTTTTGTAGTAACCCCTAGTCGACCTCTCTACACCCTGCTCTGTCTTTGACCTTTTAAACCCTGGATGACCTTTGCCCAGTACTAAGGAGCATCAGCTTGGGTTTGTGCAAACCGACTGGAGGGAGAGAGGAGAGATGGGTACTATTTCAGGAGAAGGGTTAAGGGGGAGGGGCAATGAGCAGGAAGTGATGGGGGGGTCGTTGATTGGTCAGTGTGCCCTTGTCCTCTCCCGGGACCCTGAGGTTGTGCCACAGAGACACAGGCTGTGCTCTTCACTCCAGCATGGCGTCCAGCTGATCAGCCAGGTCATCAAACATGCTGCCGATGTCTTCCAGGATGCTCACGGTGCTCTTGTTTTCAACCACAGAGCTAAAGAATGACGAAATTCACAGTATTACAGTAACACCATAAAGGGCATGTTCTTAAAGATGGGAAATGTATATCTACCAAGGTATGATTTTACTTTTTTAAAAGATTACAGTTATTTTTACTCCTAACATTCATAATTCATATTTTCAAACTGCCATCATTTACTCATGTTCTTTGTCCCGAATAAATGGAATATAGTCCCAATTGAGCAAACAATACAATGCCTTAATCAAATCAGAGTCCTTTTGTATATTTTACTACAAATATTTGTATTTTACTCGAGTAAGAGTTAACAGAAACTTTTTATACATATCTAATATGGGATCTATAACTTTAATAATATCTGTAAAAATACTCACTCTTTTTGACCATCCTTCTTGATCTTTTCTTCCACAGCTTGCAGAGCAGCAGCCAGCGAGGCACTGGTCTCCTCTATCTTCTGATGCACTGCATCTGCTGCCACCACCCCTGTCACAAATACCGGGCCAGCAGCATTCTCCATGGACATCCCACTGATGGAAGATCGAGGGGGCTTTACAGGAGGGGGTGTTGGTATGGGGTTTGAAGATCCTGGGGTCTGAGGAGTCTGTGGTGTCTGTGGAGTTTGAGGTGTGAGTGGAGGAGTGTGTGGAGACAGTGGCGTGTGAGGACTCTGTACACCCAAACCCGGTGGAGTTGTTGCCTTCACAGGGTTGTTCGCTGAGGCAGAAGGTGTACTGGACATTCTGGTAACTGTCTGCTTTGCTGGAGAAGGTCCTGGAGTAGAATTGGGGGTGGCATTCAACGACTGCAAGACACTTTTGGGTGGTTTGGGGGCCGTTGGTGGTGGGGCAGGCTTAGGTGAAACTGGAGGAGGTACTTTTTTCCCTTCAACTGCATAGAAAACACAGAGAATATGATGGTGAAAAGAGCGTGGGAGAGAGAAAGAGAAAGAGGAGAAAAGAGAGATGGGAAGAGAGACTGACTGAGTAGACTTGGTCAGAACGCTGCAAGATTTAGGGGATACTCACATAATTGTGTAAAGACAGGGCAAGAGAAAGGGCCGCACTGTGTAGTACCTGGACTGCCAGGTGCCCCAGCTGGTCCAGGAAACGGAGCTCTCTTGGTGGTGGCAGCAGGAGATTCTTGCTTCTTCATATGCTGGGCCAGAACTGGCTTAGGAGATACTGGAGGTTTGACAGACTTTCGAGGTGCACTTTCAGTGACCGGACCTTCAAGGAGTCCACTGTCCCGACGAGGAGAGTTCTCAGGATGTTCCTGTGGCCTGGGTTGCTCTGAAACTGTCTCTGACATAGGCCGCCTTTTAATGGTGCCAGTCCCATTCTCATACGGCAGATGAACTGGCCCATCCTGAAGTTCCTCAGAATCTTTGTCTTTGCTCTTGGGGCGCCGCTTAACTGTATTTGACTCGGTAAGATGGAACCTGGAACCGTTTGGTTGCTGCTTGGTGCTCTGGACCCTTCTAGTCAGCATGTCTGTGGCTTCCACACTTGAAAGCTCATCCTGGTGTAACAGGCACGTGTCCGGACCCTCATCACCCTCATCCCTGCCTTGTCTAGGTCTTTGTTTGATAGTAAGGTTTCCGTCTGAAGCAAATGGAAAATTCTCAGTTGAGCTTCCAGTCGATTCAGGAAGCGGTCTATCCTGGACCGGTTCAGGTTGTGGTTCTCGCTTAGCAGCTGCTACCAAGTTAGTTACAGGCCCACTGATGGTTCTTCGGCGGTTGACAACTTCTCCATCCAATCCAATTGCTTCACGTTGCTTTGCTACGGCAGAACCCACCTGTAGACAAATTTACATAACGCATTAAACCAATCCCTGACCATTTTGAATTCCAACATTGCACAAACATGATAAAAAAAATCTATACCTGCAGATATTGACCAGTAGTTTTTTGCAAAGCCAGACCCTTGGCACCACCACCAATAGAGGACATTTCCAACATGGCCGCTATACTTCTAACACTTCCGGCACTACCTGTATCCACAGTGCCACCTACATCACTGGCACGTCTTTGTGGTTGGTAAGGGACATCCAGGAGTGTTCCGCTGCTAGTCTCCAGTGGAACAACTGTTAGATTGCTGTTGGAGCTAGAGATGGCAGAACTTGAGCGTTTTGGAGGTGGAGGGGGTGGACCTTTCTTCTTTTGCCTCAGTGCAAAGGACTGGCTTCTATTGACATTCTTATCTGTTTGCCCTCTCATCGAATTGCTGCGGCCCACTCTGTGTTGAACGGTGGCATACTTGCTCCCTGTATCTGGCACATTCAGCTCATCCCGTTCTTGCTCACCATCTGATACAGCATATCGATTGAGGCTGTGGTATCGCTTCTTAGGCAAACCTTGTTCATCGCAAGTTTCGTTGCCATCGGGTGGCAAGCAGAGGAAGGGCACTGAGACGGTAGATGCTTGGGGTTGAGCCTCTGAAGACTCTACAGGCTGGGCAACTTGGTGTGAATGAGATCTTTGAGTAGGAGACTGTGGAACAGCTTGAGAAGATACCTTTTCTGAATGCTGATGCACTTGAGGACAAGGTTTTGATTTGCCTTGTGTGTTTCCTGTCTGAAGGGTTGAAGGTTTTGCTTTGGTGTGAGCTTGTGGAGGGGTATAGGGTGGTCCTGTGCCTTGAGGATAAGACTGACGGGGTTTAGGTTGCACAGATGAAACCCCTCTTTGACCTCCCTGGCTGCTCTGGCGCATAGTACGTGCCTCTTTCTTCGGTGGTCCACCTAGATCTTCCGAGTCTCTGCTCTTATTTATGCTGTTTTCATGCAGACTACGTGCTCGGGGGTGTGTCTTAGAGTTACTGTTAGTTTTGACGTCTGAAACATCTTCCAGATCAGTAGGGCGAGAAAGAGCAGCCTGCAGCTCCCCGCTCAGTTCACTATCCTGGAAAGTGGTCATTTTAGGAGACATGCACTCCATGTTCTCATGAGGTGGGCTCTCGATCGTCATCACTTCCTGAGGGGCAGTGGGCTTTTTACGGAATGTATTGCGTCCATCAGAGGCCTTCTGGATCTCTGCCAGCTTTTTTATCGCCAGCATCAGCTTTTTCTGGTGTCCTAAGTAAGATATGTTACAGGTCAAGAGTAAATGATCATGGCAGATCAATTTTTATAGCTAATGTTTACGCACATGGTTAACATTGATTGGTGTTTGCAAGATTCATTTAGATAAAATCCTTAATCTAAGTTTGTCTCACCAAGCTTTGTAATTCCAATCTCTTGAAGATCCTCCCACGTGATGCTAGCGATTAATTCAATGTTCTCATATCCATTTTGCATCAGGACTTGATGGTATTGGCTCAAGCCAATCAAACCCAGCCACTCTTCAAGACTTCCCTAGTGTACAAAAAATTCATTTGTTTACAAGCAAAAATGAATGAATGACTGGGTGGATGTAACATGAATGGACTTACTGGTTTTTGCTCAGGTAACCACTCATTGACACTAAGCTTATTTATTTCTGATGTTAACTTCTTTCGATGCCCAGGTTTGGTCACACCTATAGCTGTTAAGTCCTGAGGGTAAAAAAAAGGAACCCCTGCATCTCAGGATCGGAATCTCAGCTTTCAAACGAATACATAGTCAATTAAGAGCATTACTGATACTAAATGAAACAATCATTAGGCATACAATCTTAATAAGCAACACAATCATAAGCAAAAAGCATTGGGATGAGGAAGAGGATGTCAAATGAAGTGTGAAGAAGCAAAAACAAACTCCATAAAGTGAGAAATAGAAGTCTTTTCAGAGCAGCCCCCAAACAATACTCAATATTTACACGTAATCTGTACTGAGTAATTACCTCTCACAAACCTAAATATTGAATTTAATAATTGGATGGGTTGACTATTGCCTACCCTATCATAATTACATTCAATAATCCGGTAATCCAGACTGGGAAACAAAATTAACTCATTAATGAAGTTGTGGGTCATAATCCATTTTCTTTGCATGTTCTGTACACAGGAAATACTCTCTTTACCTTTAGAAAATACCCACCCAAAATATCTGAGGAATTGTGAAACGATGAATAATTTTTCCAAAATGTCATTGTATTAAAGCAATTATAGACTGGTTATAAGACTGGTATAGTTCTAGATTACTGGAAGCAATTAAAACATAAGGCATTACATTTTTCCTTTCCAACTATGTTGACTACTCTGTTATTTTCAAAGTGTTTGGGAAAGTTATGTTTAAAGGAAGAAGAGTTCTGTGTTATGTGTTTAGGGTTCTTTGTTAAGGGGTTTAACAGTGTTGGCCAGACAATTCTTACCTCTGGGGTCATTCGACTAATAGTAGGAATATCATAGCCAGCACTGATGAAGTTTGAAGCGTAGACCTGCAGCTGAAACTCACTCAGCCATTCCATTACAGCCTCTGAGCTCTAGAAGAGAAGATAGGTGGTACAGCAGTCTATCACTGTTTGAATCCCATGGCTCAGAAGTACTGAGGATGGAGTTGACCTGATACCAACATAATACAAACAACTAAACCTAATTACAGTTCCGGAACTGGTTTATGATCGTCTAACTTTAAAAATAAAAGATTAGAAAGTCATGCCAATATTTGAGGCACACAACAAAATCAACTTGGTGAATTAAAATTTGAAATATGAGGTATATCTCATACTTAGGTATATCTGAGGTATATTTATTGGCTATATTAAATAGTGGCTATTATTAAATCCAATATGATTATATTTGACTAAAGCATTTTATTACTACAAACTGAATGGCAGTTTCCAAAAAGATAGAGAGAAAGAGAAATAGCCAGCAAATATTATGAGAACAGATGGTCCTCAAATGTCTAAGAGTACAGCATGGAGCATCTCTAGTCAGCAGCTTCACAGCCATGCTGGGAAAAATATGGCAGATGCCTCCTATCTCCATTACTGTATGTGACTAATTTGTGGAATTTATATAATAATTACTTCATCGAAACCATGTAAACACAGAGAATAAAAATTACTTAAATTCAATATATGTATACAAAAATGTTGTAATAATATTATTAAAACCTATTATTAAATCTAATAAATCTTATATAATAGATTTAACCAAAGTACATAATTAGAATTTTAAAAATTATTTTAATGCGAAAAGATTTTGCATTAAAAAAAAAAAAAATCTCATTTAAATTCATCAACACTCAACCAATAAAATACCATCTTTCAATATTAATCACAATCCTATCCTACAGTCGAACCCACATCTAGTCCACACTCTACAGTCTCGGGTACTCTCTGAAAAGAAACCAATGTTGAAAACTACTGCAAAAAAGGCATTTTGAAAAAGCAGCAATGTCAAAACGAAAAAACAATGAATGATTTAGAAATGGATAAGAAGAAAAAAAAAATAGCTCTTGCTTTCAGACAGCGGAATCATAGCAGCAGATAGCGACTGAACCCTGTGGAGAAACCAACTTACCGTGTCCTGACTACAACCAAGAGCTCGTAATACAGATGATGCCAGCTGTGAGAGGAAGTGCTTGGAAAGCATCCTGACCAACCATATATGTGCACATGCGCGTGTTTGCCCGAGAGACGTGCTGGTTCCAGGGCAAATAAATAAAACCGTGTGGAAACGAGCCTCCTTACCTTCCCTTCAGACAGCCCCTCCCCTTTCCTCTGTGATCCCGCCTCCCCATACGGCTGCTCGTGAAGTGGACAGCTTGACAAACTCTGACTGCGTGAAGATGGACCTAGAGGAATCATTAAGTCTGTATCACCAGAGCATTTCAGCCGTACCTTTGCTCAAAGCAGGTGATGTGACTCAGTATTTACTCTGAATGTCTTCCCACTAACCCTTGTTAGAAATGTGAGCAGGGTGGTCCAAAGACTTGGTCTGCTCCAGCAGGTGCTCTTTTGCTTTGGCAGACTGCGACAAAACTGTGGCCAGAAGCTGTCAGGTAAAATTCATTATTTGTTAAGCTTTTTAAAACTACTCAGTTGAAAAAAGAGCTGCAGGTAACACACAATTTATTTATTTTTTACAATAATTTATTACTCTATAATAAAATAAACGAGGAAGTAAATAAAAATAAATAAGAACGGACAAAAACAGTATAAAACAAATAGCAATTAACAAACAGGTAAAATAGTCTCAAAACCGCTACAAATGTTCAAAGTTTCAACTGTGTAGTTTCATCCGTGCTGTGTTCAACTCTGTGTAGTGTTCTTTTGTGCAGCACTGAATTCTGTGTAGTGTTCTTCTGTGTATCGTTCAACTCTGTGTAGTGTTCTTTTATGCAGCATTTACCTCTGTGTAGTGTTCTTCTGTGTAGCGTTCTTATGAGCAGCGTTCAACTCTGTGTAGTGTTTTTCTGTGTAGCATTCAACTTTGTGTAGCGTTCTTTTGTGCAGCGTTCAACTCTGTGTAGTGCTCTTCAGTGTAGCGTTCAACTGTGTGTAATGTTCTTATGTGCAGCACTCAACTCTGTGTAGTGTTCTTCTGTGTAGTGTTCAACTCAGTGTATTGTTTTTCCAAGTAGTTTCTTCCGTGTAGTGTTCTAATCTGTATACTGTAGTGTTGTTTTAGTACAGCTTTCAACTCTGTGTAGTGTTTTTTTGTGCAGCACTGAATTCTGTGTAGTGTTTTTCTGTGTAGCGTTCAACTCTGTGTAGCGTTCTTCTGTGTAGCCTTCAACTCTGTGTAGTGCTCTTCCGTGTAGTGTTCAAATCTGTGTAGTGCTCTTCTGTGCAGCGTTCAACTCTGTGTAGTGTTCTTCTGTGCAGTGTTCAACTCTGTGTAGTGTTCTTCCATATAGTGTTCAACTCTGTGCAGTGTTCTTCTGTGCAGCGTTCAACTTTGTGTAGTGTTCTTCTGTGCAGCGTTCAACTTTGTGTAGTGTTCTTCTGTGCAGCGTTCAACTCTGTGTAGTGTTCTGTGTAGTGTTCTTCTGTGCAGCGTTCAACTCTGTGTAGTGCTCTTCAGTGTAGTGTTCAACTCTGTGTAGTGTTCTGTGTAGTGTTCTTCTGTGTAGTGTTCAACTCTGTGTAGTATTTGTCTGTGTAGCAACCAACTCTCTGTAGTGTTCTTATGTGCAGCATTCAACACTGATCCGGTCCTGATGTGTCTGAATTCACCAGAATCAGCTGAATGTGATTGGCTCAGTGAGATGACCTCATCAAGCAATGCTCGCTACAGGACACAATCAGCGCACCTTGACTCCCTCGGCCTGTGCATGGAGGATGCTGCCGCTTCCTGCACTCTGTCCGCTGCCAGAGGACCGAGCACTGGCCACGCTGCCAGAACTGCCCACACTGCTGCGGTCTCCACCTGAAACCACAAGAGCAAGCCAGACACAGTCAGACCGCACCAGCCTACACCGCGCTGGTGGCATGAACTGCCCCTCTGCAATGCACTGGTCTGCCACACGGGATGGAACAAAAGAGAGTGAGTGACAGAATGGTGAATAATGGACACAGGACAGTTGGCGAACACGTCAAGACAAACACACCCTGGCCCACTCGCTCAACTCCCACACACCGGGACACACGTCTGGCTTTAGTTTATTATCAGCCGATGGCAAGGCCTGCAGCTGAGGAGGGTCAGAGGTCAGGCGTACAGCAGCTGGACCGCGGCCCAGTCGCGAAAGAAGAAGAGGAAGAGGAGGATGAAGCGGCAGCCCTGCTGTTACCTGCCACATGCTTGCGCAGGACCCAGATCTCCTCGCTGCTCCCACCCTGCGGACCACCAGCTGCGGTGGGTGAGCCATGTGGACTGGATTCTGAGCCACGAGAACCTTTAACACAAAAACCATGACATTAAACGTGCCCGGGCTCGGCCACCTGAGCGGGGGGCAACGGCGGTGGTCATGTCAGGAGACATGAACCTATGAGACCTTAAAGAGTCTGTTAGACTAAGAACACACACTCTCTCTCTCTCACACACACACACACAATAAACATGCATATATATATAGTGTATATCTAAGGAATATGAACATTGATATACATAGGTACATGTACAGTATACATGTGTTTAAACATATATATATGCCTTGAGTTGCACATACACAGTAAAACATATATAATATATACAGAAATATATGATTATATATGTAAATAAAAACAAGAAGTTGCAGTGCATTACAGGAGCAAAGTTCATCAGGAATTTCAAACACAGATGCACATTCGGTTAACCAACAATATCCACAGCAATATGAAGGAAGGTCACACCAGCCGTGTCGTGTGGCATAAGACGCACCGTAAAAGCAGATTTACATTAACACAGGAATTTCTTTGTAGAAATGTGCCTGGTCTAAAATGGAGCCAACACTTTTCAACAGCAAAAAATCGCGGCAGGGATGAGCGGTGAAGAACTTACTGTAATAATATAACTTATCGTAATACTATAACTTACTGTAATGTTATAACGTACAGTAATACTATTTCTTACTGTAATACTATTATTACTGTAATGTTATAACTTACGGTAATACTATAACTTACTGTAATACTATTATTACTGTAATGTTATAACTTACTGTAATACTGTCCTGTAACTTACTGTAATACTATAAATACTGCAAGACCATACCTTACTGTAATACTGTTATTACTGTAAAATTATAACTTACTGTAATACTGTACTGTAACTTACTGTAATACTATAAATACTGCAAGACCATACCTTACTGTAATACTATTATTACTGTAAAATTATAACTTACTGTAATACTGTACTGTAACTTACTGTAATACTATAATTACTGGAAGATCATACGTTACTGTAATACTATTATTACAATAAACTATTACTGTAATAATAGCTTACTGTAATAAAAGACAAGGTCGTTCCACACAAATGTTTTCATGTATCGGTAGCGACAGCTGATTTGCTGAAAGGATCACGGTATCAGCGCACACACAAATCAGCCCAGCTGAGAGCGTAGAGACACACACACACACACACACGCACACACACACACACACACACACACGCACACGCACGGATGGTTGCGCGGAGATGCAGGTATGGAGAGGTGAGAGGCTGACTGAGCATTCCCTGAGCTCATGAGTTGAAGAACGATGCTTTAGTGAATCCCAGATGTGCTCATCACAGGGATAGAGGGGAAATGAAAGATCAGGAAAATTATAAAGCTGAAAGAAGGAATAAAGGAGTCCACAAAGAGAGGCCAGGTGACCTCTTTTGTGCAGCTTTAAGAAACTTACAGGCCAAATCGTGGTCATTCTCGGGCTCTAAAAACAACAAACCAAAAGAGTGTAAGAAAGGAAAATGTAATGTATTCCTTTAAATGAAATAAACAAAGCATTTCAGAAAGCCTTAAGGAATGCAAGAATTGACTGTTATCGATTGTTCTACAGAGGAAACATCATTCCTTAAAGCTTTGTGAAGAGTGATATTGTAATAATCCAGTGGAGACAGATTAGGAAACCTGTACCTGGTCCACTGTGCGGCTCTTCTGAGGTGTTTGGGGACCTGCTATAGCCAAAGGAAGTGAAAAGTGGCAGATGGGAATGTGGTGGCGGAGGTGGAGGAGGCGGCGGTAGGATATGAATCTCATGATACGAGTCTCCGTTCACCACGCCAACAGCGGGCGACACAGGGCCGCTCACCGGGGCACAGAGCTGTATCGTTTGATACTGTTGGGTACAACTGACTGTACTCCATGAACCTAAACAACACAACACACCACCACCACCACACCAGCAAACAGAACAATGACATAAGAGAGGGAAAGCAAATTAAACCAACACCACATCACAACAAATCACGCAAAAAGGGAGCCATAAATAAGAGGATTTTAAAAATAAAGAAGTAAATAAATAAAAATACTCAGTGAGACACAAACCGGTCACTATTTACATTCATTTGGCACATAAATTAGAATGAGGAGTCTGATCATTGTGCCTTTATTAACTCGGTTTCCATTCCTGCACGAGGGTTATGATGAAGTCAAATAGCAGCCCTCCTTTAACCAGCTGCTGACTAAACTCTACAAATGTCATTTTTCAGCAGTGATGGAGAAGTTGAATTAGTCTGAAAGTGTCTTGTGATCTAAGTGGGGCAGATAAATGGATGGAGTGGAAGCGCTGGCAGATGCAGACACAGACAAGGACACTTAGTGAAGCGTGAGGAACGGTAAACACACAGATTACATCCCTGCTGTCGCTTCTCAACAGAGCCACGGGCCTGAAAGATCTACAGCATCCATAGGGCTCATCTACCACTGGTATTTTGACGACTAGTTCACTACAGAAAAGCACTGCTCTTATTATGCATCGTTCAACTAACCCACATAACCAGCTCATCCAAATAACGTCTTGCTGGGTGACGTTATAAGTGTGGCGTCTGATCATACCACTTTTAACCAGAAGAGGGCGCAAAGTAACATTTTTTTAATCGTCATGCTCCATCTTTCCAAGGATATTCATTCAAATGAGTGAAAAGCAAGTTTTTAAACGTTTTTAAAGCAAGAATTAGTGATCTAACTTCCAAGCAGCCTTACAATGAAATGACCATGTGTTTCAGTGCACACTAAGAGCTGCGATTAGAACCCGGCCACTGTGATCACAGCACAAGTGTTTTTGCATCTAGGAGCTTGTCAGGACTCAGTAAAAGGCAGCACTGACCCGTCTGTTGTCCTCTCTTACCCGCAGCCCCGGGTCTCTTACTGATCACCTCCACGATGCTCGAGGGGAAGTAGCCCACGCGGTCATTTCCTGAGCGGTTATCATGGATGCAGCCTTTCCACCTGCCGTCCGAATGTTGCTCTAACACCTAAACAAATAGTTCATTAGGAACATAGATGTGATGGAAATACAGCACTTGCTTTTAGACCCTGGCAGAACTTATATAACTTACAGTAAAACATACATATCTGGAATGAAGGATTGTCAACCGTTTTTGATAACTTCCACAAAATCTCTTTCCATTCCCGATGATATTTGTGAACATCACAATATTAAACGTTCCGTTGAGTCCACATAAATAAAATCACAGCTAAAAATATAACAGTATTGATATTTATAACACGTAAATATGTATATAAAACACCCGTTTTGCTACATTTTTTGCTACTTTTATTGTTGTTGTGCTGCATTTAACAGTACGTATACTGTAATTTATAATACCGTTAACATCTATTGTTTACTGACAACAGCGCCATCTGTTGAAGATAATCTGAATTGACTGGTTTAACGCTCATTTCTTCCTAAAATGACCTCCACAGAAGAAAATGAATAAACATTATTAGCTAATGCAATACAATGCAAAGATTTACCGTAATAACGTCTCCAGCCTTTATGTTAAGGCTAGTCAGGTCGTAATTGTTGCAGTAGTCCTTTAAGGCTCTGACCTGCAATGCTGCTGAAGCATCTGAGAGAAAGAAAAAAGATGCAAGAGCTGCTCTACATCCAGATACAAAGCCTGAATTCTTTATGTTGAATGGGGCAATTTATACAAAAATAAAGATGAAATGATTTGAGCGCGTCTCTCTAACCTCGTAGCATCTGCTTGATTTCCCGGCTGGCCTGGGTGGCTGTAAACTGGTAGACGATGTCCAGAGCAGTTTGACTGTACGTGTTCCTCACTGCTGCATTAATGCCACTCTGCCAGGTAAGGGATTAAACCAGTATCACCATATCAATCAACCTAAAACGTTTCAACTTCTCATAAACACAGATTATCGGTATATTTCATGCTGACTGATCTGATGCTCGGTTACAAATAATCCCTTGCAAATAATCTGCATGTTTAGGCTCTTAAAAGCTTTATTTGTGTGGCTTCGTGTGCCTTTGTTGCCTGATCAGACAGCAGGGGACATTTCTGCTTACGTCCAACAGGAGGCGCACAACATCCGTCTTCCCGCACAGCGCGGCCTCGTGGAGGGCAGTGCCCGCTTTGGTCTGCCTGTTGATATCAATGCCAGCCTGTATGAGCAGCCTACAGAGACAGTACAGAAACACCTGTTACAGGAACATATGCTCACGCCGTGTACATGCCATGGGAAAACAGCAGATTTGAAACATCTGGGGAAGTTCTGGACCAGAAATGGCACATATGTCAAAGTCAGGGTCAAAGGTCATTGCTGTCTAACAAGGCGGTGCCCTGAAGTCATCCCGAAAAGGTTATTCTATGTTCACATAAGCAACCGCAAGACTTTGAGTATCTGGGTTCAGTTTAAGGGTAAATAACTGCCATCTATTCAAGCTTTTCATATTTACAGTACATGGTTAAAATGTATTTTAAAAATCAGTGGTGTGAAGTACTTGCCTAAACAAACTCTGTTACCTTACTTAAGTATTTTTGGCTACTTTGTACTTGTACTGAGTATCAAAAATATAAGCAACTTTTACTCTGACTACATTTTTTATTTGAATGGACACTTACCAATACTTGCTACATTGTGCACGACAAGTTGGCATATTTTTCTACCGTGGTTAATGTCTTGGGCGGATGAGGCAATATCTCCATCTGCAGGATGCTGAAGGTACTGGATGCTAATTATCAGCTAAAAAAACGTGATTGTGAATTGGCTGCACTTTTGTGCGTATTATGGGCAGTTTGACTGAGACTGACTTTTTGTTCTTTTTATCTATTTCGTAACTTGTAATGGAGTACTTTGTACAGTAAAATATCTGCACAGTTACTCAAGTAATGTTTTCAGGTACTCTTTACACCTCTGAAAAACACAATGTCCTACCTTCAGTGGCTTTCACGCTAATGGGCAAATGTGCACAGTCGTCTGTACTAATGAATTATAATAATAACACATGAGCATCACATTAAACTTCAGCGACAGTGTTCTGATAGAAAAGTAACAGTGTGGCTCAACAGTGTCGTTATTAATTTCTCTCACATACATGAACAACAAACGCAGCCTGCTTTTATGTTTTCCCTCACAGCGTCAATCTATTTAAGGCGACTGATGTGTAAAGCCTGCAGGGCGGCGGGATTAATGTAATTAACAGCCTGTGTTCTGTTGCTGTAACCTGTGTGCTCACGTGGGCCCTGTTTCATGTGTTTGATCCGTACAGTGGGATCCGTACAAACTTCAAATTAGATTAATAAAAATCCTTAACATAGTGAAATTTCAAAACCTTAGTATGTAAATGTGCGTCTGCTTTGAACAAACATGCATCGATATGTTCTCACATGACATCAAGTTTGACATTCAGCATGGATCTTTATTGGTAACGGCGCTGATAGTCCGGTTAGCCACAGGGCTTGTGTTGAGCCCGGTTCATCTCTACAATGTCAAAGTTCAAGACCAGTTCAAAATCAAGTAATTTGATCTTCTGAAACGCTTTTCCATTTTTGGGGCACAGCAAAGACTGGTGGCCAACCAATCACAAAGCAAGACACACAACCAAGATTGACCAATCAGAGTCTGCTCTGCATGATGTTAGGCCACAGGCTTGACACTACATGTGTTTCCAGTGAAACAAGAAGATGGACAGAATTAATCTGAAGCTTGTGATGCTGAAGAGGCTGTTCCATGTATTTAAACTCCATGTTGATGTTGAAAAAGCACAGAGGAGCTGAGATCTGGAGCGATGGATTTCTCATCCAATGTAAATAGTTCGATACAGTGCTGTGGGCATGTGTATGATAACACAGTGAAAACTCATGCGATAATTGACTTATGGCTCATCAAAGAGTTTCTGTAATTAGCTGAACCCGGAGCTTCAGGCCGGTCCTGATAAGGCTCAGATCTTACACGCAGTCAATTCAATGACTCATTCAAATGAAGATCATTTATCAGTCCGAACTCTGAAGTTATTAACCAGTTATAGAGGCGCACGTCAGTAAAACATTTAAAAGGCAGATTTGTGCATTTCACCCGAAAATCAAACAGTGAGATGTAAAGATGCTGAAGACAATACCTTTCTGTAGATATATTCCCATTAAAAAATAAAAAATAACATAAAAATATATATTTATTTATATGGTACAGTATATGAATTGTGCTAAAATTATAAAATTGAATTGTCAGTCAAAATGCTGTAAGTCATCGTCACTATTCTCCTTAGATGCCTGTAAAGCAAAATGATGTAACCTGATGATGTGATGTTATTGACGTGTATTACGTGATCATTATTGACGGTGAAAAAGACGGAATGTTCTCAATCACACGGAGGCAAACGGTGCTGACATCAGTCTGTGTGCGGCCGAGTGTAAAGTTCCCTTCAGACATGTTAAATCCAGCCACTTCTTGACTTTAAGAGTGAAAATTGCTTACCGGATGATGTCAATGTGTCCGTTTTTGGCCGCGAGGTGCAGCGGGCTGGTTCCGTTGGGGTCAGTTGGATGTCCAGGCTTGGGCTCTAACAGAGCTGCACACATGTTACTGCTCAGCAGCAGCTGGACCACCTGTAGGGCAAACAGCTCCGTGAGACGAGGAGGACACATGAGGAGTCCGTCACGAAGAGATCCATTTTACTCACCCCCACTCGTCCGAATTCACAAGCAAGATCCAGCGGAGTCTTTCCAGCATTGTCCACTATGCACGGGTTAGACTGATGCTGCAAAAGCATCTCAGACTGTGGACATAGATTAACAGATTATTAAGATCTGTAAGTTTTTAATTG
>SOMO01000035.1:674611-684786 GCA_028128575.1 Paedocypris carbunculus | reverse complement strand
TTACGTGTGAATTTCTGTACGCGGTTCGATAAAACCCAGGGCTTAAAGACACTCTTACATTGCATTCCTCCAAGCCCTTCTTTATTCACTACTGTATTTACATTAAAGTCACAGGAAAATGTCCACACCTTCAGTGCTGTTACACAGACTTTCCTGAATTGTACATAATGAGACTCCTTCATTCCTTCTTACGGCTTGGCTCTGAGCTTCACGCGCCACATCACACATAAGTGCTCTAAAAAGACACGACTGCTCTCAGCAGAGCCCCGAACACAACATCTTTCTGTTCAGAATAAGACGCGAGTGAAAAAAACCCCAAAAAGGGTTCAAAGAAAGGTGGAAGCTCGAACTCGAATCTTCCTGTAAGCAAACCAGCCAATGACAGACAGAAGATCAAGCAACTCTGAATCTGGCCGAGAGCGCAAAAATCCAAGACCGGATAAAAAACGGCTCCAAGTGTTGAAGTACCAAGGGAGCAGTTCTAGTTTCCTGCGCATGAACTGGCCTGATGGTGATCACCCAAAAACAGACATTTCCATCAGAACTGGGACGAAACCATTCCACATACTGGGTCCTGATGCCGGCAGGTGGCTAACAGTAAAGTCCGAGTCTGGCAGACCGGAAGAAAAGTGATTAGTCAAAGCTTGGCAGTGTTCCTCAGAACGGCCTCTTCTCGGAGCTAGTGGATGCTGGCCCGGCTCTTCTGCTGCCAGATGCTCCATCCTCCTCCACTCCTTCTCAATCTCACCGTACACACAAGACGGAAGGTGAAGCAAAAAGCCTTTGATATTTTATCATAGACTCATCCAAGAATCATTTTTGTGTCATATTTTGTATTAGAAGAAGAAACCTAATAATCCCACAGTGAGAAATGTTCATTTTTTGAAGACAGACATTTTTATAACAGACTCTTTTTATAACAGACTTGCTGCTGCATTAAGCCAAATAATGAAAATTTCTGAGCAAGGAAAAACTTTAAAACTTTTCAGGCGAATACAATGACAAAACAAAACAAAACACTTTTCCATTTAGCTGTGTTTAAACTGTGCTTGACAAATGGAAGGTTGCACAAAAGACGCTTGACACTTTTAAACAAAAAATATGAGTCCAATTATTTCAGTCCTGGTCTCAGTGTATTAATAATCATACCCAATAACTCAACTCCATGTCAAAAAGAACTAGGGAGTGTGTGCTCAGAGATGCTGCGTTTCCTCCCTAAAAGGTCTGCAAACTTAAAATGAAGACACAACAATTAGTTTGAGACGGTGGACGTGCAGCTCTGAATCGGTGATGGCGCGCAGCAGTGGACTAGCGCCGAGTCGTTTGATCCTTTTTGACCCCGCTTTTTCCTGCTTCCTGAACTTCCTGTGGAGCCATTTCCCTCCCCTGTGCAACAGAGACAGCCATCTGCGGAACTTCCCATGAGGTCATCCCAGGTTCTCTTTCCTTTAACTCCAAATCTTACTACACGTCCATTAAAATCTGTTTAAAAACAGATTCCACTGAGGAAAAGTTTGCACATTCTTTTCAGAGCAGCTCCCGTCATATCTTAGAGCCGTAATGGAGTTGCTTGGCAACAAGACTCATCTACCTCATCCTACACGTGCACAAAAATTAGTGCAGCGCACCCACACAATCCCTCCATCGCTTTTGTTACCTCCAGCTCACAAAAGGCCAGACAGTTTACAGCATGTTATGAATAAAGATGCATTCTCCAAAATGCTTAATGAACCCTAATTTCTTATCAGCATGCGTACAGCTCCATCCCAAAGCTGAATGTGTGGAGAACCATCGGCCGTGATGTCAGAGAGGAGCTGCTTCTCCTCGTGGGATGCACAGCCGAGTCTCTTCTCCTCCACTGATAGCTAATCTATTTCCCAAAGCGCCACCTCGCAGCTCGAGGAGGCTCATTGATCATTCACAAATTACTGAGGCTGCCTACCCAGCATGCACCAGCTCCGGCTCAGATCTCCATCTCTGCAGTTAAAGATTGCGTGGGTTCGCCGTGGAGACAACGCACAGATTCCTCGCAGGCCTAACACTGTGATGAATGTTTACTCAGCTGGAAAGTCACACCGGTGCATGTCTTACGTCTTGCAAGCCGCAGCGGAGATTTTAAAATAGAACATCGACGGAGAAAATCAAACATGGATCTTGTGTAACATGAAATAACACACACGGAATAATGCAGACAAGACTGCTCTGATGCGCTGAAGGTGTCTGTTTCGAAGACAAACGTGTTCTAGCTGAAGAAAAATGATTCCATAAGATCTAAAATTGTCAAGGAGCAAATAGTATATTTCCCTGAGCAGTATTTCTTTTTAAAGAGATTTACAATGAAGGACTGGTGGACGAACAGACAGATATATAGACAGATAGAGAGACAGACAGACAAATAAACAGACAGACAGACGGAAATTAATCAAGATATATATGATGGATGGATGGATTGATGGGTGAATGGATGGATGGATAAGACAGATAGATGAATGGATGGATAAATGGAGTGGTGGATGGACAAACAGACAGATACATAGATAGATAAATCGATGGATGGCTGGATGGATGGATGGATGGAATGACAAGACAGATAGAGACAGACAGACAGACAAACAGATGGATGGATCAATGAATGGATGGATGGATGGACAGACAGAACAACAAACAGACAAATATTTTTTAATTTAATTCAACATTTCACAAAAAATAATGGCATTTATAGTAGATAATAGTAAATTATAAATATATATATATTGTTTTTCAACGTATTTTAAAAACCTCTATGTGTTTCAAACATTCAACTTTACTCACTTGATCAGATTACACAACGGTGTATCTTTCACTGGAGATGCTAGTACGAGCTTGAACATGATTCTGAGCAGCGGAGCACATCTGCTCTTCATCGCTCCAGCACAGGACAAGCAAGCGCTGACTTCTGTCACTCTGGACCGTATGCCGGTCCCAGTGTCACAAGCGGGCACATGAGATCAGACGGCCACACTGCCAACATCTTAAATCCACAGAGGAAGTGGAAAATAAAGGGGGAAAACGAGGCTCTTTTTAGAGGGCCGGGGAGACGGAGAGAAAGACTTGCACAGAGGACGTATTGTTCTACAGCACAGCAGCGGAAGTCAGGAAGAGCTCAGTGACACCGTCAGCATGAATCCATTCACTATACACACTGAGCACTACCCAAATAGACAACAGACAATTTCTCCATCACTAACTCAATGAAAGCTGCTTTGCTTGACATGATCATTATTCTTGTCCAATAAAACACACATTCGAATCAAAAAGACACTTCAAGTCGCTTTTTCTTTCTGACAATGGCCATTAACTCTTAATGTACAAACAAAACACACACATTCATCCCTTTTCTAAACTGCTGTTTGGGTCACAAGGAGCTGGGGCGGAGTCTGAAGGCGGGAAACACTCGCTTGATTGGTGGACAAGAAAACATGTTATTTTCACTTTAGAAGTGCTAATATATAAATGCAATTGCAAGTGAGTGTGTTTGTATAACATGATCACTTACACATATCAGAGGTGTAAAGAAGGCCTGAAAATACTTGGGTAAAAGTAATTACTCCAATACAAGTTACAAGTCACCAATTCCAGGAAGACTTGAGTAAAAAGGTATCAATTTTAAAAGAACTTGAGTATTTTACTTGTGCCAAATTTAGGCTAAAAAAAAACAGAGAGAACTATGTGCAAAAAAGTGTAACCGCAAATTCACGTTCACATGATGCAGCTGATAGCATCCAGTACCTTAAGCACCCTGCAGATGGCGATATCACCTCATCTGAGGAAGAAAAAGATGCCGATTACAATGTAATGGGTAACGGCAAGTGTCCATTCAAATGTAGGAGAGTAAGGTGTACAGACACTCAATCAAAAATGTACTCAAGCAGAGAGCAAAAGTAGCTTATATTTTTGATACTCAGTACAAGTACAAAGTAGCCTAAAATACTCAAGTCGCAGTAAGTGTACTCAAGTGCTTTACACCACTGACACACATACACTACATACTCATTGCTCAGATACATGCTCAGTGTAAAATGACAAACCAGAAAAATCTGAAAAACAAAATCCCCACGGACAAACAGCAACAACAAAAACACTGGCCTCCTCTGGGCAAACGAAAGAAACGAGGGTGGTTCTCAGACAGGATGCTGAGCACACTTCCCCTCTCATTACACAAACTAAACTGTAGGACTTGTGGAGTGGGAATGTGTGTTTACAGCAGAGGACAGAGGGGCTTTAAAGTGGTCTCTGGGATGGTGGCTGTTTGTTCCTAATTAAAGCGCTGTAATTAGAATGAAGATGGCACTGGCGAGTCGGCGCTGGCCGCTCTCGGGCGTCTGCATCCAGATTCATGAAAACAACGTGTGACAGGCTCCCGGACGGCCAACAGCCACTTTCCTCATTTAATTAGCCACTTCTGCTTTTACTTCCATTCTTTTAACAACATCTGAACATGCTTATTCACATCTGGACACACATCTGTTGCCTTGTTTACATATTTGCCTATAACGTGTGTGTGTCTTAAGAACTTAATAACCTATTAGTATTTAATACATATACCCTTAATACATATACATCAGATAAAGTACTGTATTTTGGGACTATAAGGTGCACTTAAATTACAAAAACTGTGCTATTGAGCACTTTATAATCCAGAAAATAATGTGTGCATAATATGATAAAAACTTTAACACACAAGGTAGACACACATTTATTAAGAAATAAAATGGCTCAATATCAAATCCTCACAAAATCAACATTAAACTGTGAATCAACTGCATTCATGGTGCAAACAAAATAAAGAAAATATTAATAAAATTGATAAAGTATAATCGTATTTCAAATCCATCCATACAAAAAAAGTGTTTTTTTTTTTCATAAATATAGCAATTATTATTTATTTATTTAATAAAATAAAATAAAAACTAAAACTACAGTATTTAATGTTATTCACTCAACATAAATTATATCATTATGTATTGCAACCAAAAATGTTAAATAAAATCAATTCATCCCCTAACTTGGGCATTCTGTCAGCAGATGATGAGAACGTTCCTCAACATTCCCCGGCATCTGAGACTGGTTAACAGCAGGTGGATGTGAAACAAAGCAGACTGGCTTCTGAATGGCCTCCGCTCTTTAAACTTGAAGCTAAAAAACATTAGCATGTCAATAAGAAGGGCAAAAGCATTATGTCGCAGCTCAATGGCCTGGGTGGGCCGTGGGCATATCTGTCATACTAACTTCTGCCATAGTGTTTGCTTTTCCTGTTTGCCCCTCAGAGAAGAACAATCCATAAGCAGCTGTTCTTCTGTGCCCCCCACAGACCCGGGGTCTCCTCGGGTCAACAGCCCGGCTACGATTACGCAACAAGTCATATTCCAGCGCTGCTATTGATGCTGACAGCATCATTCTGGGTCGTGGCACAACTGTTGATTCTGTGTGGATTTACAGTTGGTTGTGTGTGATTCGGGTTACAGAATTCTACTTCTAAATTAATTTATTATAGAAATGTATTCAATATAAATAAATATATTGAATAAAGAGATTTTAGATTATAGCGGAACATTTATGCAGTGATTTTCTAGACTAGAATGGTTTCCTGCTGTTTCAACTGACCTCATTTCATAGTTCATAGTTTGATCAAACTCTGCAAAAAAATCCACATGAAAAAATTAGAAAATGAAAAAAATAAAATGAGTAAAAAAAACTTGAATCTAGTAAAATGATCTGCCAATGGGTTGAAATCAAGAAATACAATGTGAAAAGCATATGTTACATGTAGAGATGAAATGTATAAAGCATCTGCTACATTAAGAAACAAAATGTAACAGTCACCGTGTCGTTTAAATCCCAAACTGCACTTGTCTCAGTAACAAAACAAACTTGAACACAGAAATTGTACGCTGATCAAACTTCAAACTAGTGCTTGCATATTCACAAGAGGAATTTTTTTACAGATTTACCATTTTTTCGAATGAAATAAGGGCTGTCTTCACAAAAGGCCCAATGCATCGATGCATTAAAAACATCACACTTTTCCTGGGACTGGAATTAACAACCTTTGGTGTTGTTAGCACAATGCTAATGCTCTAAATGCACCACTTCTCCACTATTCTCACATGCGGTTGTCCATTAAATAAACACGTGTTCTTCAATCCTTCCAGGTCTGGTTGGCCGCACAAATGTTGTACATCTTGTAGCCAACAAAATGACGGATCTAGTGCCAGTGCTAACTGGAAGAAAATGGCTGATTCTCCAGTGTTGGCCTCACGAGAGATCAGGAGAATCTAAAGTTTCAGTGGCAGGTCTAGTGCGAGTAACGCGTGTCTGTTTAACTGCAAAAAAAACGAGAATGATGTTGTTTAACACACAACACCGCGAGTTTAAGTACACAGCGACATTATTGGTGAAATCAATAAAGAGCTTCCATTATAATAAGATGAGAAAAATGGGAAGAAGAGCTCCAGCAAGCCACGGATGCTTTCAGCCAGCAGCGGGGGATAATTCTACTGTTTTCTTTCCAACCAGACAGTCATTCAGCTAGAGAAAACACCCTGTGCAGATCTGCCGGCTTCAGCTAACGCCACCATCAAGTCCCAGCACAATTAGACATGTACACATGACACACGCACAATGAGCACATGTGAAAACTGCACTTGTCTTGACAATAATGTCGTCCAGCTACGTCTAGCTAAACCACTGAACACAGTATGGTTCTCGTCTCCTAGCAACTGCATTCTCATGTCATGTAACAGACTGTTTTGCTACTATGGTAAAGCCAAATTTGAACCAAAAAGATGCTTGTAATTAATTTTTATATACTTATAAAAAGCCTTATAAGATGAACTGTGATTCCAGGAGAATGTAAAGAGTTGTTCATAATTCAAAAAAAAAAACAAAAAAAAAAAAAAAATATTAAAACTGTTGTGTTACATAATAAAAGAAATGTGTGATGAAAATGTCACACAACTTTTTTTTTTTTTTAAATTTACTTAAATTACTAAAGTAAAATAAAAAAAAAACAGATAAAAATTTTTTCTAAAACATTAGTGTCAAATTTGTCAAAGGTAAAGACAAAATTAGGAACAAGAAAAGCAGAAAAAGCATTGATGGTGAGAAGTTTGATCTAATGTCCACCAAGCTAAATGAGTATTTTCTGTAGCTGAAGTCTGAATACAGCATCCCCCACAAGAATGAATGGAGAATGAATAGATGAATGATAAAAGAGATGATGTAAAATCTATGAAATTTCTATTTAAGGTCTTTGATGAATTCCTCCAGTTCCAGACACACAATGGTTTCACACACTCACATGCTAATGTCAGGAGGTCACTGTGGACCTTCAGAAGATCTGAACTGCTAATTGCGCGCTCGTCACTCTTTCAAAGAGTGGTAAGAGCTTTTGTCATTTCCAATGCTGATGAAAAGAAAAGGGAATCCTGAAGCTCAGCAGGGCCTCGGGAACACAAAACATCTCCACTGCCGACATATAACTACAAGTTATTTCAGACAGCACTTGTCTCATCACACTACATTACCCACAGTCCTTCACTCACCAAAAGGAAGCCAGCAGTTTCTGAGGTACATTGCTTGAATATCTAACAATGACTATCAATGACAACTTATAGAAAACTTGTACTGATAATACTGTAAAAACACTGCAAATTCAGATATTACTGAAAACAGCTAAATACTAAATAGTGTTGTAGTCATAATCAATAAACAGTGATTACTATAATTTCTTTTTTGCTAAAAATGTAACTTTTTTTTTTTTAATTCATTTGACAACGCATTAAAAGCACTTGCAAACCACAAAAAAAAAAAAACAATAGTTGCTATAATGTCCTGTCAGGAAATAATCTTTTGCTGATTAAAAGTTCAAAATCAACACTGGATTACAGAATAGTTGAGTTCCAAAATGTACATTTCATAACACACTTCATAGCTGTGAGTTCTTTGCAACAGCTCACACACTTACGGTTCTAGATCTATAAACGTGGCCAAATCTGAGCCAAGACTTAATGTGCTGTTGTCTGATATTACTAGAGCCACCTAATGCTCTCTGACACTACAGACCGCCACTAGTCCAACAATCGTAGGCTAATAGTCGGGGTTTACACATCTTTGAAAATATAAGTACAGTATATTAATTGTTCGAAAATTAAAAGCTGTGAAAATGCAGAATCATTCTAAGTAAACTTTCACTCACAGACATCCGACTGTCGCTTTGTTTAAATCTCAACGATACTGTAAATCTTCTTACTGTTGTCTAAAGCTTTCCCAGGGAAAGTATGAAGTTAATTCAATGCTAAAGCAATAATAAAACCAATGTAAGTCGCTTCCGAGAAATACGGAAATGCGGAAATGTAAATATAACTCGGATATTTTGAATATTACATAAGCCATTACATGTTTTTCTTTTTTTCAAATGTACAGAACCGCAGGGTGAACAACAGAAACACGAGCGACCATGTCAATCTGGATTAAAAGGCGTAAGTGTTTTTAACCCAAAGCATCATTTGCGCTTTACTACTTAATGAACTGGCTAGTGATGTATTTCAATGCATTTTACTGCTATTAAAAAAAGGATCTCTGGTTTCATAAATCATGTACTGTTTTATTTAATCTTTAACATTAAAACAAGCAGACCGAGTTAATTTTAATTACTTAATTTAGATTTAAACTAAATGTTAACAGAACATACAGACCAAAGTAATAAACATTTGAAAGTTTGTTAACCAATACTTGGTTATTACATTTTTATGTTTATTCATCATTATTTTGTTACTAAATTTAACAAAAAATGAATAAAATTAAATGAAATGAAGATATGAAGAAATTTCAACTCGAAATTTCAATAGACCCAAAAAATGGTTAAAAATGTTAATCTCACAAAAGACCTGAGATAAATGTGGCCTCAGTACCAAAAGAATGGAGCCCCATTTCTCAACAGAAAAGCAGAAGGCCACTAACGCCTACGGTACTGACTTAGTCAATAATCGTAGGATACACACAGCAGTGCACGTTTTGAGCGAACAAACCTACACAAGCCGCCTTTGAACTCGGGCAGCTGTGTCAATGCTGCAGAACCGTCCTATAAATAGCTGGACCTCCACAGGATGCTCATGACTGATGATGACTAACTCCGGTCCACATGCAGGCAAATGGATATGTCAAGTGGGTCAACAAATATGTATAGAACTCCTTCAATGCTTTAGCTAACTATCGCTTCAGGACAGTCATCATCACCGCAAAGCTTTTAACATCCTCGTGTCAAGCAACACATGCGAAACCGATAATCCCAGTGAATAACAAACAACAGACGGCTTTTTATTTCAAGATAGACAAACATCCATCCCAATATGTACAGCTGACAGCTTAACGTAAAGATGCGACTGCAGACACATGCGGCTTGGGTTAAGACTGAAAATGGCCGGCTGTGTTTACAAGAGCAAACGGTCAAATAAACACTTCATTACCGCTGAGGACTTCACAAACATCTCTGTTCTCATTTAGAGAGAGCATAGAAAAACTGCCAAAACTACCGTTTAAACAGTTTGGTGGACAACGCGACGCTTATTATAGGCTCTATTCGTCTTGAAAAGTTAGTTCCACTGAATATTATTTTATTGTGTTCATTTTGGCTCAGGATGAACTGAGAAAAGACTTCTTCTGGCTCTTACAGCTATCAAAGCTTCAAAGAGTTCACAGTCTTTGAAAAAAAGATGCGTTGCAAGCGACCACAGCAGGTGGTTGGGTCGGTCAGAGCTTCTCTAGCTCTCAACATCGAAAAATCTGCTAAAAAATAATCAGATTACGCACTGTAAAGTCGGACCTACACAGCCATACACTTCAGATTATCGCCTCTTATTCAAGGTCAATAGAGAAAAGAAACCAGGGGATGTTGAAGAGCCGTCGCATTTCTTCACATGGCATAGATCATAATCCAGACAACAAAACCTCATGCATAAATATTTACCAGACTGTTTTTTTCATACTAATGATTTATGGATTTGAAAGACGGGTGGTAAAATACAAACTGAGCTGGAGCCAATTTGGAGTTTACTGGAAATCAAACATGAATGGCAAGTGCAATATCTCAGAGTTTTTTATGCTTTGTCATTTTGTGCTGAATTTGTTTAAAATAA
>SOMO01000035.1:661497-674372 GCA_028128575.1 Paedocypris carbunculus | reverse complement strand
CACAATATCAGCCTTCTGAATCCTGTCAGGGGATGCTATCGTGCTTTAAAGGTTTAAATTGTCTCTTTTGACAATTATTTATTGAGCTCTGCAGCTCTCTGTCTGTTTGATGGGCATGCAAGAGCAGAAATAAAGATAAAGCAGAAAACAAATGTCCCCACAAGTGTTGTTTGTTCGCTTCGATGTTCTACAAAAAACGGTCTCCCTAAGCATGTGATGTCACACCATGATTGAGGTTTGAAGAAACGTCTTAATGTAAATGCCTCCACTTTTGTGAGGAACACAATTGAGCTGAATGAGCTGCCATAATAATGATTGTATGTCAACAATTTTTTGTTAAAATCGAGCAAATTTGCTCAAATTGTATTGCACTGCATCATGCCTGGAGTCCAACTAGATGACTCGAGACTAGTGACCAAAAGTCAGGTCGAATCTCAGATTGGTTCACAATGAAGGTTATAAAAAAAAGCATCTAGGAAATAAACGTAAAGCAAATAAAGACATGTTTTCGTCTTTCTAATTTGGAAGATGTTCTCCATGATTTTTTCTCTCTCCTGCATAGGGAATTCTAGCGTTTAGTGTGAAGTGTGCCTTGCAAACCAAACAGCCCAGGGTCCCAGACTATTTGAGGGGTTTATTCCCAGCAAACGTCACATCTATTTCTCAACTTCATTCACAATTATCACCATAGTGACAAGACAAATATGGAGAGCTGCAAAATGATGGACACCCACAAGGCTGGCACAGTAAACAAACCCCTTCACATGGCACAGTCAGCTCTCTCCAGCACACGAGAGCTCCATATTTACCACAATTACCAACTACAACTTTCTGTACGACACATCACAAACAAAACCAACTGCTTTCCTTCTCCATCTCAGTCTGCAGGCCTTTCAAGTCAAACAACCGATCTGCAATTGCAACCATGTGTTTGCAAGATGCCGTTTTCCACCAAAAACCAAAGCTTTTGCCTATAAATAGCTTAAGCTCAGAATGTTGATTTAAAGTGACTAAAATGCAGAGATTTATAGTCAGGATAATTTATTAAAAATGTGTTTTAGTGGAAAACAAACCCAAACTTGCCAATGGAGATCCATACATGGCAGATGAGCAGACAGATGTGAAAGGAGAACACAAACAGATAATAACAGAAGAAGCCATGTTGTGGGGGAGGGGTGTCATTGGATTTGCACGTTCCATAATGGCCACCTACATGACGGGCAATGTAACAGAGAAATACAGTATGAAAAATAAATAAGACTCTGTTTTGTTTTCACGTGAATGCATTTAGCAGCTTTATGCTTTGATATTGCAAATGATATTGCATCTCTGTCCAACTAACTTCATACGTTTACTGGGATCTAACTCTCAATCTTGGTGTTGCAAACATTAATTCTTCTTACTGAGCTACAAATGACACAATATAAGTGATTAAATAAATGAGATTCTATTTTGACGCTTTTGACGCTTAGAATTAACCCAAACATATCACACATTTTGCGTGCTGCTGTATATTGCGTGCTTATTCTAAAGAGATTATCTGTTTGTGGAGAAAACTATATGTACATAATAGTTCAAGTTCAAATTGACCGCATTTGTAAGGCGCTTTTCACAGTTTTAACTGTCTCAATAGGCACAATAATCATAGAATTATTTGAATAAAGTTTGTAAATGACGCTTTAAAAACACTTTGTGACAAATATGTGTTTAGGAATGTGAAAAATGTCCACAAGCAGGACTTTTGGTGTTTCCCTAGATGAAGCTGGATTTGGCGGGTCTGTCCGAATCATTTCATATGACTGACATTTGGGTTTCTGCAGAGCAGCTGACAAATGTGTGTGAAGAGCCAAGACTGCAGGTCACCCCGAGCAGAACCCATCCATCAGCGATCATAAATTCCATTAGTTGACAAGATATATAGGCATAAAACTCCATCCAAGATTATTTTCATAACGAAAGCGCCCTCTTAATGGGAATTACTTTAGAAATGGCGTGGATCAAGGTAAAAGAGACTGGCAAACAATTAGAGACTAGCGGCACAAAGAAAGCAGGCGGTGAATAGCAGCTTGTTTTTGGGACTAGAACTTCCCGCACGCAGCCATTTCATCTTAATCACAAGCCACGGGCCAAATGATGTGCTTGTGAGGAATCTCAGTCATCCTGGTCATTTGAGAATGTCACAGTATTCAAAGCTGTGAATTGTTGTGAAACTGAAGGGTGAGGAGAATCTTCTCTAAGTGAGCCTGCGGGACCATTTGTCAAGCTACTGATGATTTCATCTTTTCAACTTTACCCCTGCGGATTCGCCTGAAGTCGTGGAGCGAGCGTGACGCACAGCATCTACTGGCGACTCCTGCGGCGCTCTTGAGCGCTATGACATCACACGCGCGTCTGATGCCGCAAAATGCCAGCAAATCCTCACAACTGAAGAAATGTCACCAATCATTCATGCTTTGACTTTCATTGTATAAACCTTGTCTTTATAAGAACTAAACTACTGTTAGGACTATAATGCATACTTAAAATCCATCGTTTTGGCCTAATGGTCTAAATTTTAGGTAATATAAGGTAAAATAAGGTAATTTTTTTTTCTCTAAAAGCTCCTTTTCAATCTTGGAGGCACCAAACGAAGTTAACAGGAGAGATATTTGACTAAAAATGTGTTTTCAGAAAGGAAGGCTGCCATTACACATGCCAAGTGATGGAAAGAACTTCAAAAAACAAGCAAGCCACTGAAATCCACCCTACGTTTGGAATTCTTCCGGGAACCTAATCTTCCCACAGAAGCAAGATCAGACTCTTTTTCTATCTTGCTGTGAAGACTAAAGACCGGGAACATTTTTCCGGGCTGTTTGGAAGCTTCTTGTCGACAAGGTCACGACAACTCAAGCCTGCTCCTGTGTTCCACGAGCACACCCAGAGAGTATGGGAAATAGCCGACGTTTGTATCGAAGGAAACGTTGCGTCGGCCCAAGATGAAGTCAAGAGTGGAGAGCAAGACCTGCAGCTGTAATGAACCCTGCGGTTGAAGAAAGGACAGGACAGATTAGGACCACTCGACCATGTAATGAAGTAGCATCAGCAGACACTCAAAAGCGGCAGATTAATCGATGTCTCCGAGCTCTCTGGACTACATCTAATGTGCAGGACATCATCTGTTTGGTTTACACACACTGGAAACCTTCTTAAGAAACATTCTCGTTGTTAAAGTCAGGCCGCTCTCATTTACACGGGTGTTTCTCACATACTGTGTCAGACAGCGGCACATTTAATCTTTCTCCATCATTAATGCGGTGTGAAAAACTGCACAGTGGCATCAGATCTACGCACACCGCAGGGAGACGGATGCTGCTCTGGAGCCAAAGCCAAAGAAACAAGTTGCCACGATCAATCAGCAAATGCAGGAAATGCAGGAATGCAGGGTGAGAATAAATCATTTGAACGGGACACTGGGATGAATACAGCGTGCTACCTCCACAGACAGGCTGTTCTTCAAAATTAATCTTTATTAGCGCATTGCATCAATCCTACTCACCAGTGAAATTGCTAAATGTGTGTGAGGTGTTTGGTAAAGCAGAGAGCTGTACAATAATAAATGTCTTCTTTAAATGTTTATGCTTGTAAAAGAAAAATTAAAAATGGAAAAATATGGATGGATGGATGGATGGATGATATACGGACAGATGGATGGACGGNATAGATAGATAGATAGATAGATAGATAGATAGATAGATAGATAGATAGATAGATAGATAGATAGATGAGAGAAAGAGAGAGAGCAAGAGACAAGAAAGGAGACAAAAATCATGGATGCTCTGAAAGATCTTATCACCCGAGACTGTGACATTCAGAGCTGCTTTACTGAGTTCAATGCAAATTTAATTGAAGCCATTAATCAAGGGTTGTCAGTTCAAACATACAATTGTTATATCAATGCTAAAAATAATCCTAAAATGACAGTCAGTGACATATTTCCCTTCAATAAATACATGAAAAACGTAAAGGTCTGGAGAGTTCCCCATGATTCTGGCATGACCATTCTCCTAAGGTGGCACTTCTAAGACCTGGCACCATCTGCCAGCCTCATTGTCCCTGTTGGGGACTATTAGCACACGCAGAGAAGAAGCTTTCTGATGCTTTGAACTCATCTCGAAGTGTGTGCGTCCACCTGTAGGACCACTCCACAGGATGCTGAGAAAAATATACAACCGGGAAGTGCCACATTCTCATTGGCTTAATGGTTTCAACATTTATATTCCTTTTAAAAAAAAAAAAAAAATCAACCTGAATAATGTATATGGATTCATTTTTAAACAAAAATGTTTTTCTTCCTCGATGCCAGTTGGAAATTGGAACCGTTTGAATAGCGGGTTATTAGACATCCGGATCCAGTTAGAACATTTATTAATAGGAAAGGAGCAGACGCAAGCAAAGCAGATCAGACTCCAACTCTTTGTCAAGCACATGACTAATTTAATATGCAAAGTGTGTGTAATGATTTATTCAACACAGGCCTGGCTGCAGAGAACTCATTCACAGCCCAGATTAGATTGTAATAACTTTGCGGGGAAAGAGATTAATCTCACTGGAAGGAGGTGTAATGCCTGGAAACTCTTGTGCTTCTGGAAAATTGTCATCAACTGGGTTGAGAAAAGTTCATGCTTAGGGGAAAATACAATACTAATTAATTCCCATTGTTTAACACAGACAATCTGTATAATGGAGCTATATTAAAACTGTAGGACATTTCGAAAATACCACTTCTGAATATGTCAATAAAAAATGTGTCAAAAATGACCTTCACCACACTTTCATCACAAGGTGCATCCATAGATATGATGTACAGCTGAAAATTAAGGATATGATAAAAATATATTTTCTGGAAATACACAACGAACGTCCAAACTCGCAATGATTTTCCAAAAAAAAAGGATCATGTTTGGTCAAATATGTCATAATTAAAAAAAATGTTTGCTTAAATTTGCTTCTTTTGATTGTGTATGCATGTTTTTTAATACCACTCCTGAATACTAAGCAACGACAAATTTCCACTTTCCACCCCTTTTTCTCTCTTCCTGTCCACCCACTATCACTGTACCCACGACTCCATTGTGCGAGTTATTACATAACTGCTGTCAGCCTTCAGCCTCTGTATGCTTCACACTTCTCGTTGATATTCACAATGGCACAAGGATTTATAGACCTGCAGAACTGTATAAAGACTACATTTTTTACCTTTATCATGCACAAACACCAACATCCATCAAATTATAAAATGCCAGGCTTTGGCTTTAGGCAGCAGAAAGGAAAACACAGCTGAATACGAACAGCAGAATGTTGAAAGGTGATATGTACATATAAAAAAAAGTCCAAGATCAAAGCCACACACTGGGGGGAAACAAGCAAAAGTTAATGTGCTGTGGAATTCTGCAGCCCCCCGCACCTTCAGGATTATCTGTGTCAGGTCTCCAGATTAAGGTCATGTGTTTCACTGTAAATGCTCCTGGGATCATGGCGAAAATAGGACAATGGCAATGGTGACAAGTGTTCAATGTGAGATTATTCATAAAAAACAATAAGCCAAATCTTGTCAATGTTAGCACATTCACCCTGCACAGAAATTGTATTGTGAATGAAATTATCCCAAAAATGCCATAAATATAATTTATCAAAAAATATAATACATTCATCTGTCCCATTAAGAGGGCGCTTTTTAAAAAAAATTCAATCTGACATTTTTAATACTGGGTGGGGAATAAACAGAAATTAAAATCTATGCATATGTATGTTCACCAGTACCTTTATACATATGTATTAATAGATAAAAAAAAAAACCCATTAATGACATTTACTGACACTTTTGTTATGAGAACATTTACTCTAATGGGTTAGTGTGAGATTACAAGATTACATCCTACAAGAACCATACACATAATTACAAATGCAAGTCAACAGCTGGAATTACTATAGTTTCGCAAATCACACAGTGAAACATCTGCACAAAATTGTCAAGCACCTGACAAGCCTAACACTGTCCTCCAACAACGCTATACCTGTCGCTAAATCATCCGTCAGATCAACCCTGCGGCGCTCATTCTCTCAGCATATTCATTTCACTCAAAACGTGAGCGGGGAGATGAACATGAATCTCAGCTTCCTCAGCTGCAGGGATACAGAGCACGTCAGGCCTTCATCACACGCTCTGCAATGTTCCACTCACTTTAATGAAAATAATCAGCAATCTGAAAAGCACACATTTTTCCACTATATTTTGTACTATTTGTTGTCGGAAATCTACCAAATGTGGAAATTCAAGCCATATGTTGCAGTTATTATCTAAAGAATGTACAAAACTCTCTCTATCTCACTCACACGCACACACAAACACACACTCATTGAGTGGCTTTGCTTTAATATATAATAACTGTATACTGAACAAATGTCACATTCTTTCCCAACATTCAACCCCTCCACCCCAGCGCTCCAAAAACCATTCCGTATTTTTCCTTCAATAAAAACATTTTCCATTAAAAAAGCAATTCAATGATTTGAAGCAATTCAGTCCTTTTCTGCAGTGCAAAATGCTTATTCTACATCTTCTAATTCACAAAAGATGAAAATATTTAGACTAGTAACACAAACACACACCTACATCTAAAAATCCTTTTAACATTTGCATGGTTTTCCATTAAGGAAAGTATCTTTAGGAATTTGGCAATGGCGTAATGCTACAAAATAGCTGTGCAGTTGCTCCAGCGAAATGAAAAGACTACTCCGGTGGACCAAAATCAATCTCTTTCCACTTGTTTAATTTCTGATTCCTCTAATCTTTCCGGGACGTTCTCCTCTGTGTCTCACTCTCTTCAGCTCACTCAAAGCCATCTGCACTGTAATTCAATCATCAGTCTGAGCAGTGGAAGTAATGATTGCTTGGATTAGCTTCAGGGCTCCAAGCCACTGTCTTAATATTGACTGGCAGAGAGAACAAATATGAGCGTGGGCAGAAGGTTTGCGAGATGTTTTGTGGTGTTTAAGCAGCGTCTCTACTGTACACCTACTTTGACATACCGTTGTAAAGAGTTACCAGGATTACAACTGGTAAACTTGGTAAATGATCGAAAATGTACAGACACAAATAATNTTGCGAGATGTTTTGTGGTGTTTAAGCAGCGTCTCTACTGTACACCTACTTTGACATACCGTTGTAAAGAATTACCAGGATTACCACTGGTAAACTTGGTAAATGATCGAAAATGTAAAGACACAAATAATAAAAAAAAAATATTGAAAGCATTCCTACAACTTCAGCAATAAAACACGAGTAGAAGTATTTTCATTGAAGATTCTGAATAACAGTCAAAACTTCAGACAATACTCCAGATTAAACTAACTACTGCCCCTAGAAGATAAAAAAAACAAACAGTTCCTTTATCTCATATTAAAATGCATAAGATGTGCCAAAACGCTGTCATCATTTACAGTGAACATCTACATGTTGCTTCTGTGGCACATGGCCAGGCGTTGAAGCTCACTGGCAGCTTGTTTCTCACTCTGTTATTGTGGAAGTGCAGTGATGTGGATGCACCTCATGCTCATTCACCCCATCATTACAGGGGGCAGTGTTTAGCTAAGCAGGAGTGATCTCTCTCTCTCTCTCTCTCTCTCTCTCTCTACCACACCGGAGAACAGGCAGAGAGGCAAAGAAGATGAGTGCCAAGACGAGTCTGATGCTCTGAAGAGCAACTGCTGTGGCTTCAACCCCTCTGGGCTTTTTTAAACCCAGACACACTCTACACCGACAGCAGCCCAGGACAAAGAATTCTCAGTCGATGTGTTGCATGGAAAAGGTTGATTTTTTTTTTCTCAGAGGAAGAGGAGATTGAAAACAGACCTGCATGGTGCATATTTCTAACCAGTCACCGTTTACTACTACAGAATATAAACGTGGCCCTTCACGTCAAGGTGGCCAATGGCCACAAATAAATTGTCTCTGAAGAATTTAATAAATTGCACAATTACATTATTATTTGTAAATATTTACCGCACCAGAGTCCTGGGATTAGTTTTAAAACATATTTGTATCCTGGAATTGTTTTTAAAAACTGCAACTCTGTGTTAAAATAAAATTTGATCCATCATCTATATGAGGCACGGAAAATGTTAAATACGTAAAGTAATTTAAAGCCTGACATACGATGGGGTTTCCAGGATTATATTAGTCTACAAAACCAACAAAGTCAAGATGAAGACAACCGTACAAGATGTTTTATCATCTTGTCTTTCCACTAAACCCATGCCTGACCTCACTGGTCAAGAAAATACAAAAATCTTTGAGAGCAAAGCACAGAATACACCACCAAAACGGCCACATAACGTGGTGTCCAGCATCATGAGCTCGAGCCATGATCTACCCTTCAGAGCGCAACTGATCCCAGCCTCCCAATCTCCATCAGCCATGTCAACATGTCACAATACTAACACTTTACGTATTAAACCATCAACTACTTACTTGCTTTTCCAGGTTTGGGCCTCTGCAGGAGCTTCTGCACCGTCATCAGGTCCTCGGTCTTCACCGCTTGGAGTAATTCCTGATCTTTCCCCATCGTGATTTATTTTACATCCAAAGCATCCTCCGAACGCGCGTGTAGTGTTCTCCGCTGCGGATCCTCCCTCCTGCGATGGAGCTGCAGGGCGCGATGAGGAGGATGATGATGATGGTGGTGGTGGTGGTGATGATGATGGTGGTGATGATGATGAGCACTGGAGGACGAACGTGCGATTACTACAACGATGTTGGCTCGTGTGAAACACAGATGTTCTTATTTTGATGCCACGAATCCAAAGCGACAGTGGAAGCAGATCGCGTCCAGTTGATCTCGCGCTGCTGAACAGATCGCACTGTTCTAGATCATCGCTGTCAGATAAACCAGCTGCAGACACGATTTGCTGGCCGTCAAATGGCTGGAGAAGTCCGTCAAGTTAACGCGCCTTTAAATTCCCTGTAACGGTTTTCCCGAAGGCTGCGTTGAAACCGCATCAGTCGGCGGTGCCATCACTCCGGAGCTCTCCGTGCTGTGGTGCCTCTCGACAGGAGTGTGCGATGTGCATTACCACAAGCCGCGGATTGGGCTGACATTGCTGTGGTAAATGGCTCCGCTACATCCAGGGGGCGGTGCCACTGTCTAGGAACACCCTCCATTCCGGCGCCGAGAGACCCTCTGGTACTTAAAGTGGGATGGGGCAGGTCCGTTCCAACTGTTTAGGCCGGGTTGTTTTTGAATAATGTACAAAATAAAATACATATTTATACACACACACACACACACACACACACACACACACACACACACACACACACACACACACACACCCACACACACACACACACGCATTCAGACAGACAGACAGATAGATAGATAGATGCTTTTTCTTTACTGGGTCACTGGGAACTGGAGCTAATTCCAGCAACTGCAACTCTGGCAGGATACACACCCTAGATCGGTGGCCAATCAGTGGCTGAGCACAGACACACATATTTATAATGACTAACTAATTTTTAGTCTAATACTTTTGGACTGTAGGAGGAAACCTACACAAACCTGTGCAAGCAGGGTAATTAACGCCACCCAGAGAATAGGGCCTCAAACTTTTTTTTTTTTGAGTTTTGCATCTTCTTAATCTCTCCCTTTACAGGATGATAAAAGTTCATGTCTATTTAAAACGTTAAAAAAACAGGATCTTTGCCTTATATATTGCACATTTATTTCACACATTATATATGTGGGACCACATAGGGCCCTTTGGGCCTGTGTAAATTTGACTTAAAATTACAAAGTATGTTTAATGTACATTATGCGTGGTATAAAGAAATATTGGTTGAACATTTAATTGATTCTTTTAATTACATATTGACACATTAAGTGTGAGTTAAAAATGTAATTGATATGTACTGATTTTTGTAAATAAACACAATCAATAGTATGAGGTATGTAATTTAGCCTTTTGGTGTGATAAATTTTTTTTCCTCATATGGGAAAACAAAATGTATATCTATATTATAGACTCCCCAGTAAAAATACATTTCCACCTCTGCTTCTGCTTTAAGTCATCAACAAACATTTAACCCAGACGTTACAAAAAAAACATCGACTTGTGATGCAGCGCCACCATGTGTAGAAAGTTAATACTTTGAAACGGTTAATTTTTTGTTTGTTTGTTCGACTTGACCGCCTCACAGTGGCCTACATTTTAATTGATTCTGGATGTTTTTTTACGTATATGATTTAAGCCTTAAAATCAAACATGAACTTTGAAGTATCGCACAGTCTCACAACGTCATCAGCGTGGACAGTACCGCCACGGTCATGGAAAATCTAACGTCAAAACTCCGTTTAAAGCTATAAGAATGATAGCGACACTCGGTTGGATCAAATCTGTGTATTCGAAGGTAGTAGTCAGATTGTTTCTCGGCAAAAGAGAACGAGAATCCACAATGATAACAAACTACCGCATTAATTCCAAACGCAATGCAGATGAGAACTATAGATGGATCACAACCACTGCCCAAGATTTCCCCAGGTACAAAGTCAAGGCCATCACGCTGGTCAAGAAAGATGAAAATGCCAGCACGGTTCCTTTGATAGATTATGTCGATTTCAACAGTTGGAAGATGGCAGCATCAACCACATATAAATCCTTCCCAATGCACTTAATTCTTCCTCCGGACTGTGAATATAGATTAAAAACCAAGGGGAAGTATCTTGCCGACAACGAACCGAAAACTCGTAACGTTGTTCAATCAACGACGCAGAACGATTTCCAGTACAAAACGGGCTTCCGTCAGGACATGAAGAAGCCCCCTGATTATGAAAACATCCTGCTTCAGGATAAAGCAGCGACGTCGAAGGGGATGATTTCAGAGACAGCAATGGCATTTCGCCTACAGGCCAAGCGCCCCCTAGTGAGATACACTCAGAGTACCGAACCACAAAAACCCGAACCCGAACCTGAATCAGACCCGCTCGAGGAGAACTCTGAAGATCCCTCTCTAAACGACACACAGAAGTCACCAACCATAAAGAAAGTGCAGTTTCATCTTCCGTGAGGTTTTGTTCCATTCTGCAAAATAATTAGCGGCATGATTTTGGAACAGACATTAATGTCCCTCAGATTCATTTACTCTTCGCTATTCCCCAACGCTTTAACGCCGCAACGTTTGTCTTTAGTGTAAAAAGTACCTTCAATATTCCTCATTTTCATTTCACAATTTCCCTTTATAAGAGATATTGCGCCATGACCAAATGGAAAACATGTGCAACCACAAACAACAAAAATGTATATGAAGTTACTGTATATAAAAGTGCGGCCCATAATATTGACGACTACAGATGTTCTCGCGAGAACTTCAATGGTTCCGTGATTTTATGCTCAATGTTTACTCTGTTTTGGTTTTGACTGCAGCGGGTTTCAACAAAACACACGGTTCGGGTTTGTTCATAAGCTGTTTTGCCGAGTTGTACTAGTATGTTTAAGTACTTCACTTGGGGCACTTTAAAGCACCGTCATGATGAAGACGCCAATCGGAGATAATTGCAATGTTGTGAAAGAGGAACAGCTGATGCCGAATGTGGGGAAACAACGGGTCGGCCGCAAGAGGGCGATATTTTATTTTTATCTAGCAATATGGAAAATGTATTGTTACAACATAAACGTACAGTTGTATTAGTCTCACTCGTTCATTACGCTCTAAAATCTGATATGGATGCAAGCTGAAATAAAGCTATGAAATAAAATACTGCTGTTTAAATAATCATTACTAATTTGAATAAATTACTAGAATTTACTTTATTACACCTTTATCTCTCGATCAGGCTCCGACGTATTAAGTGTACTTTATCAACAGAAAAATGAACAATGAATGATCTGATTGGTTCATTCTGACTGAAGGCGGGTGGAGAGAACAGCAGAACTGCATTTGATTGGCCGACGGGGTTACATCAATCTGAAAGCACGAACATGAAGCTCCCAGTCCTCACTGTTGTCAGGGCGTCAATGGCGGAACTCGGTGGCAGAAGTTAATATGACTCAAGATAAAACTTCATAAGGTAACCGTTACATACAAATTGCGGATTGTGATCACGCTATTTGTTTCGTTTAAATTAGAGATTACTGTTCCATCGGTTGTTCGTGGGTAGTATGATTTGAAATTACAAATCGGACGAGAAGATGAGTTTGTGGTGGCGATTTTCAAAGCGCTTTCTGAATAGGGCCGTGTAACAGTAATGGGATATCAGTTAATTTTTCTTTTGTAAAATTCAGAGTTTGGTAATACATCTATAACCAGCTTTTAAACACTTTGAGCATGTACTAACACGTTTACTGCTGTGCACGATACATCAGTCTGCCAGACAGCTGCAGCATTTTAGGGATTTGCTCAAAAAGATCCATGTTTCACGTCAGCGCAAAATCCCTAAAGTGGAAAAATCTCAACCGTTTAAACGTGTACAAGTTCATAAATTGCAGAAAATGCGTCAAAAAGTTGAAGTAGTCAAATGAAGTGCATTGGTTTATCATCAAGTAGGGCACATGGTTGTTAGATCAGAGGCATCTCAGGATGGAATTCGCGCATTGTTTTTGGCAAGAGATTTTATTTCGTTTTTAATCTAGGTCACTCGTGTCCCTCATGCTCCCTGGAGTTTAAACATTGCTTTCATGTGTGTTTCATGTTAAGCACAAATGTGCAAGGCATTTAAAAACCAGAAGTTTGGAGTTTCGTCGTGGAACAAATATTTAAAATAATTTTGAGCACTTCTATTGAGATTCCACTGGGAGAAAATTCCTGACAGGTAAAATCAATAGTTTTTAATGAAAGTGAT
>SOMO01000035.1:642828-658442 GCA_028128575.1 Paedocypris carbunculus | reverse complement strand
TGTCTTAGTATAGCCTTTTGACAAAAATTTGTCATCACAGAAGAGGCTCACGGCTTTAAAAGCATATTATTACCACTTTATATCCATTGTCATCGTGAGCACCAAGTATTGTAGTGTTAAAGTTAAGATGTTAAAGTTGCCGTGCGCCTGCAGGTGCGTGGCAGTGCCAGTCAAACCCGTGAAGCTCTTCAGCGACACTTCCAGGAACTACAGACGGCCGTGACACGACTGCTGGCCGAGCGACTGACCGCTCTGCTGCAGGAAGTGGACAGTATTGAGCTGAACAGCATCAGTCCATTAGACGACTGTCAGAAGCTCATCGAGCATGGAGTCAGCACCGCAGACGAGCTACTTCGAGAAGGTGAAGGAAAAATACAGATTTAGCCTGTTTCGACTTCAATCTAATGTTTGTAAAAACGTGTTGATCATCTGACGTGTCCGTCCCGTGTCTTACAGGGGAGGCTGCCATTCGCTGTGGAATAAACGAGGAGGACAAGCTCGGCAGCTTCACAAAGAAAGCCCTGCAGATCCAGCTGGACAGGTGAGGAACTTCCTGTTCACGAACACAGTCACCTTGATCTGTGTAACTTCACATTCAAGTTGTATCTGTCACACACCATCTTACACATACGCTCGATTAGTGTGCAGTTATATGATGGAAAATGCTGCAATTTAATGAATCAAGCTCATGTGTCGTGGAAAAATCTTTTTTTTTTCGTTCCTGTCATGAAACTAAAATGTGCATTGTGAGACCAGAAGCCTCATTGATCATTTAGCAAGCATCTTAAAAGATTGGCTATTTTTATTAATTCTTTAAAAAGCTAATTTTATTCAAACACTCATTCTTCTGGGGTTTTTTTCTGCATTGCATGTTTAAAATAACCTTTTCTTTTGAAAAATACAGTACATCCTTATTTAGTTTTTTTTTATGTGTGAAAATTGCACCATTGCAATGGTGCCAATTGTTATTTATTTTATAAAATTATTCTGTAAAAATGTATTTTGTACAAATTATGTAATTAGCCTGTTTGTATTTTCCATTTAATACAGAAAATGCACAATAATATCTGCAACTGCGTGTTGCCTTAAGGTTGTTTTTCGGCCTTGTGCTCTTAGTTTGCCTGAGGTACCTGTGCTGGTGGATGTGCCGTGTCTGTCCGCACAGCTGGACGATTCCTTGCTTCACGTCTTCCGCACTCACGTGGCTCGGCACGGAAGCGTGGCGTCCCATCCTCCGGTCCAGATCGAGGAACTGGTGGAGAGGCCAGGTGGCGTCCTGGTGCGCTGGTGTAAGGTGGGACGACTCCTCACGATCGGACAATTCAAAAGTAGTTAAAAAAAAAATGTCTCTTCAGGTAGATGAAGACTTCACAGCACAAGACTACCGGCTGCAGTACAGACGCGGCAACTCTTCCCAGTACGAGGACGCCTACATCGGGAAAGACACGGAGTTCCTGGTGCTTCACCTTGACCCACATGTCGACGTCCTGTTCCGCGTGTGTGCCAGAGGAGAGGGCCGGACCGAGTGGAGTCCCTGGAGCATCCCGCAGACCGGCTACACCACACTTGCTGCTCACGGTACAAACCACACACGTGTTACCTCCACTTACAACATTAGTTCGTGCTGTGAGACATTTTGTAAGATGAAAATGTTGTAAGTAGAGTCACAAACGCCCTAATACGTTCCACGCCCTCATAAATTCAGACTTATAAACATCGTGATAACGGTAATAAATGTTTGTAATCACACCCCATCACCACCTTGTACTCAACACGGCCTCTTGACAGAATGGCGTCCGGGTGTGGAGGGATACATTCTGAGCAGCAGGAGGAACATCACCATGCGGAGTGACTCGTCTTCTGGACACGGTGGAGTGCTTTACTCCAACTCACCCACTTACTTCTGTGGACAGACGCTCACCTTCAAGTGCGTCGCTGTTATGCCCTTCAGCACTAAATCCAACAGTTCACCCTTCAGCTGTTTTTCTCCCACGTGTGCAGGATAATGGCAGCGGGACAAGCAGATAAACGGGACAGTTTGGGTGTGTGTGCGGACAGTAGAACCGACACAGACTCACTGCAGCGAGACCAGGCCGTCTGCATCTCCACTAGTGGTGTGTTTTGCTCACTTTGTCTTTTTTAGAATCTTAAAAGAACCTATTTTTTTTCCAGAAAAACTTTCAGTGTAGAATTGAAGTGCAATGCAAGCTGCTTTTGATAGAAAATATTACACACTTTCCATCAAGTATTGCTAACTAACCTTTCTGGGCGATGGATTACGTTCTTTGCGCTTCAGGTGCCGTGTCTGTGAATGGAAAGGAGATGACCAACCAGCTGCCGGCCATCACCGTGGGCTCTTCAGTGACCTTTGACATGGAGGTGGTCAGTTTCTTTCCTGGGAACAACAACTCGAGTGACGGAGGGAACTTCAAGCTACGAGTGACGATTGGCTCAGGAAACAGAGAAGTGGTGTTTGATTGGCTGTTGGATCAGGTAGTGGACAGCCTGTTCTTTGGCTGCTCGTTCACACACCCCGGGTGGAAGGTTTTAGTGTTTTAATCGGTTGTAGATGACTTCCAGACAGAAGCACCCACTGATGCAGAAAACGACTGCATAAAGAGCCTAAATAATCACTTGTAGCCAAAGTGTTTGGCGTCACTGGTGGTCCGCTTAAGACGTTACTAGTCACACGCGTCACCGTGGAAACACACTATACAAAGCCAAGAATTCCACACACACCTGCCTTAGTTTTGTGTACATTTAAATCACAACCGTTTCTGTTACACGCTAGCGACCTTTAATCAAACTGTTTGCTTGCAGCTGATTGGTGCAAAGCGTCCTATCTGCTTTACCACAAAACCTCAAGTCTGTCTCTGACGCAGATGTTTGTACAAGAGATGGATGTGGGGAAATATTCCTGAATGGTACCTGAGGTCCTGTAGCTTTGTTTTAAATTCTACTTTCAGTAGCATGTTGTACTAGTGTGAGTGTGTGAGAGATACATCACGTATGCACACACACACACACACTCGGTATATATGGTAAAACGTGAGGTTTTAGTTTTCTGTCACCAAGTATGTCAATGAAAATGGTTTGTTTTATCGGAGTCGGGATCAGTAGATGACCCAGCGTTACTGGAGAAGTTCTACTGAACTTTGGGAATTATCGACGTGTCTTTACTGTACCACCTGGCTATTTTTAACTGTTTTGAAAAAATCTGGAATAAATGTTGCTAAGAAGGGGTTAAACCTGTTTGAAGCGAACTTTATCCAAGGTACCGTGTGACAATTTAGACGTGGAACACACCAGCCGAGAATAAACCCACACGAGGTCTGATTTATTTACTATTTTTATAAAACTGTGACAGTTTAATGTATGTTTACCTCAAATTGCCTGTGCCTTCAGTACAGCTATAAGAATAAAAATTAACATTTGAAATTGAATGACTTGTTTGGAACATGCTGGTTTCCCCCCTAAACATTTTACGACAAAGGAAATATGCATTAATGGATCATGAGGCATCAAAACAAAATACAAACAGTACATTTCAAATCATGTATATCTTCTCTTACGCAATCGCATCAGAGATTTCCATAATCCGTCTCCATTTTTTTTCTCCCCAGTGCAGTTTACCAAAATAAATGATTTACAAACCTAATTTTTAAACATTTATGAAAACGAAATGGAAAAAAAACCTATGCGCGCATAAGAACCCGAGACGACCGCTATGTCCGTTTTACTTTGGTCAAAAATAATCTTCCGCCTGGAATATAATCCCTTTAAGCAAAGCCACCGTGTCATTATCCCTAAATGTATGTACATATTACAGCACTTTGCTTAAAAAAAAAAAAANTGAAGCAAGCCTCACGTCTGTTCAAACCCTGCTGAGGCCAAGTCTCCATGAGTAAGGCAAGTGTAAACATTTCACGAGGATCGGACCCCCGTGTCGCTTCTAGAACCCTGTACCTGTGAGCGTCCGCTTTGCGAGGTCGCCAGAGAAGATAAGGCTCTGATAACGCTGCAGGGTGAAGTCAAAGTCAGTTCTCCAGATCCATGAAGTGAGAAAGTCACCGTCAAGAACGTCCAAACCTGACCAGTTGTGCGTAGAAATTGCTGGAAAAAACGTGGGTAGCAACCGGTCTCCAAAAATAAAAAAGGAAAAAAATAGTCTAACAGCAAAGCCTATACAAAGTCAATACCTAAACTGTGTTCCCAACAAACTCCTCCAAACACAGCAAGCTTGAAGGAAGCGTTTTGCTATCGTTATTCAAAATATATTAAAAAAAAAAATCTCCATAGTTCTTTAAAAACCGGGCACCTAAGACAAGTGCTAAAAATTGAGCTAGAGCCAGAGAAAAGTAAAGCATGGTGAAATGAGCCGTCACGAAGACTACGAGCATCTTCAAGTCGTTCAAAACATAATGTAGTTGATTTTTTTTTCAACAAGAAACGATGTCAGGAATCAGATCTAGTGAGCAGGTTTGCAAACATTGTTATTTACCCAGTGTCTGTGCAGAAGAGAGTAGTTCTCACGTCCAGGCACGTGCTTCTTGAGCACCTTGCTGACCGATGCGGAGGGAGAGGAGCGATTCAGAGGTTTGACACACGGACTTCCTCATCGCAAACGGAACCATCAGAAGCGGGACTGTTGGCATCGTCTTGGGCTTTGGGTTGCTCCTGTTCATCATCTTGCAATTTCATATCTCTCAGCAGAGTCATGGCTTTGTCTATGGTCAAAGTGTTTATCAAGCCAAAGTCGTGCATGCTGACCAGATGGAGCAAAACGTTTCTGCACAGACTCTTCTCCATGATGGTGGCGCCGTGCTGCTCCACAAACAACATGCAGGCCTGATTCATTTGGTTGTCAGCGATGAATCTGTGGAGAAACATCAGCCATCGTTTACTGACACGCTGACGTCCCACAGAAAAACTTCAACAAGTACACAATACAGACCCGTGTTTCATCACATGCAGGTTCCAGAGTTTCATCACTTCTTTCTCGCCTTCATTAACATCAGTGAACTCCTCGATTTGCTAGATAAAAAGTTTCAAATCATTAAGCAACTTCTGAATCATTGCTTTAAACGTTATACATGTCCAGAGACGTGATCGTTCATCTCATTTCCTCACCATAGCGGTCTTCTCCCTGAGCCACTCGGGATCACGCTCGTCTTCACTGTCGACCTCCATTTCCTGCGGTCTGAGTGGCACGCAACTGTCACTGTGGAAGTACAGGCGATTATGGCCGCTGATGTAGGTCCGCTGCTGTTCCTGCTCTCCATCCTCTGACTCCAGGAACTCGGAGAGGCTGGGCTTTGAGCGCTTGGGCCTGTGGACAGAGTAGCCTCGCTTTTACGCCGCCATCTTGATAATACGTCACTAAGATTTTCATTATTTTCTCGAGAGCAGCAACGTTGCCTGGTCAGCGCTCATCAGAATATTCCGCACGGACAACAGAGTGACATGCAGTGAGAATAACTTCTTTTAGCTTATGTGCTAAGCTAAAGTGTCCTGTGAGCAGAGGATTGCACAACCGTCCAGTCAAACAGAAACAGAACAAGCTCCTTGTTGCACTTAATGACTTTTGTTCTAGAAAACAGCGGCTCACTGGCAACACTAACTCAGCATTCTGGGCGACAAGCTCATTTTATATTTTGGAAGCAAGATCTCTAAAACAATGTTTTGTGTCGTTTTTTTGGCGTGTGTGAAGATTAAACAACAGTTTTTTACACGTCTGGACTCTCTCTCGGGTCTCTGCATTCTAGCAGTNGTGAAGATTAAACAACAGTTTTTTACACGCCTGGTCTCTCTCTCGTCTCTCTGCATTCTAGCGGTAAGAAAAAGACGTGCTCCTTTCATATCTCGAAAACATTTTGTAACGCGGGACAATTTTCTCTGAATTGTCATTAGTTAAAAAGTCCATTTTTCAAGACTAAGTTGGATAAGTCCACTGTAAATGTGCATAATAAAGAAGCAGACCTGCAGACGAGGAAGTGTGTGACCGGTGTTCTCTTCACTGGTCCGTTACGACTGAAGGCAAAGCCAGGCTGGCAGTGGATGTCCTGAGGGTTGCCCACGTAGGAGCCATCGTAGCACTCATTAATGGACACGTCTATCCTGGCTCCTTTAGGGTGAGGCTGAATCACACCAAACACGGAGACATCAGGAGAATTACTCCAGACTTTGAACTTGCTGGACGTTTGTAATGTCCCTCACCACATAGTTGAAGATGAAGCGGCTGTGAGAGAGCTTGAGGTGCTTGAGGAGACTGTAGAGCTTGCGGCAGTTGAGCGTGCACCAGGGACAGTGCAGGTCATCTCTGGCCTCAGTCTGCTGCCGTGTGTTGTTGTTGTACAAGAACTAAAACACAAAAGGGGCATGAGGAACTAGAAAGCAAAAGTGGGAAAGAAAACGTTTAACTAAAGAGCAATGGTAAACTCTGACCTGATAATAAACACGCAGCTTCTGACGCGGTTCGACGTGAGTGTGTTCTCTTCTGACTGGCATATCACTCCCAACCGAGTCATTCACTGCTGCGACACCAAAAACACCAGATCAGCACTTTATCCAAAGTTTGAAGTGGAGTACTAATATAAACCATACAGTACACCCAGGATTGCTGGCGGTGATCGTACCTACTGTCTGAGGTGGCTTAACATTGCTCGGTTTACTGCTTTCCACTGTGCTGGATTCTGAATTGCGTGTGGCTAAAGGTTTGGCCACCGGCGCGGTGCCTTTTTCAACACTGTCATTTGTCCATCGCAAAGTGAACTGCAATGTGGGTCCCTGAGAAAAGGTCTCAAAGGGCGGTATCCACTGAAACAAGACATAGAAACACATTTTATTATATACACACAAATATATACAATCAAAATATCTGTATTAGTACTGGGTAAAACAAATGTATCAACGTTATTCCATTCTCAGCGACTATAACAGTCTATATCACACAAGGTATGATGCTTTTCACATCAAGATTTTATCAGATGTAGTTCTCGGACATGTCAGGTACGACGCTTCATATTGAGAGAGAAAGATGAGGCATTGCTTTTACTGCAAGAAAATAAAACAGACGGAAACCAAATTCGGGCTCAAACTCAAAACGCAGCTGCAAAAATACGAAACATTGTGACTTTCTCAGAACTGCGAGTTTTAGAATTCTAACATTCTTCCAACACCTATGAAGTGCATATATATATATATATACATATATATTACAACCTACCACACTAACATACCAAAAAAACAGTAACTAAAATCTGTATCCGTTTAGAAATCTGTATCAGTTAACAGGACATGTAATATTAAATGACTCGTATCGGGAACCCAAAAACTGATTTCTGACATCTCTAATATATATGGAAGAAAATTAACTGAAAAATCAACCTTAAGAAATCACTCACCTTCCCATCTAATATGGTTTCCCATGTTGCCCTTTTCTTAGCTACAGGACTCTCCTCCATATCCTGCATGGAGACTTCATACTCACCATCCAAAAGCTGTAGACGTCTGTTCAAAAACATAACATTTTGGATTTTACAATTACAGGAACATTCTTGGACGCCATCCTTAAGGAAATCACACATTACCTGTTTTTATCAAACACCGTCATCTGGGCAACAAATGTGGTTTCTCCATCGTCCTGATGAGAGGAGTACCTCTTCTTTTTATTGGACAACTCTTCAATAACATCTAAAGAGATGAGATAACTGCTTTGGTGACGGCGTAAAATAAATCATGGTGCACTGATGTTTTGAAATACAAAAAAAGCTCATACTTGTGTCTCTATTGTTCACGCCGTTGAGATCTCGACCCCCTGGACGAGACACTTGGAACAGAAGCGAGTAGGACTTCACCATGTGGCTGTTGCTGGGTTCAAACTCATGGCTGGGTACCACAAGGGACGGGAAAGCTCCCAGTTTGAGCTGACCATTGTCTGGATTCAAAGGAACCTGCTTTTTACCTGTAGGCACTCGCTTTACAGGACAACTCACATCCTGAAAACAATCAGATGAACAGTTTTAAAAAGTCTTTTTCATCCTTCAAAAATACCAATTTATGAAAAACAAACAGGAAAAATATTTGGGTACAAAAATGTCAGAATCTTGTACAATTTACAGTTACAGCACGATTTACAGTTACAGCAGCAAATATAAACAGTAATTCAAGACATAAAATTGCACTTCATTCTTTCATAATGCTTTGCCACTATTTTAAAGTGTTTTCTTTGTAATACTACACTGAAGGTAGTAATAACTTTGTGATACTACTCCACAATACTGTTGTTTGTGGACGCTGGAGGTCCATGGACATAAAGTGTGTACCTTTCTCTTTTTGTGGCAGACCTTGACCAGCAGGACTTCAACTGACACAGAGTTCTCTTCGTTCTCCGAGTTCTGCAATGGCTTCTCTGATGCAGCGAACAACAAATAAGCATTACAAACTATAGTTCACTGTGGAGATATGACAAAGAAAATATTTTGCCTACCAGTTTTATGAAAAAATCCAGTGAAAGTCAGCTGCAGGTTTGATCCCATACTACAAGAGAAATGATGGAACTTGTAAACACAAAGGTCATGAGATCTAGTTTAAGTAATGCTAATTTTACTTGTGGGAATCCTGGTCCACTTTTGACTTCTCTACTTTAAACAACAGATCGTTCACGTTAAAGTTCTTTCTGGAAAACAAACAGAAGCAAAGCAGAAAGAAATGAGCAAACAAGGAATGCCTTTAACACACGCGCCTTTGAATAATCAAACAAATACTGCTGAACACGACGTCAGTACATTGAAACTGATAAAACAAGCAAACATGTCTTTGCTGATAACACGGCAAAAATAAACGTAAAGCGCACATTTCCGTCATAGAAAAAATCAGAGTTTACAGAAAGCATTTTACCTTTTCATGTTTGTTCTGGAGTTTCTGTGGCACATATACGTAAGAGTTCTGTGCAAGAAGATCGGCTGAATGAAGAGGAAAAGCAAGATTCGTCTGGTTAGTCTGGGATTATGTCAGATTGAGCATCATGCGACTTACAGCCATGAGATTTCTTGTCCTAAGGAATCTGTATATTTGAGTCGGCTCTGTGAACAAACATCAAAGCAGTGAACGTCAGACGCATGTACAACACACGAAAACATTCTCTTTATTATCTTTCTAGGAACACACTACCAGGGTCTGGAAAAATGCTCAACACGCAAAATAATCTCACTCAATACACGCATTAATCTCACTCTTGTCATTCTCAAAAAACAAGGGGGCAGTTTGGCTTGTCGTCTGGCCATGGCTGAAAGGCAACGGACTGGGGCTTGTATGAGTGTGTGTAGTTCATGTATCACGTCTCTTCTAAGTTTTTAACACATATGAAACACACACTTCGTGTTAAATTTATACAAAAGACGCGGTAAAGCACGTGCCACCTTCCTGCACGTGTCTAGTTTTCTTAGCGGATGTGGCCTAGACTTCTATCACGTCGTGAACGCCGAAAAGCTCAAGTTTAATCCCAATTCCGGATGCGTTGTCGCATATGTAGGTCATTCGTTAACTAAAATACAATTTGCTGGCTAGTGTTAGTTTAGCCTCCAAGCTAATGGTGTGGCTCGTGACGCAATGGGACGCTGCTCGCCGCGCTAAAGTGTGAGATCACTTTATTGCGTTTCCAAAACATTGGTGTAAAAGTTACAAATCCGTGGCTACTCACTCTCGAACGCCTGCAGGAAGAGTTCGTGGTCGGCTTGAATCTGCTCCATCTTGGGTCGCTTGACTGAAGTCATCACAACACCGGGCGAGACGTGCGATACTCCTCCATTATTAGCCGCTTTGCTCGTGTTGTTGGCGTAAAAACCATTCCCAGCCGAGCCGTGCTTCTGGGGAGCCATTCTGAAAGGGGATTAGGTGGTCGAACGAGATGTCTGAAATGAAACCCGGGTGGATTCGGTCGAGCCCTGAGCCCAAACAAAGGGAGAGCAGCCGACACCGGTTCCCCTTCTCAACAAAGTAGTTAACATCAACGAGCCGGCTCTCTGTGCGCCCTGCAAACCGGTGGAATTATGCGACAACCCGAATGTTCTCGTACACGTCGTCGGTTCTCTTTAGCTTGTAGAATCGAGCGAACTCTAGTCGGATCCGGTGTAATTCTGGACCTCACGCGATAGCAAACGATGCGTGGAACACAAAACGCACCGCCGTCACGTAGCGCAACCTCTGCATCGAAAGCCCAGTTTTTCCGCTTGCCGTGTTAATATGTAAAATACGTATCTGCTTGTTAGTCTAAAACAGTCGCATAAAAACTGTTGTCTGGAGAAGCTCGTATTCCACCGCTGAGAAGATCCCGAGTTTGTACATTACAGTCAAGTTTGGTAGAGAGTGAGCGGGGCTCGCGCTGCCTTCCGTTTCGCTTGGTGTTTTTCGCGGGAAATTCGTTTTTAGCGATAGCGACAAATTCAAGCGGCAAGATTGTGTCGGGTACATAACGTCACGATTTGTTTTTTTATTTTCTATTTTCACAAATACAATTGACGTGTAAAAAATCTACATGATATTGATATTAAATAAGAAGAGTAAAATCTTAAAATAAAAAACCAATGTGTATAGTGTGTTTAATATGAATAGACTAGAAATTGCTGATTTGTCGATTGTATAATGACGCTATAATGAGCAATCCCATACTGTTTTACGTAGAGAAAGCTATATATAGTTTAACAACAGGATATCACATAATGTAATACGTGTATAAAAACGGGGTGATGGTGTTGATAAACATTATAATTTTGTGTACATTTAACAACAGCGATAGCAGTCGATTTTATCGGAAAACTATTTTTGTTTCCCCCGAATGAAATTTTTTTCCGGGTTTTGCGGAAATTTTGTCGGTTGTTTTTTGTGGCTACATTCCTTACGTGAACTTTGCTCCACTACGTCTGTTAGGCGCGGTGGCCAAGTGGTAAGGCGTCGGTCTCGTAAACCGAAGATCGCGGGTTCGAACCCCGTCCGTGCCTACACGACAGGAAGCAATTGGTTTTTGCCAGGTCAACTTGACACACATATAGTTCACACTCTGTTTCACATATAATATCCGTTTATTGTTACATTTTAAACATTAACATGTACCACATTATCATTAAAACGTAACCAGTTGTCAATGTTCCTTATTTAGAACAGCGACTAGCGTTCGTGTAACATTTATCTTAAAGCAAACATTTAATAAATGATCAAAATCGGTTTTGCTCATAGCCGATTACGGCTATTCGAAAAACACATTTTGACAACACATAGCTCAATATGTAAAGTAAAAAAACGAGAGAAAACGGTAAAACGTAAAGTCCTTTCGGTTTGAATTGAGTTATTGCTTAATAGGTCCACACGAGGGCGCTGAAAGCCAAATATCAGTTTGTAAAACTCATTGTCATTTCAATAAACACAAGAAAATATTCAAATACAATTTCCAACTGGCCCTTTTTGCGTAACAGTTCAGACACACGCAATTATGCCAAATCCATTGTTTCGCAACGCCGCAGGGAGACGGGGCGACTACTTTATTAGCGTGTGAAGATGGCCGGTCAATTAATTGTGAGCGGTTGTTCAATGAAACAAAGCCGATGCGAAAGAAAGTAGGTGAGTGTGACACGTTTAAAAATGCCTGCGCTACCGAGAATTCCATTTCAGGGAGGACCTGATCAAGCAGCACGAGACGGGACGGGACGGGACGACTCCACGCGCGCGCTGCCGATGCACATGGCGCGTGCACACTTCACCCGAACCAGGTGAATCCTTCAGCATGGCGCCGTTGACACTCGTGACAGTGACATTTTAAGGATGTTGACTTCATTGCAGTAACGCAGTTCGCTTTTTGTTTCTTATGAAAGTTATTTCCTTCACCCCATTCCAGCGTGTCTCGGAGCCAGAAGTGGAACGTAATTGCTGGGCAAAGTTTTCAGCAGCTGTTTCTCTCAAGCATCTTTGTGGTGGATTTACATTAAAAGCAGATCGGGTGGACAGCGCTAAACAGGTATTGTAGTTAATATTTCTGAGAAGTTGTTGCTCGTCGGTAGTGTGTTCGGCTAGTTGGTGTAAATACTATATGGGTAGTGTTGATGCTCATTTAAAAAGATTTTTGAACAAGTATATTTTTCCCTTCAAATAAAACAAGCTGCTTTCAGCGATTGGGGAAACCTGTAGCTGTCTATTTGAATGAGAACTCGGCATTCAGACCAGACACATATTTCCATATGATTGCAATATTAAAAGCTTCCTCTCTGTCTAATGGGCATGTTTGTAGTGCATGTGTAAACACAGAAATACCAATCCGAATAGGAAAGAATTCCGGTCCGAAATGCACTGAACCCATTCACCTCTCCCAGCTAGCCACCGAAATCCCAAAGCAAACCCAGCCGCTTTTTTGGAGTGCAATTTATAAACGCCACGGCATGCTTGCTGCAGGGGAGGAGGTGGGCTAAAATTCCCCTTACTCTCTTCTTAATTTAAACTTTTCAGTTCTGGATGGCTGACAAACGGTGTCTGCTCACTTCTAGGAGCGAGGAGATCGAGCACTTCCACAAACACCCAGTCGCTGGAGTAAAAGCCGGCTGGGCTCTGTTGAAATGTGAGTCTAGGAAGAGGACCCAAAAGGCAGCAAGAAAAATGAGGGACTTTTAGGGGCAGCTGTGTTTTATTAACCCAGTCATAATGCCCCTAAAAATCCTTATTGCTCTTGCAATTTTCAGCGTCCCTGTGTGGACAGATATGACTGTAATGCAGCGGCTTAATGGTTCAGAGGCGGACAGAAAACAACGATGCTTCCATGTAGTGTTTTTATCTCAGCTTCTTATAGCTGCCACATAAATAAACGGCAGCACGTACATTCTATGTAAACACGGTTCTAAGTAGATGCGTCTCCCTGTTTTTTTTAACCGGTGAAGTCGACATTGTGCAGAAGGGTTTTTTTCAAAGATGTGACTTTCTCCCGCACAGACTGCTTCTTGTCACTGTAAGCCTTGTGAATTCCCCTGCTTGAGGACATCAGTTTTGTAAAACATTAGCCTATTTATTTTCCAAAAACCCAGAAGTTTCTCTAGACTTAACCTGCTTCTATGAGAAAAACCAGAACATGTGCCATTACAGTGCTTCCATATACCACAAATGCATGCAGATTGTTTCTTCTGCCCAATATTGAACGGCTCAAGTGAAAGTCTGATTGTTCTTGAGAGCTTGTGCTGCACCGTGATGACCTCCAGAGAAGGATGTGCACATTCAAGGCCAAAGTGTGTGGAATCTCGAGCTGTTCCACATGTTTCATTATCACCGGACGCGGAAACGTTTGCCTCTGCTGCGAGACTTAGTGTGCCAAACTAAGCGAGAGGTTTGGAGACATGAATAGGCTTAATGCATTAAAAAAGACCTGTTATTTTATATTACTTATGTTTTGTGCCTAAAATAATTTAGCAGTGATTTAAATATTTTTGAAATGTAGTTGCTCAATGGCATTAATATTTGTCAATGTCATTGAGCTTGGCTTTTGAATTGAGAGTGCAGCAGTCTATTCAGATAAGGAAATAAATAAATGAGTTGACTATTATGAAGAACAAACTTCCTAAGTTAAATGTTAAATAGACTAATCAAAAACTGTGAATATTGTAACCAAAAACTGTGAATATTCATAATAAATTTAGAAGCAAAATGTATTTGATATTGAATTAATCAGCAAGCACACGATGAAGCCACGAATCTTTAAAGATTTTTCCCACGGAGGGATGAATAAAGTTTCTATTATTATTATTAAACCGTTATGCATCTTATCATCCAGTTTAATGCTTGTTTGTTTACCTGGTTTAGCTGGTGAAATATTTAATATCGTTGGCATTTTACAGGGCTGCAGATAAGGAGATTTTATAAAGCGGTGGAAATATTCTCAGGTATGAATCACTCCTTTTTTTTCAATAAACGTGAATAAAAAAGACGAGTGAAAACTTGCTTGAAATATCTGAACTACTTATAAATGTACAACAGAATCAAACAGTAACGCCCGTTTCAGCTTCAGAGCTGCTGGAGGGATTTTCACGTCTCTGAGACGGTGACAATACAGATTCTTCTGTGGGAGACGAGGGTCCGTGACTGGGTGGGGATACGTGAACCAGTGAGAATTCCAAAAGGTAATCTGGTGAATCAGCACAGACACGCCTCTTAAACCACACTGACTCATACTCGTGTTAAAGAACGTTATTTATTATTATTAAGTTGTTAGACGTTCATTTATGAACACTTTACAGTTGTTTATTTTTCTGTAATTATATTAATTTAGTGACAAAAGTTCAGCAAGAGTTGAGATTTTTGCAGGGTGGTATTGTGCCAGGAAGGAAGTTTTACAGTTTCAACATCATATTTATGTATGAGTGTCTCGGAATATGTTTTTTAAAAGTAAAAAAAAAAAATTGTTTACAACTTAATTATTAGCAAACCAACATGTAATTGATATTTTTTCCATATGTGCGTTTTGCTGTTTGCGTAAAGTTGCTTGTACTCATGTAATATATTTATCAATAAATACCATGTTTATTTAGTGACTAGTGTATTATTGTCGCGCAAGAATCTTTTCCAAACAAACGAATGGTGTTCTGGAGACGTTGCTTGTTATACACAATCAAGCAGCGGCTTCAGAATCAGTTATATTCAATGATACATCAACATCTTCTGAACGCTGCATTTTTGCAACTCTGCCTCTAATTTGTCTAAACCGGTGTTTCTGCTCTGCACAGTGCTGTTTTCTTCTCTGGGCTTCATGCTTAAAGGCAAAATTGAACTCCAACTGGGTAAACGACATGAAAAACTAAACTACGAATACATTTTTTACACTCGAACATAATTGCTAAATTGTACGAAAATAAAAGACTACTGCATGTGTGTCTTTGTGTGTTTAGTGATTAAGATTGTATAACCTTACTCTGATAATACTTTTCAGAGTCGCACATAGTGTCTCAAAGCATCTGTACAAAATAAACTGAACAATTAATATAATTCTATGAGCAAGCAAAATGGTTGAGAAAACAACCCAGCTTTTCTGGTATCGTTCTTCTTTGGCGTTCAAACATTACAAAGTCTTTCATGTCCCTGAAGCTGAATGGATGTTGCCTCTTTCCTAAGTGGTCCAGAACCAGTCACAAGCCTCTAACAGAAAGTGTGGGTCAAAAGATGGGCATTTAGTCACCAATTACTACCAGTTCTAGTTTTTAAAACCTCTAAAATGTGTAACGCTGCTCTGGGCTTCTAAGTTGAGGGCATAAATGAGTCTCTTTAGCAGCACACAAGCTCTTCTAGCATCCCAAACAGATCTTTATACTTTTGACATTACTGGAGCCATAGACAAGAATGTGTGGAGCCGAGTCATTGTTGTTGAGAGGAGTCATGCTTGAAGACTACCATATTCATCCTGGTGATGATCCAGATCTGGTCTTACAAGCTCCAACAAAACTTTACTTGAAGTTTCTCATTTGAAGATCACAATGATTTTTTTGTTGATGACCTGGATCAGATGTAGTGGATCTAATCTCAGTAGAAAGCAACACTCTTTGAGTGGAGAAACATGGGTTCCTCAACCGTGAAGCAATACCATAAGGACCACT
>SOMO01000035.1:622972-635205 GCA_028128575.1 Paedocypris carbunculus | reverse complement strand
TTTTCAAAAAAAATCTCCAGTGAATATAGTCGGCTGGATGTGTGGGAGAGCGGTGGTTTAATGGCCAGAAGTCAGACGTTTTGTGCAATGTGGAGAGTTGCTAATGCCCTCAGTGTCTCGTGAGGAAAGCGCAGAAATCTGCATGCCAACATTTTAAACTCGTCATGAGTCAGAAACTCTTGCAACATTCAAAAACCAACAGATAGCCGGATAAAAACATCACTCTGAACAAATAATGCATCATCAGCTTCTCTGCTAGCCTGCATTGCGTTTGTTCCAACATTATTCATCAATTAGCTTTCTAGCTAGCGCAACCTGTAGAACAAAACTTACACTGGCAGCACTAATGATTCTCAGGTATAGTTCAGTAATTAGCTTTCCTGCTAGCACTTAGCTCAATGAGTAGAGCAACACCAGCAACATCACTCTTGTTGTTTTGATTCCCAAGAATAAGTCATGCTTAAATCATTAGCTTTCCAACTAGCACAATCTACAGACAACACTATGTTAGCAACATCAACATTGTTGGATTGATCCTCAGGGATAATTCACAAATACGTTTGATTCCCATGGATAATTCAATAATGAGCTTTCCAGTTAGCTTTTTGCTAGCACTTAGCACAATAAGTAGAGCAACATCGATGGTGCGTTTGAATCCTAGAGATAATTCATTAATTAGCTTTCCTGCTAGCACAATTTGTAAAGGAGCACTGCGTTAGCCACACCGACATAGTGAATTTGACTCTCATGGATAATTCATTAATTAGCTTTCACGCTAGCTTTACGAGCATCGGTGTAACTGTAAGCTTTGCAAGTCAACTTGGAGAAAAGTTGTTCTGTGAAATGCATAAATGTGATGGATCTGATCAAGGAGATCTTTTCAAGTCTAAACAGATCTTATCTGACCAGAACTAATGAATAACACTCGATCTACGCTGGATTCCATCCCACTCTGAAAACTAGGAATTGGGACAAAGCGCAGTACTTGGGTTCCTCTCTCCGTCCTTCCTGGTCCTGTGAGAAGAAGGTCATTCACACCTTGCAGTGCTCCATCATGGGGAGCAGCCTGGCCCAAATAAAGCAGCACATTCCCCCAGCAGCACCGAGCCAATGTAGCACACGGCGAGCTTTACATTTACTGTTTCAAGACAACAGGAAATGAGAAATCTGTTAAAAAGAAAGAGAAACCTCTAGTGTTCATTTCGGATAACAAATCAAACAACAATAAATCTGCAGACTCAGATCCACCACTTCAAGCTACTCGAGCATTGCTGCCATATTTAAGATCAAAAGAAATGTTATCAAACTAAAGTATGGGAGATTGGTGTCCGGACAGCGTTGATAAAATGCATTTAAATCATTCGTGAAGACACATTCCTGTTAGATGTGTCTAATGAGAATTGTGCGGGAGGTGACTGGTTTATCAGAGCATGAGCCATGTGAAGAATGAGGGCATTGCTAGAGTACGAACAAATTATTCTGGGAATTCCAGAGACGGTGAATTGTAGTTAACACGAGACACACGTACCTCTGATGGCCATGTGATGTGACCCACGGAAGGCTTGTGGTGGCTATTTGTGGGTTTGTTTGACGCTGTTGAGAAACGGATTTGCTCTTGCACTAGTTGGCTGTGAGTCTAACAAATATCAATTCGTTAAAGGAATTTCAGGCCACTAGTTTCAAGCATAAAAAAACAAACTATAAATTGTCGACAAACTGTATTGCGCCTCCTGGTGGACAGTTTATGAAGATGAATGTCCAATTAGTTTACGTCCGTACGACTGCGAAAACAAACTGACATAAAATGTAACAAAGATTTCGTTTGAGTCAGCTAAACTTCATTAAAATGTCATCCTATTTTATATTATAAGATTAATTCAGAGCATCAAATTAAATAATTACAACATCTGCAGATTTACTGCTATTACATGTCAGAGCGGCTAAACGTTTACAGAAGACACTAGTTGCAGTTAAAACGAACATCTGCAAATACAAAATGGCGTTCATGTATTATTCTTCCCAGACTACAGGTTTTTCCGAAATTCCCAATCATTGCATCTAACATTAGTACAGAGACGTGAAATTGGATTTTTAGAAAATATTAATAATTTCATTAATGTGAATAGCCTTAGCGTTTAAAAGAAATGTAATACTGTACAGTACTTGCAAGTATGTATGCTACAACATATTACAACAAATATGACGTCAGTACCCAACGCGTCCACTAGGTGGAGACAAAAACCTGATTGTAAGGGATTTTTTGTTCGGCGTTATATATGTAATCCTAGAACAATGTGATATAAATAATCCTGTATATAAATAACTCGTATAAAATGCGTGTTGCAGTGTGCTGAACATAGCTTTTCTTTGTTAAGTTTCTGACAGCTAATTTCTCCTTAAGTTTACATTTAATATATCACTCTTTATGCTTTATCAATTCAATATTATTGACATTGATATGGATTTTATATGTTATCGGGTGAATTGGCACACAACTAGTTGCAGCATAGGCAAAAACTACCATGTTTTCTGACATAAAGTCTCAAAATTCAATTTATTATCGTTGTACTATCCTAATGTGAATTAATCTACAGTAGTTTGCCTTATATTCAATTCTTTGAAAATTAAAGACACAGCATGGCATTTAAAAATGTGCAAAATTCTCATTTTATTATCAGGAATGAATCCGTATCCACTTTTTACAGAATTAATGAACAATGGATTTCTGATACAACACGGGTACATTTCAGTAAATGTGATGTTTCAGTGATCTTTACATTACCTGGTCGCGTGAAACGCCTACGACAATTTTATTTTGTTCCAGTTAACCATAAAACGGTATAAAAGACGGCCTTTCATTTCTTGATTAAGGTTGATGAGTGGCATATCGATACAAAGAAGAACTGGTCTGTACAACATTTACAACAAATGGAAAAACCTACAACACAATTATAACCATAGCATTTAAAAATAAAAGCCTTTTATAGAGCCTGTGACTCGTGAGATGGACAGTTATCGAAACAACCCAAAACATTCGTTTTCAAGTCTCAAATAAAGGGCACAACAGGAATAGAGTTTAAGACCATGCAAAGAAAGACTCGGTAAGATTTGTGCAACAAAGCAAAACTAGTTTGTGACAATCAAGCGTGAAGCAGTTGGGACTCCGTGTCCACACCACATTATCTGTACAACACTGTGATTCACATGATGTTCCTCCGGATAAAGCCTGAAATCAGTAATACTGATAGTCACGTGATACCCAGGTTTCACTATCATTATTGTGCGTGTCATTTATTATGTGTGATTTGACATATTTACATGTGAACCAGCCTGTGTGACTGAAGGAACCTTCCGTGGAGCTTTCCATCAAATTTACATTTCTAATAAAAATAAAACCCTTTATCTTTATATTTGATAAGCATATATACTATTTTATACCATTAAACTTCTGCATTCAACCATTTAGCTTGTGCTTTATAGAAAGCCGTAACTAGAGAAGCTAAATCCATTGATAGTCCCTGTGCTAATGTGAATAATAGTTTCAAGTAACATGAATATGTAAATACTATTGTTTGTATTGTTCAGATCTGAATTGTATATACATATGGTGTAGTTTATGTATAGCTCGCTTCCATGTCTTGACTTGTTTTCTGTGTAGGACACAACACTGAGTTGTTACACACTCAGAGGTAGCAAGTACATTAACTGTACAGTACGTACAGTACAGTAACTGAGAGTGTACAGTATTCACTATTCAACACCACTTTCCAGTTTCGGTTCATTTTTGCCACTTTTACATCCTCAACTCGGCTCGATGGAAACTTCAGGCATGTGTTGTTTTTGTGTGTGTGTGTGTGAGAGAGAGAGAGACATCACATGAGATGAGAATCAATTCAACAGCAAGTTGCGCTGAACATACAAGATTATTCTAGGAGTGAAACACCGCCTGTTGCAGACCATGGCCAGAGGGGGGCGCCAAACACACACTTGACTCCTCTGTCTACCTGCTCACTACTGAGGGCTAATGCTTGATCTCCAGGATCGAGGGGTTATGATCTAAGATCGCAAGGATGATCTTGTCCATGTACTGCCTCAAGCGGAAGTTAATCTCTTCCTGTTCCTTTAAAGCATCCACAATCTGCAGAAACAGAGAGTTTAATACCTTTACTGTGCATTCTCGCACACAATTTAACATTGGTTTGACGCTTTAACATTTTAAATTTAGGGTTAAGGATTGAAAACGCTCTTACCTCNACACGCAAACAAGTTTTTGGCCTCATACAGACTGAGGCTGAGAATCTGTCCGTTCAGATCATCATTCTGGTCTCGTAGTTTATGGTTCTCCTGCACAATAAAATACAGGTTTGGGCAAATTTTTCTAAAGGTGAACAATTTTCTCCTTAAAAAGTACCTGTTTAAGCCGCTTGACTTCATGCTCCAGCTCGATCTCGCGAGTCTTGGCGTTGTACTCGGAGAGTCCTGCTGCGGTCCGGCCACGGCCAGGCTTCTCCGTCTCCAGCTTAAAGAGCTGCAGATGCTCCAGCTCACGACGCAAGTCCTCGATCAGCTAAAGTGCCGCACAAGATTGCGTGTTTGGTTGTGATCGGTGCTGATGGGAGAATGACCGTTTACCTCTTGCATGGCCTCGCGTTCTTTCTGAAACTCGTGTCTGTTCTGCCAAAGCTTGTCCATCATCTTTCGATACAGATCCATCTCATCCTTCAGGCGCAGACTGGTGTCTTCCAGTTTATCCGTCATACGTTGCTTCTCCTAGGTATCATTTACAAAACGGTAAGATGTTGATGTATTGCTGTAGTTACTTCCCTGTAAAACTGTGACTTCCTTGTTTAATATAGTTTAGAAATCAATCATCCATAAATCAAATTTAAGAGCTTTAACGCGGCAAACTGACAAAATCGTTTAGCAGACTCATCTGCATCTGTGATGGAGTGATGCTTACGTGATGTTCACCAGGAAAAANTCAGGCTGTGACCTAATTTATTATGCTATAAAAAGGTTTAAAGAGTTCTGCTGATGACGTACAAAATGTCTCCCCATGAGGGAGATCAAAGTTTCAGGGGCTAAACGCAGCGCTGCATATGTCACGAAGGCTTCAGCGTTTGCACATCACGCTAACTAAGCAAAGAGCACTTCCTGTCAACACCGTCAAGCTCGGGGGGATCGCTAAACATGTCAGGAGTGATGGTGTGAAAACCCGCTGTGAATCTGTGTGCTGCTTCCTAAATGACTGTATAGCTTGATAGAGCTGCTCAAGCGTCTCGTTTGGGTCGAGAGTCTGAAATTATGATGGAAAATGTGAATCACTGACCTGGTCAAGTTTCTCAGTCTGAGACTTCAACCTGCAAACATTCACTTTCATCTCCTCATTCTCCTCCTCTAGCTGCTGGACCCTGTTGACGCAAAGCATTCATTTTGATTGTACTGTTGTTAGTTTTAATGTACGGTACTGTATTAAATTCACCTTTAAAAAATTATTATTATTATTACTGTTAAAATTGTAAACATGAGAGAAAGATAAGGAAAACAAACATTTCTTCTTCATCTAGATGCTGGAGTCATGAATGCTTGAAGAGGAACCAGTACCTGTTACTGAGCAGCTCGATCTCTGTACTCTTGTCTCTCTCCATCTTGCTGTAGGCATCTCGGTGTCTCTTCAGCTCGTCCTCCAGACTCTGCTCTGACCGTGTCTCCTGATCTTTAATCTGTTCCTCCATCTCATGCACCCTGAGGAGAAAACACTTCACCTTCAGTTCTTTACAAAGAAAAAGGGCTTGATGTTACTACCGTGTTCTCAAAGCTTTACCTGTGAACCAGGTGAGTATTTTCTTGTTTAAGTTTGGACTTCAGATCTCCATTAGCCAGACTGTCATTCTCAAGCTCTGTTATCTTCTTTTCCAAATAACTCACCTGCATTAGGAGTCAATACACGGTCACCAACAGCTCGTTGATTGTACAAATATACAGTTTAATTCGGAAATGAATTTGTAATTATTCACGACAAGGATGTCTGAAGCAAGAAGACCTTCTCGGTGATGTCGATGTCACAGGAGTCGATGCTGTCTCTGAAGAGATCTTCTGTGCTGCCCTGACTGCTGCTGAAGTTACTGTGGTGGAACAGCTGACTGTACAGCACACAAAGATTTCAAGACACATGTTTAACATTAATTCTACCATATTAGTTTCACCATTAATAAATAGCAATTATTGTATAAAAAAAATCAAGTATCTTTGATTTAGTTTCTCAAAAATGACTCACCGACCAAATGCTGTACTGGATATTTTCCTGTTCGGGCTGAAAAAAAAGGCGGATTTTATTTATTTTATTTAGAATTGGTTATTCATTCCACTTATTATTCATCTAAATTCAGATTGATGAAATAAATACATTACATCAAAACGGTGAAAAATAATCATAGTTGGAACAGTTGTTTTCAGTCTGAGTAAAGCAGTAATGCAACATGTTGTGCTGTAATAACTCACTATTGCCCCGAGTGGTCAAGACGCAGCACTGCTTGACCTTGTACAAGAGATTATACTGATAATCAGACAGGAGGACCTCAGTAAAAATAGATTACCTGCGGTCTAAATATAAACCAAAGTCTACGTAATCGTGTCTGTGACTCACGTAACCAATTACATTGCACATGTCTGAACTCCTCCGCTCACTGAAACACGAGTCAGACCTTCCGTCCTTGAACAAACCCAGACATCGCAGAAGACTCACAGATTTATATACCAAAATAGCCAAGTAAAAAAAGATCCTGATTCGCACTTCCTGATAGTCAAACGTGGAGCAGTTGTTGTTGCTATGATGACTAGTAACAAAATTGTGCCGTTGTCTTTCTCATGATATTTAATTGATCCTGGTATTATCTGATTTTGGATAAGGTTCATGATGTTGGGCAAGTAGTTTCTAAATACCACAGGATTCCACTTGATCCTTCCTCCTCAACACACCTAAGACAGTCTGAAGAACAGGAAATTACACTGAACTTACTATTTTATGCTCCAATCCCAAGCAAAAGGACAAAACCATTTACAGAATTATGGCTTAATTTGGCTATTTTAGACTTTATATTGTGAAGATAAAACTATATAAAATGTGTCTTTCATTTGTTTGTTTCTTTGCTTAATAAAAATATGCAATTAAAACACTAACTTGGATAAGATATCACACAAATTGAACTACATGTTTGTAGAAAAAACACAAAGAGATTAAATTCCAACACACAGATATAATTTTCTTAGGGGTCTCAGATTTCTTGCAATGTTTGATAACACTTCAGATAAGATAACCCTTGACGGATCATTGTTGCTATAATGTAACGTCTGATGATGCCCTTCTTCTGATAAAGTTCTTGATGGAATGGGATGATCGAAGTGACTGATAAAATTAAACTGTATAAAGATTGTTCTGTGTGTGTGTGTGTGTGTGTGTGTGTGTGTGTGTACCTGTTGGCTTTGAGGTTCTTGAGTCTGGCCTCGAGGTCATTGAGGAGATTGACTTTCTTGCAGCACTGAGAGCAGTAGACATCCAGAAGTTCACTGTTGTACAAGTGCCGGATCTTCTGAGGGGTTTGACCAGCACTGTGAAGACCACAAGAAGTTTACTTTATACTTTACTTTAAAATACAGAAACTTTAGAGCAAGTACTGCATGTATGAAGTACAATACTGTAAATCACTTATGGCTCCAGTAGAATGTGTTAAAGCATATCAAATGATGTGGATAAAGCAGGGCTGCGGGAAATGAAGCAGATGATACAGGGGTTTTCAAACTATAGGGAGTTCACAACTATAGAAAGTATTAACCTTGAGGGCAAAGAGGAACCCAGATCAGAGAAGCCATTAGTACGCGTCTCATCATCAGGGATCGGACTGCTGGGAGTGAAATCCACATCTTCTCCTTCTCCGTAGTCCTCAAACTGCTCCTCCACCGAGATCACCGAAGCTGCTGCTGACGAGACCGTCTGAGCACTGAGCAGAAACAGCGAGATGTCACGCTCAGTTCACACTTGGTTCACGCGTGAATGTGTTGTGCGTATGAGGCTGAGTTGTGGTCCAAAGCCTCGCACATAAAAAGTTAATAAGAAAAACTTTTAAAGGGAAAGGTAAAAAAAAAAAAAAAAAGGAAAAAAGGGAAAAACGTTTCCATCATCTATGAAGCCATAATTAATTTTCTTCAAATAACAAACAGACAAATCACATTGGCAAAAAAGCCAAAAAAATCATGCAGCAGCCACATGATAGAAAAAAAAAACTAAATTTGGATATGATGTCACTGGGATTTAAGACGTGTTTTGCTCACTTGTTCCCTTGCTGGAAAAGCTCTTTCTCATCATGACGACCTCCGTCAGAAGATTCGGACCCTGCTCCACTGTCTCCAGCACTGTCCATGTCTGACTCCTGTGCACTCCGGACGCCCGGTCCTTCTTCATCAGAATAAAGCTGGCATTCGGGGTATGGACGAGTGCACACGATGATCGGAGGTCCCAGACTCCCCTCACCATCCTGAAACAAGGGGAAAGAGCCAAACTGGTTATATATTTGATTCATGTATCAAAACCCATAAAATTTCAACAAAACAAAAATGAGAAATTATCACATCATGTCCGGCGCTAGATGAAACCATTTGTGACTCATTGCATTGCCATTCACACAGAAAATAGTAAAGTAAAAAGATTCTAGAACTAGAGTATTCCTCTTTAAAACCCAAGAGGTAAAAGACTGACACAAAAGATATTAAAGTCATTACACAGAACACACACAATAACTTAAAAGCCAGTTCAAATGTCAATTGAACTCTCTGGAATCAAAGAGCAGCACAAACAAAAAGCAAACATTCAATAATTAATTTTTTTACTTTCTTAGACTTTAAAACATACATCCCACTAAGACGTTTATACTCTTAAGAAGTTTATACTCTATGAAAATGAAAGTTTCCACAGTTGGGTATTATATATAGTGCGTTGTAAAACCTATTTCACCTATTTTGTTACACTTTAACGTGTAATTAAAATATTTTTTTTTTCAGGTGACAGATCTACACAAAAAAAGATTGTATAGAAATAACATGGCACCCCTATAACTTCCAAACTTGCTAAAACTCACAGACAGGACATTACTCGGAGAGACAGCCCAGGCATCATGGGTTATTCCGAAGAAGCTACAGAGTTACACAACCACGATATGCTGTACAAGCCATAGAGTTGGTCTATATCAAAGAGTAGCAATAAAAGCCATTATTTAGTGTTAACAATTAAACTACCGTAATTTAATGCGTTTTCTCTGGTCAGAGATTAAATGGCCTCTTCAGCGACAGTGGAAAATACCACAAATGTTGTAAATCTAACATAAAATGTTCATGCCAAAGACACTATCCCCCTGGCAACATCTAACAAACATGGTGGTAGCAGCATCATGCTGTGGGGATGTTTTACAGCAGGGACCATAAAACTGATCTAGGAAAAGAAGGATGTAGCTAAAAACGGGACAATCCAGTTCAGTCTGTCTATGATTTGAGATGTTCAAGAGAAGAATGGATGTTTGTCTTCGGAAAATACAATGACTCAAAGCTTTCTGCCAAAGCAACACTCATGGGATTCTGAAAACTCAGACCTTCATCAAACTGAACATCTGTGGAGGGACTTACTATAACAAGCTGTGAAAATATCTTGAAAACATCTTGAAAATTCTGGAGCTTTCTTTATTTTGGAATTGACTAAAGCAACTTACAGCTGTAACTGTGGCAAAAGTTGCAAGAGTGTTGCCATATTGTTGACAAAATATTACTTGCATCTACAAAGTTACAAGTATTACATAAATGAAAGAAGGTATACCTCATTCACTCGGTTCATCTTCAGTTTGAGTGGAAACAAAACATGAAAAACCATCACTTGAATTCTTTTGCAAGGCACTTTATATGGTCAAAAAGCCGACTGCTTCTAACACGAAGGACATAAATCATGTATAAATAAAAACATGGAACATCACGAGTCTGGCCACAAGTGATATAAAGAAGAGCTACATTTGAATTCTTCCCACAAGCCTGCATCTTTGAAGATAACAGCTGAGGAGCAGATACTGATAGGGAAGATCTGCATAGTCTCAGTGTGAAGCGTTGCCTGCACAATAGAGCTTCTTCCTGCTGAGAACAGACTGTGATGAATGCAGTCCCATCAGAAACACTCGGACTCGGACTGCAGTAATGTGAGAGGAGATGCTGGGGTCTCCTGCAGAGTGAGGACGCAGATAAATGAGCAATATACCAAGATTCCTCTTCTGGTCTGATCCGACCTGAATCTGCCAACCCCCTCAGATACCACCGTCTGGAATATCTAGACTTTACATGTATTATTTACAATCTGCTACTGACAGGCTGCATTTAATTTTAACTGTTAGTTCACACATTCTTCCTGAAGTGGCAGCGCAGAGGAAATAGACCGTTTGCACAGAGAATGTGTTGTATTGCTTTTCATATTCACTATTTTAAAAAGTGGGAAATACCGGTACACTGTTGTTATGAAGATAAACAGCAAGAAAAATTTAGTACAATTCTGAAAGACTGCCATGATTGACAATTAAAAATAGAGAGTTACACATCTGTATATCAAAGCAGCTTACACTGTCACTTTGTTTGGGAAATAAAGTATTATTTAGGTTTATCACGGTGGGCTAATAGAGTCCTGCGGCAGCGCTGCTGTGCTGACACACCCCGTCTCCAGTGTTTTATTCATTATTGCTGAGCACAGACCAAGACGGTCTAAAACCTCAACGGCAGACTTTGAAAACTGCATTTAAAATAACATCCAGTAAATGTAAAAAATACAGTGATTTCAGCGGGTGAGTGCAATGTCAATACAAAGCCAATGAGTGTATTACATCAAGTCAGTATTGATTTTAAAACGCCCCCAAACTCAGAGGCCAAGAAAACCGTTCTATTTTTGTAAGAGTAATAAATGTTGATTTTTATTACATAGTCAAAGACTCATTGTGTTGGTACTACCAACAGCAATATTATTTTAATACTTGGAAGAAAGCTCTGTGGACTGTCTTCCGCACCTTCAACACCAAAATTTTTTTCTTGGTAACTGCAATATCATCAGAAAATCTTTTTCATTTTATATTCTGCATCACATTGACAGCTCAAAAAGATTTTACAGCGTTAAAAAAAAAAGTTTTACTGCGTTAAATCCTTTAAACAAAGGTTTGTAAACGGGGAAGACCTTTTCTATTCTTTCATATTATATCGTTCATAAATTGTCCTTACGTCTTCTTTAAACGCATGACAGTGAGAAAGGAGAAGTAAAAGTATTCCATGTATTTGATTCATGACATTTCTTTCAGGTCCCCCTGAACATATTTCAAAGTCCCTAGTGCCTTAAATAACAGAAAGGTTTTGGTCTCTTAATCCCAGGTGGAAAAATAAAAAAGGAGAGACAGCGTATGAAAAGAAACTTTTCTTTTTGTGAAGTAAATGTCTGAGCTTAAATCTTCAGAAGAACAGCAGTACTTTGCACCCACACAAACAAACACAGCTCTCAATGCTCGCTTTCATCCAAAGTGCTCCATCATATTCACTGCCATTTCAAGTGGGGGAAATAATAAGTACGTCCATAAACAACACAAAGAGCCTTCTTATGATTATTATGACAGCAGGAGATATGGATCTCTCACAGTCCTTGTGGCCACTTTGTTTATTTTGGCGTCACATGGAGAAGACGAGAACCTCAACGTCTCTGGGCATTAAGACACCCCCTGGATCCGTAGACAACCAATCACAGCTACGCATTTATTATAATACATGAACTCCACGACCCTTGAACATCCCCCAACTAAGAAGTTAAATCGAGGACGTTTCACATCAAAAAAAGAAAATCAAAGTGACGTTTCTAAGTGTGACAAGAGAAACAATAACGCTGGGGAAATTCATGTTGGCTGCTCATTTTTTCTTTCAAGTGCACTCGACCGGTTTGGTTTGAGATCTCGGTAGAAATGCTGCGGGTTGGCCAGCACACAGCCTACATAGTCATCACACAAAAGTGTGGATTTACAGAGAGCCATGAGTCATAATCCAGCGTTTGGGCTTCACAGACGCCCGCTGCCATTCTCTGGATGTTATCAAAGTGACAAACCTTTGAACTTTTTATTGACCTTGAAACTGGAAACACACAAATGCCACCCAGCGCTGCAGATACACGCTCAATATTGCAG
>SOMO01000035.1:573772-584551 GCA_028128575.1 Paedocypris carbunculus | reverse complement strand
TAACTCCAAGTTTAACATGTTACCAAACAATTATTAAAAGTGCACTGATTAACCACAATCGTACTCATTGCTATTAGCATATTCAGTTTAATAAAGTTAGATGTATAAATTTTTATTTACAAATTATTGTAAGAATATATTAATAACAGCCTCTGTGATGAAAGTCAGCCGTCCAGTTTCAGAAGTGCCACTCACTAAAATCTGAACCTGTATGAAGAACAAGCTGGTTCCACTCATCACGCTGGTGTGCAAACGCCAGAGCTGGTTTGTCGCATGACTGCAACCGCAATGACTTACAGTCACACAACTTTCTTTGTGGCAATAAAGATTCGTTATGCTAAACAAGCACCTCGGCTACAGAGAACAGCGCGTGAAAACTGGATCTGCAGTATCGAAGAGTTCAACTGGAAAACATGCAAGAATTAGGAGAACTAAGAAGATTGGTGGTGAGAGCATTTGTTGTTGATCGGGTCAGCCTGGCCTCCTCCAACCCCAGCTGGAGCGTGTCAAGCTTTGCATCTACAGGTGTGGGGATATTGGGAGTCTTTATATAAGCCCCTTACCAAGAACACAGACATGGCTGTTTCCAGTACACCAGCTGAATCACCACTGTTGCATAACAACATTTAGCCACTTTGTAATTCACACAGATTGCGCCGATGATCAGTACAACGGGGAACCATGCATGAGAATTGCAGCCCAACTTTCTCAAGCAGAACAAAAGCGTGACAGAAAGGTCATATGATCTGACTGAAAAAAACCCAAAGACTTCAGTTATGTTAGACAGAGAAAAATCAGCTGATGAATGTTTTTCACAACTCTGCTAGACAAAAGTGGTAATACACTCAGGCCACTCAGTTCCTCGTTTCGGAACTAGATCTGTTCTGTGAAAAATGTTCAGCCGTTTATTCCTTCATCCTTGTATAATGATGTGATGAGATCACAGTACCACTAAAAACATAAAAACCAAGAGTTGTTACAAGAGACTGTCACTCATAACGCAACAAGCTTTGTTTCACTGAAACAGGATGTCAGAGATTCTTCAGAACGTTGACACTTAAAAAATGTTTTGCTTGTTGAACTGGCAGCATTCAATATCACAGTGATTAAACAAGAACTTCCAAGAAACATTAAAAGCAGCTGTCTAGAACAATACACTACAGCCCCAGGCTCCGAAAACCAGTGACGAAAGCAAATATTACATCACAGCCATCTTTCACAAGACCCAGCGAATGTGAAGTTGAAACTTGTAGGCAAAGGAAACTTCCAAACTATAGTTAAGGTGGAGGAAAAGCTTTAGCATTCTTTGTGGACACCAAACCAGTCTCTACAAGAATAAAAGTATCTCAGCAAATTAATACATTTGCATTTTTTTTTACTTCCCAAGCAACCATTGTTAGTGGTTTCTGAGCAATTGAACATTATGGAACAAAATGATTTTCATTTTTCCAAGTCAGTCCGGAAATCTCAATGTTGTAAGATTCGTTCTACTGTAAATCATTTTATAGTTTGTTTCAGAATTATTTGTTTTTATTGTGATTTGAAGGGGGGGGGGCACCTGACCCTGGAATGATTTAGGAGAAATAATGTTTCGCTGGAATCAAATGCTTTTATCAGACGTTTTATCAATTTAGTGTCATAACTCACAGGTATGTATCAGTTATACATATTTGTTCTTGATAAACATACCTAGAAATACGTAACAGCGAAACCCTTGAAACTGGTTTGGCTGCACGACCTGAAGTTATTTACTCAAAATATACGACTAAAATTCATCAAATAACGACATGACACAAACAGTCGACGTTTATACGTGTTTAACTGGCGAAAATGAGTCTGACAATAGCATTTATAAACAGGGATTTTACTGTCAGTCTTTACAGAACAAGCTCTGATGCAGCTGACCGAGACACCGAGGATCTGTTTGACGGTGTATCGTAAAATCACTTTTGCGTTATTTGACTGTAAGGTGGAATAAAAACATTTCTGTAGGTAGAGACGAAAAAAAACATCACACTTACCCAAATAAATGTCTCCAAAAGACCCCGAGCCGATTTTCCTTCCCAGTCTGTATCGGTTTCCTACTCTCAGTTCCATGATAAATTGCTAAAGAATAAAGCTAGCGAAAATGCTAGCTTTACGAAAAAGNAGGATCTGTTTGACGGTGTATCGTAAAATCACTTTTGCGTTATTTGACTGTAAGGTGGAATAAAAACATTTCTGTAGGTAGAGACGAAAAAAAACATCACACTTACCCAAATAAATGTCTCCAAAAGACCCCGAGCCGATTTTCCTTCCCAGTCTGTATCGGTTTCCTACTCTCAGTTCCATGATAAATTACTAAAGAATAAAGCTAGCGAAAATGCTAGCTTTACGAAAAAGAATTAAAATTATATATATAAATGTTCGGGGTGTCTTGTAAAAACAACGAAAATCGTTCTTTGTTGTCCGTCTATTATCTGAGGCAAAATACAGCTAGCCTGCTAATACCCTATCCGGATTTCACCAGTCGTTTCAAAACATTCCGAAACAAAAAATATCCAAATAGTTGGCTTGTTAAAAAGAGTAAAGTGCTAACTTTATGCTCTGCTAATTATTAACCCCGAAATAAATTGTTTAAAAGAGGATGAAGTCGGATTTAGAGAGCGACCCCCTTCATTCAGCTGAACCTGAATCTGCCATTTACTCTGTATCTCGGCTACAACACTAGACCCATCAATTGAATAATCCATCTCACGCCGTGACGTCACTTCCCGTAACAGCAGCGAACCACTGACAACAGAGAAATAAATGAAATAAACACAACGTCCTTTGTATTTATATTAATAACGTGTTTAAATGTTTGTATCTTCGTTTTACCTTTTTTTAAAACGGCCCTCAAAATTTGTCATTTTGGTATGAAAGTACACAAGGCTTTCACGTAAAAATATAAATTAGTACGTGATAAAATATGTAGAAAAGGCGTACATTTTAACAACTTGTATTAATGAACATATTTTCTATAAATGCTGAAAAGTAAGGATCTTTTAATGCTGCTGAATGGATTGAACATTTTGTTTCAAAATCGCCAAAATGTGAATCTGATATGATTATCTTTGCCTTGTCTTAAAATGACACAATTGTTTTTCTTTGCCAGACTCAAAGTTGAGTTTGCATGTGTTGATATTTATTTACGCTAAATGTATATCTATTCGGTTGAATTTGATTATAAAACGTTAGCAGTGACAATAACATACCGATTTTACATATCAATAAAAAATGTAAATTTAATTGCTCAAATGTTATTGTTTTTTTTTTTTTTTTTTTTTGTTAATAGGCTTGTTTGTTTATTTATATAATTAATTATCTCCTTCGAATTGTTCTTCTTTAGACGTCATTCTTAAAGTTAACGCCCACAAAGCTGGTGTGGTTTCCACTAAAGCGTGATTGGTCACAGCACAGCCAATGCTAGAGGCGGACAAGACACTGAACACGTGACTGCATAAGTCAGTTTCTGTTGCACGTGCTTCGTCACGTTGAGAGCAATGCCCCACACAAAACAACGATCGTTTACTCCAACAGCGAAGCCAGATTTCTAGAAGTGGTTTCAATAAATCAATGAATGTTATGACGAACATCTTTTAAACAGGCAGACAAAAACGCAATTCACCAATGGATTGTGTGTTCTTGCATTTACAAACTTACGTATGTAATTCCAACAGGTTTCGCAAAAGTGTATAGAAATAGTAGCTGGCTGTCGACTGTGAAAATGTTTTTGTATTTTTCAGTCATTTTATAATGATAAGTCTAAAAGAATAATACCTCTAAAAGAATATATAGGTAATATAATTTAGCTGTAACCTGTCAATAAACAATGACCATCACACACAAGGAACATGATACATTTGGGTTTCTTCCGTTCATCCGATCAACATGAAAGCACTTTATAATTTTCTTTTTTTCCCTGCGTTACTGTAAGCATAAAACAAGCGTTAGTTAAATGGAAAATTGGTTTACACGGACACCTAGTGGTAGGAAACAATACCAACCTGCTTTTACTTTTATTTTACGATAAAAAACTGTCAATATATAACAGCACAATTTTGTATATATTAAAATTATATTGCATTGTTATCATTGTAGTATAGTATCTCTAAAACATCTAAATTTCTCGCCGTTTGAAATTTTGGAGGACTGAAAAAACGTTGGGTTTTGTTTCTTGACGGAAGATTTTCACTGTAACACATACAGTACAGTTCATGTGGTTGGATAACCATCTTTTGTAAGTCTTACATACTCACCAATAGTCATTTAAAAACACTAATAGTTAAATCATGGACGTTTTTGTGTCACTATAAGAAGTGTTAGACCGGCGATGTCGTACTTTTCGTTACAACGTGACCAAGGCTATCACACAACAATCAATTGTCATCGTAGTTTTGTTACTCTGGGTCGTAGACAACATCTCGAGAGCTTTGACTAAACCCAGAGTTTTGATGTTTCGCCTGTGTTGAAGCAGCTCGTCCGGTTTAACGAAGGTGACATTATAAGCATGTCCTTGAGGCTATGCACGTGAATCATACATGCGTGTCCTTTCAGCATCTTTACGGCAGGATGACAAAACCTCGTGGGTTCGAGTTTTGGAGAAGCTCTCTGAAGGGAGCCCGCTACGTGGTTGCGCCCATGGTGGACCAGAGCGAGCTGGCCTGGAGGCTACTGAGCCGCAGACACGGTGCAGAGCTCTGCTACACCCCGATGCTTCACGCTCAGGTGTTCGTCCGAGACCCAAACTACCGCCGGGAAAACCTTCTCAACGAAATCAACCAGGAGGACCGACCTCTCATCACACAGGTGCCTCGTAGTCCCAACGTGTTGTCCATGTTCCGTTCCGTGACTAAAGAAGCTACACTCTTATAAAACACTTTCACAGTCCCAATTGACTCATGTACTGATGTAAAGAGTTTTAGAGCCATCAAAAATGACCTTGACAAAGTCTCAGACAATCATTGTCTAGAATAATTTTAATTTATGACCAGTGAGCAAGCCAGAAAACGACAATGGTTATGGTGGTTTTGGAGGCTGAATGAAGGTCACCTCTCTCTCTCTCTCTCTTGATTGGTCAAGAACTTCCACATCTCTATTACACGCAATATGATGCCACCTGCTTCCCAGTCCAGAGAAATGCCATCTCGCTCATAGTTGCTCTTGAAATTATATCGTTCCACTACTGAGTAGAAGTGTAGGTCACACACAGAGGTCACTGACTTAATACTTGTACCTAAATCCCTAACAAGCAACATCCCACAACCTTCAATCAAACTATCCTCTTATAATATGAACATTAACCAACACTTTTTGTTCGTAGAGTAAATTCTCACAGTAGAAGTCTGCTCTGGTTTCTCCATGCAGTTCTGTGCCAATGACCCGGAGGTTTTCATCCAGGCCGCTTCACTTGCTCAGGATTACTGTGATGCTATTGACTTGAATTTGGGTTGCCCACAAATGATCGCCAAGCGAGGTAATGAAATGCCATCACTGTTCAGCCTGTGTTTGTCGGATTTCTAGTTCAATCAGTTAATTGTAGTTTTATCAGGGCTGTGAAACTACAAATGACAGTTGTATTATTTGCATCATGTACGATGGCTTTTTTCTTCTTGGCTGTAGGTCACTATGGCGTTTTTCTCCAAGATGAGTGGGAACTCCTTGAGAAAATGAGTACGATCTGGCTTTTTTTTTTCAAGTCTTTGTGCTGATTAAATTCCTGTGAAAACACGTTGGCATTGTCTTGCAGTCAAACTGGCAGATGAAAAACTCTCCGTGCCCATTACGTGCAAAATCCGGGTCTTCCCTGAGATAGAAAAAACTGTGAAATACGCCAAAATGCTTGAAAAGGCCGGATGTCAGGTAGAATAATATATAATGTAATACTTACAATTTTGCATTATAATTTCTTAATTATTACATTGTAACAATAATTTATTTATTTATTAATCTCAATTAAAAAAAAAAAAAAAACAAAAACGCATGTTATTTTTCACAGCTCCTCACGGTTCACGGGAGAACGAAGGAGCAAAAGGGAGCTTCGACTGGCATTGCCAGCTGGAAACATATCAGAGCAGTACGGACAGAGTTTAACACACACACACACACACACACACACACACACACACACACGTCCGGCCTGTCTGTCAACCTGATCTTTTCACACAATCTTGCAGTGATTATTATGAATTAATTCTATAAATGCATTTTTTAATTAAAGCTGTGTTACTCTATTTTATTTATACGTATTTCCAAGTTCAGTTTTGCATTTCTTCAAGACATTCATTGTGGATTCATGGAAATTCGTTGTCTAACTGTGCTGAAAATAAACATTTTGTATTTTGAATCTTTGTAGGGAGGCTGTCAATATTCCGGTTTTTGCCAACGGAAACATCCAGCACTTGAGTGACGTGCAGCGCTGCATGGAGGAAACCGGAGTGCAAGGTGTCATGAGCGCAGGCGAGTAGAGGAAAAGCTTGAAAGCTGTAGTTGAAAAACTGAATTTATATTCTCCATACATCTAGTACGAGTATTAGAATTGACAAACGTGCTAAATGAAAATTACCTTTTTGACAACATCTTCCTTTTCTATGAATATTCCAGAAGGGAATCTCCACAATCCTGCCCTGTTTGAAGGCCTCAGCTCTCCCGTTTGGCTGTTGGCAGAAGAATACTTAGACATTGTGCACAAACACCCTCCATGCAGCCTGTCGTACGTCCGCGCTCACATCTTCAAATTATGGCATCATACGTAAGCGTTTTCATTTTCACAGAAAAACATAGCGCTTGTTGTTTACTTTATAAATGACACGATAGGTCTTTCTATCGCAACAGACTGCAAATACATCAGGACGTGAGAGAAGAGTTAGCCAAAGCTAAAACTGTAGCTGCTATAACAGAAGTCAACAGGCAGCTGAAAGAACGTTGCCAGGTTTAAGACAATCTCAATTTTTTTGATGTTTGAATTCAATGAAGGGTTAAAGACCTGTTCATATTTTGTGATAATTTAAACTTTACAGGAAGAGATGAGTAAAGATGAACGTGAGTGGAAGCAGACTGGACTACCCTTTCCACACTGGATCTGCCAACCCTACATCAGACCACCGTGAGAAAACCGTGCCATGTGATAGTCAAGCTCTTTACTTTTGACGTCACTGCTACAGCTACAAACGTTCTACTGATGTTTTAGACCCAAAGACCCAAACTGTGAAAACGAGAAGGACCCAGATGCAAAACTGGTGTGTGTGAAGAGAGCGCTAGACGAGAATGACCCTTCCAATGATTCTCTTTCCAAAAACAAGCAGAAAAAGAAGGCCCGAAATCCTCATAAAAACTTCAGTCCTGAGCTGAGACGTACGTTTGATGATCGATAAAGAGGAATTGAGTGAAAATAATCATTATTATTCACAATGTTTTTGGCATGTTTAATTTAATAGAATATAAAATTTTTTTTTTTCTGCAGAAAAATACATCAAGTGTGAGCAGTGTGGAAATCCAAAAGTAAGATTTTGTATTAGTACATGTGCTTTTATTTTGGTGTGAGATTTGCACTATTTTATTCAATATTCAAATAATAATAATTTTTGCTTTTGCCCACCAGGGGAATAAATGTGTTTTCAACTTGTGCCGCAGCTGCTGCAAGAGAAAGGCTTTCAAAGAAGTGGCTGATTGTGCTGGTTAGTATTAAAACCAGTCTGTTGTTGTTGGCATCAGTCCATTTGATCTCATTTAAATTAGTTAAAAATGGAAACTAGCTAACCAAGTGTGACAGCTACTGTTTGTTCTTGTTGTTCTAGGTCATGGCCTCAAATTCCAAACCAAGGCTTTAAGACAGTGCGCTGCCAACACGTTGAGTGGGCTGTTGAATGGGAATGCCGAGGTTGAGATTGGCCTTTCCCCCGTGGCTGGTGACTCAGTATAACGGCCGGACTGAAGACGTCACTTTACTGATGTTACATGCCAAAGTTGCCACACTGAATTGAAAAACTGCAGCTGGTGCCATTTCTGTGCAGGTTTTTACTGTTCAATGTGAATTGGTTTGTTTATGCACAAACGGGTTTATGGATGCACAAGACAGACGGGTACATGTTTACCCATGGAAGAGAAGTTGTGATGTTTCAACTGTTTTGATTTTCTTTCCTGAATTTTTTTTTTTTTATTATTTAGACCGTTTTGATCCAAACAAAGTGGATTTTAAACCCTTGAAGACAAACCTTTTTTCCCCCCTATACTGTACTTGGCAATCATTTGGTTTTTCAAATCTTTACAAAACCGACTTAATATATTTGGATTTCATGTGCTATTTTTTAGGCTAGTATTCTTGCTCAATTACATGTGTTGCTTTTCAGACATTTTCTGATCGCCTGTTTTCGAACCAAAAACTGCAGCTAATATACCGAACATACAACCACTGTCGTTTTGATTCTTTGAAATAAAAGAAACAGTTTTAAGAATCATAAAGCACTTAAGGGCTTAATATCAGCGTTGCTGTGAAATTATTTGGAACACTCAATTTTAACGTTTTGAAATGTAATCTGTAGCACAGACAACTAAAAATAACTTTACTGGGATTCTATATATAATAATTGATAAATTAGGTACAATTTACCACTACACAGATAAAAACAGACATGACTAAATTATACCAATAATAGGTGAGGCTTAATCACTCTTAAACCATTAAAGCACCGTGGAAAAACACCACCTGTCTGCTGGAGCACCTTTTTGAACGTATGTTTATTTTAAAAGCATGTTTGTGATGAGGTTCTCAATGTGTAATCAAGGTTTGCCACAAGATACAGAGGAAAGTGCATCCTTTACAAAGAACAACAGGCAAGTGCCGCATTTTTTCCTTTTCGCTTGCACGTGGTGTGCACATCTCGAATACAGACAACAGATATCTTTTTCCCCCCCAACTTAAATAAAGTCTTTAGATTGTGATTTTTCTCTCTTCGGCAGGGAAACGATTATTTCTAAACGGGGGCCTAAAGTGCGGCAACGGCCCCCTGTAATCTCACGGAAGAGAAAGCTTTGTGTTTTTCACATGTTGGTGGTCATTCGTGTTTGGCTGTTGGCAGGTGTGAGCTCCCCTTGACTGCCTTCTCTTGGAGGGGACTGCAGAAAGAAGAAAAAACAGGCTGAGAAACCAGAAAATAAGACCCAGAGAGACACACATGCAGATGCTGAACAACAGAAGAGATGGATACACAGTGTGGTTTAGAACCAAAGAGCTCGCATTCCTTACTCTTTCCACATCAATTGTCCATTACTGCTACCATTCTACAACGAGTGATGATGAGGGAATGCGATGGTGAAGAGTAGAGCAGAGCAAGGACACGTTACCCTGGGGACCCTGTTACCTTGACGTGGATCTGATTACGAAGCACGGCGGCCCGTAGAATCATGGCTTTTGCTCGTCTCTGGAACTCTTTTCCCATCTGTATAGACTTCTCAAAGGTTGTGCTTCTCTGATCCACGTCCCTGGCGTACAAGATCTGAAACAGGAAAAACACTAGTTAATTTTGCATGTGATAATCGAAATATTGATTGAATTGATGGATATAAAAAAGATGCGAGTGATGAATGAAATGTCAAACTGCAGGCGTGCCTTGCTGTGGGAGNATGAGAATTTAAGCAAGTTGCGGGCTGACCACATGATCTAAATACCATCTAATCTTATTTAGATCATCCAAATAAAAAAATTATTCTACGTACATCTATATACAGTACATGTATTATAAAACTATTCTTGTAATAAAACAAAAAGGAAACTACATCGTTTTTATTGATCTAACAGAACAGCGGATCAGAACAATGTAAAAGTATGACACATCATTCAGACCCTTTCCCTCACTGACGTACCTGTATGAGGGCTCTGTTTCGAATCTGCGTGTACAATGTTCTTACATGTGGTGCCAGGTACATGTCTAGGAGGAGATTATCCTAAAACAAAACACACAAAAATCCCACATCTGTGACTGAACAACAAACCAAAACACACTCTTTAACCCTGTAGATTCAACACCTATATAACCAGTATTACCTTCATGTCATCCAGCATTTTCAGACAGGACGCATACTTGGACTCGTAAAACTTGAAGATAATATCTCGAACTTGTGGTTCCAACTCTAAAAATAATTTAAAGGAGCTGCAAAAAAAAAATTGCAAAAGCTTAAGATTAATCAAAGATCAAAGTATCGTTGAAAGAAGAAATGGAAAGGCTTTCTAAACGTGTACTTACCTGCTTGAGATGACGTTTCGCTGCAGTTCCTGTCTGTCAAACGTAGCTAGGGCACAAAGACCCCCGTACACAGCTACATTACTGGGGGAAAGAAGCTAAGCAGAAAAGAGGGCTCCGTTAAAAAATGCAAAAACAATGGGTTTTAAAGGTCAGGATCAATGTCTTTACTAGAACAGTGCAAACCTCAGGGAAGTCGCAATGGTCAAAAGAGGCTTGCAGGAAGCACTTGGCAGCAGGTTTATACTTTCTTGAGGCAAGTTCTGCCAGTCCTAATGTAATCAGACACAAGTGACGGGGATTATTTGTAGCCACATGCACAAATAAACCCATACCCAATAAAACACAATCATATTTCAAAAATATACTTGTACAAAGCTCTCTGTAAAAATTCAACTGACTCAGAGTTGTGTTCATTTGTTTTATGCCCTCTGCTTTTACATGTAACCTTTGGCCCTTTTCATAAAATTAGTTTGTGCTGGTTTAGAGAATGAATGTGAAATAAAGAATGTGAATTGCA
>SOMO01000035.1:536713-565393 GCA_028128575.1 Paedocypris carbunculus | reverse complement strand
TAAAAACATTAAACAAAAAAAATAATTGTTGAATTTGTATTTGGATGAAATAAAGTCTAGTGAGTGACTGAGGCTGGTTACCTTTCTGACATAGGAAGCTGCGTCTTCCTCAGTGTAGACTTCTGCGCTGATGGCCCCACGACGTCGACGGCCCTTAACCACCGGGTTCATAGGTGGAGAAACCTCATCTTCACGAGAGTCTGAGCGGGAGCTGGACTTCTGCTGGTTCAGAATCTGTTTAGCTTCCTCCTGATGAGAAAACAATTCCACCCATCAGCACATTAAAAACATTACCTGTAACACCTTCTAAAGCTCTTATATACCTTCTCAAGACTCTCAAAGTAGTCTCTGAGATAGGCCATGGGCCTTTCGGGTCTAGAAGTGCACAGCTGAACAATGCAGTCCTTCAGCAGCTGCTGGATGTTGTGCTTCTGCACGTAGCGTTCACACTCCCGCAAGCTCCTCTCTTCTTCACTGCTAGTACTGCTGGACGCCATGGTGACCTGCTGACCTCACACATGCAATTCACATTAGCTCATGACAAAATAAGATTTCCGGTACCAAAAAAAGTTTATGTCTCAAAAAAAAAAAAAACTCTTTCATTATAAACAAAAGGTGCTGTATAGACTATTTGACCAAAAATCCTCCTACGAGTGTGTCTGCAACTGAGTGTCCTTGGGCAAAACACGGACCACCAAACACCCCCCGGGCACCACTCCTTGAGGCGGCTGACTGATCCGGGTTTGTTCGGATTGGTTAAATGCAGAGACGGATTTCCCCATTGAGGGATTAACAAAGTTTCAATTATTAATAAATCATAGTTCTTGAACTTTACTGTCATGACATTTTTTTTTTACATTTTTAAAATGTTAAACAATAAATAATTATTTTAAAATAGCACTATACAATATAAAAGTTTTTTTCATACACTACGTATGTCTAAAAATATGCAAAAATACTAAAATAGTTCTAATAAAAGTTTATTTTTTATAAACAAATAGTTACCGGTAACTAAAAGTGCAAAACTGTAAGTAAATACGTCTTATAGAAGTTTATATATTTGCATTACAATGTCCTAAAACATGTATCAATCATTTCATTTCTTCAGAAATGTGCAAGATTAATTCTTTGTATGAAAAAGTTAAATACGTACACATTTTGTATTCATTTATAAGAAACAAATGAACATCTGTAACCATGCATTTCATAAATAAACATATTTAAATATGGTTGTCAGTAAAACAAAGAGAAAAAGACATCTATCCCCATAACCGTGGAACGTTCATACAATTACAAGTTCTGATGGTCAAACCCGATGAAAACATAACATAACACACAAACAAAAATACAAACAAAAATAGGTGTGATATCTAATACAATCGCAGCCAAGACATTGTTCACAGTGCCAAACTATAAGCTCCGAAAAAATTCAACATACTTTGTGTAAACAAAAACGTGAATATATTTTCACAAAATGAGAAAACTTGATAAATTCAATGATTATAATGCACATTAATTATCATATGATTAACTTTATTATCACTGCGTTTGACAGTCGCGGGCCCCGAGTTAATCACACTCGCAGCGGATGATGTACCCAACGGCATTTCTCAACACATCATAATCGGGTTGTGACGAAACGGCAGTATATAAAAGATTTTTAAAACCACATTACACTGTTTGTAGTAGAAATGTAAAGATCGCGTCGACGGTTAACATTAAAATCGTGAGAAAAACATTTCTGTAAGCAGTTTGTTCAACTGAAAAATGCGCCATCTTGAAACCTACATTATAACAAGAACGGAAACCGACGGCGTTTGATTAACCTTTCAACGGATCAGTAATTTCGCTCACAGATACAGAAAACAGTTAGAACATAAACGTCTCTGTTGAAATATGTCTACCTGGGTCGTTTCGATGACTTTATTGGCGTTGTTTAACTCCGTGTACAACAGCTTTCTCTCAGTCCTTGGATGGATGGACGCCTCACCGGAAAAAGGTTATGACCAATCACAAACAACAATTGACGTCAATGCGCCTCGATCTGAGAAGCCCGTTACTCGTGACAACCTTAAAGGGCCAGTACTTGTTTTTGTGTCAAATAGGAGGGTACGAAGAAGCTCATTTACATTATTCTTTTACACGTCGTGCGGAAAGGTTTGCATGAAGTTGTTAAACTATACACTTGAGCGATTTGATGAGAAATCACAGTGATTCGTTTTGCGGGTTATCACTGTAAGGGTTCTTTATTAGGAAGAAAGCTTGCAATGTCACGACATGCTTTACATTTCCCAGACACTCATCTCTAAAGTGACTAAAAATGAGAACTGATTTCTTCTGTTCTTTAAATCCCCACTTGAATTTAAAATGTAGTCATTTCACCTTGCTCTGCACTGCAAATTTTAACTAAATGTATTGCACAATATTAAATATAATCACATGTTAACTTTATTTATTTGTGTGTGTGTGTGTGTGTGTGTGTGTGTGTGTGTGTGTGTGTGTGTGTGTGTGTNGCATTATTGTCCTTATTATTAAGTCATACATTGAAGAACTTCCTGGAATAAAACTCACAAGCTTTGGTGTTTCTAACACATTGCTAATCTGACTGAGCAAAAAGAAAGCTTTGTTCAAAAGCAAAATCATTTGAAGGTGCGTTGAAAAATGTGCAATAGTGAATGGCGAATGGACCTGTAACATCTGGAGTTTTTGGTGGTCTTATCACTTTCATTTGAGCAGGAACAGACCAGGTGCCTGCATTCTAGAACATAAGGACGCGCCCTTTTTATCTCCTCCCTGGTCGCCTCTTCAGCTTGTCCTTCTTCTTCAAAGCTCATTCGTGTCGACTGCCCAGAGTCCACGAGAAGGTCTTTCAAGAGCTTCCCATCACAAGGACATATTATATTACCATCTATAAGAAGGAAGAGGTGAGAGACTCGTACGTTTTGCTTTCTTTGCAACTGGTTTAGTCGTGGAAAGAAAAGCCAGTGATTGATGTCTGTTTTTTTGTGATTGAAAAATGCATATAATTTCATTGAAGTTTTCTGTCAACTTTTTGTAATTAAAATGTAATTTGTTTTTGTCAATTGTGTAAATCATAGTGTGTACATTATGTTTTATTAACTGCCTTTCATGACACCATACTTTTCACCAATTCCAGCAGTGCATTCCAGGCTTCTCTTGTTGAAACATGTCTCAGTATAGTTTTGGACTGGAGCCTCTGTCCTGTCATGCCTGGAACAAAGATCGGACACGTAAGAGCCTAGCATCTGATTAACATTTCAAAAATTCATTTAGGCTTCTAATATTGCAGCATGCTGTTCCATTTTCCATGGTAATTTCCATCCATTAAATTGCACTCAAGGCAGTATCAAATTATCCAAAGACGCTGTCATTCTGTATTAACACAGTCAAGAATTCTAACATGTCAATGTATTCTTATGCCAAAGTTGTTTTATGTCATTCTGTCCTATAGAAATTGCAATCAGTCCAAACAACAATGCTGTGACCATTTATCAGAAACAAGGGAAAGAATGGATGAAAATTCATGAGCTCACAGAACACAGTGGGCGTATCACAGGTAAAACAAAAGGGAACAGCGGTGACATTACTCATTAACTCACACGTCACTGGGACTGACCTATAAAACAAACATTATCTCAGCTCTTTGTTTACAGAAGTGCTTTTTTCAACTTTTAAGTGTTGGTTTGGAGTTATTTCCCTCTTTTTATGCTCTCCCTCTCTCTCTCACACACACACACACACGCAGATGAAGGATGAAAAAGAGAGAATGTGTCAATATAATGTAAAGTACATAAAATTCATATCATTTTCAGGGATTGATTGGGCTCCAGAGTCCAATCGTATTGTGACGTGTGCATCAGATAGGAATGCATATGTATGGACACTCAAGGACGGGGTGTGGAAACCAACATTGGTGCTGGTTCGCATCAATAGAGCTGCTACATGTGTCAAGTGGTCACCGCTTGAAAACAAATTTGCGCTTGGAAGTGGAGCTAAACTTATCGCTATATGCTACTTTGAAAAAGAAAATGACTGGTGAGCTATGGCTATAATAAAAATACTGTCTGTGATTTTTTTTTATTTTACTAATTATTGTGTGTGTGTGTGTGTGTGTGTGTGTGTGTGTTACATCCAATATACTCACTGTGTATGGGGGAGTATAGGTGGCTCAGCAAACATATTAAAAAGCCCATCAACTCGACGGTCCTGAGTCTGGACTGGCATCCCAACAACATGTTGTTGGCAGCAGGATCTGCTGATCTCCATTGCCGGTATTCTCGTTTTCAATGCAGTAAACTGTTGCATTCCTAATGCAAACACTAACACAGATCTTGTTTTCTTTAAAGAATATTTTCTGCATATATTAAAGACATTGAAGATAGGCCTGGACCAACACCATGGGGAGCAAAAATGCCATTTGGCGAGGTTCTCCTGGAGTATAAGGAATGTGGCGGCTGGGTTCACGGTGTCTGTTTTTCTCCGTCTGGTGATGCTCTAGCCTGGGTCAGCCACAACAGTGCCATCAGTGTAGCGGATGCAACACAGGGAAAAGAGTAATGCTCACACTTACAATCATTGTATAGAACATAAAAGATCAATTTAGACTATAACAAGAGACAGATTTAGTCAATCTATTCACAGGCCTGAATTAGAGTTATTTTAAACTAAAACTATATGTTCAGACCTCTAAAGATGTATTAACCTTCTTAAATTCTGTAGCTTAATACTTGTAACCAATACATAAATGGTATTGATCTTTAAATGCTGCTTAAAAAACTTAAATGATAAATGTTGTGCCATTCAGGGTCACTCAACTGACAACTGGACATCTTCCATTGCTGAGTGTGCTCTATGTCAGTGAAACTCAGATTGTAGCTGCGGTAAGAAAGTGTTCATTTTGTTTAGCATTATTTATTTCTTGGCCGCAACATTTTCAAACAATAAATACAAAAAATACTTTCTTTGGTAAACAAGCATGATTTTCAGACATTTGTTTTACTCGTAGGGGCATGACTGCTGCCCTTACCAATTTTCGTACAACGGCCCTGGATCCTTGGAGTTTGTAAAGAAAGTGGATATCCCCAAGCAGACGTCCAAAGGCAACATGTCGGCAATGCAGCATTTCCGTAATTTGGACAAAAAAGCTATCACTGAGGAGGAAGAGTCTGCACCGGGCAGTCTGCACCAGAACAGTATCACGTAATGACTTCATGTCTGCAAACATACACAGATGCCCAGATGTTTCCATTGTGTCAGTTTGGTTATTGACAAAACTCTGCACTGTGTTTCTGCCATAGGCAATTGTGTCTTCTGGAAGGGCCAAAGGCCAAAGTGGAAAAATTCAGCACTGTGGGCTTAGATGGTACCATGGTAATCTGGGATTTTAAGGTATTGTATTTCAGTGAAAAATGTCCTTTATTGCGAACAACTACGTTGTTGTTTGGATCACTAAAACCGTAACATTATTGTAATAGTGACTATAGTGTTGCTTAATGAAATGCTTGTCTGTATTTCTTTAGCACTAAAATCCCTTGGATCTGGAAGCTGGAAGACAAAAGACCAGTTATTTTTCTACTGCCTCTTACTACGATGCTGGATTGCTGATTCTGATCAAGACAAACGGCTCTATTGTTTCAGTCATCATTTCTGTGTTTTTACAAGAATAAAACATGCTTTTGCAACAAACAACAAAAGAGGTGTCTAACGTTTTACAAGGTTTACAAATCTCATTTTGGTTTCAAACAAGGTTAACACTCATATCAGTGAATATTTCCCGATTTAAATAAACATCATTTGAACTCATAAAATGAACACATAAAATAATACTAAATAAGAACGAAGCATAATCCTAGGAAGCAATAGGATGAATCGTTCAAGCGAATTACAAAACATTCTTCAACTAAAAACGAATTAGTTTTGACGTTCGAGTGTTTATGTTTATAAGCCAAACTCAAGCCACGCCTGGCTTTACATTTCCGCATTGCGAGCCAATCAGCGTCTGGATTTCGGCAAAGAACCAATCAGAGCAACACCGGACGATAACACAGCTCATACGATTCAACCACTAGTATGTGGCGTTTGTGTGACGCAACGTCTATCTATCAGCTGGTTTTTGTTTTGCACCGATTCTCGTCTCAAATAATTGATGTGAGGCGGAACGTTAGTTCAACAGTCGGAGTATAAATGCGTTTTACTTCGCTGGTCCACACCGGTTCCTTCAAATAGATCTTCGTCGTGGCACTATCTCTCCAGAAGGTCTAACCGATCCCAGGCCTCCAATCCAGGGCGGAGGGAAGGAGGTCGTTGGGAATCGGGATGGAGACCGGTGAAGGAGCCGACGGTCCTGGCGGGCCGGGACCGGGACCGTGCTGCGCCTCCTTCAACCAAGACTCCACGTAAGCGCTGCACATCTGCAGATCGGTCTTGCACCAGCGCCCACTTTGCTGTTAATAAACTTTGATAGACAAAAACAATGATAAGGTAACACTCTGTGGGTTTGTTGTTTGTTTTGACGATTAAGTTCATTTTTAGTTTAATACAGCATTGTACTCGTATGCAGTACTGATGGAATTAGGCCAATTGAATCAACTGACTGGGTAACCCCTGTGACCTGAGGTAATGAAGTGTGCTGTGTGTTGTATATACTGTACATTGAATTATTAAACTGGGGCTAAAGTTCTAATTAACCTTCAACACTAACCACACATCTGCAAACACTATTTACAGCTTAAAGATTTATCGAAGTTTGCGGACATTTTTGGCGCTCACCTGAGTTCATTTTTCTCGGGGTTGTATGATCCTATTGATCAGTCCACGCATGACCCTCTCTTGTCCTCTTTTCTGATTGGCTTTCTAGTCTTAAAGTCAAGCACAGCAAATCACTCACAAAACCTGATACCTAGGGTCATGTGATCTGTCTTCAGAGATTAGCGTCTTAACACTCATTTGTTTTAGATGAATCGGGATCTAGTTGTTTTGTACACACGCGATTAACAACAGAGCGCTGCTGTAAACACTGTGTCCAAACTGTAGTTTTGAGATTTACTGTACTTCACTGTACTGGTAGGGAGTGTTTCTGCTCTCCAATAAAGAAGTACGGTAGGCCATAATAACAGGATCTGACACAGGCAACACTAGAGGAATGGATAGTCTGTTCAACAGATGTTTTTTTCCACCCATAAAGAAATTCTTCCTGGTACATGCGCATGAACTTTAACTTGACCGTCTACGAGCCAAATATGCTGGTTTTATGTTTCCAGGTCATTGTCTGTGGGCACCAAAACTGGATACAGACTGTTTTCTGTGACGTCTGTGGATAAACTGGATTGCATTCATGAGAGCAGTGAGATTTTTTTTTTTTTTTACATAATCTTAAGTTTCAGAATTAACGGTTTTGCACCTCACATTGCTTTAGTGATATCACTCTAAATAAATAAATTCTCACATTGTAGTAAAATTGAGCTTTTTAAGTCATTTGTCTACACATTTTATGTTTCTTTTGTAGCAATGTGTCGTTTTATTTAAACCACTTAACCATTGTTCTCTAACATTGATTTACATTTAGTATCACAGATTAAAATTTCGATAATTGTATTAATCATTTGTAGTTTTAAATAAAGTTGTAGCATCTGCTAATGCTTTCATCTCTTCCTGCTTCCTTTCAGCAGAAACTCCAGATGTGTACATAGTCGAAAGGCTTTTTTCCAGCAGCCTGGTTGTAGTGGTGAGCCAGTCCATGCCACGTCGCATGAACGTCTACCATTTCAAAAAAGGCACGGAAATTTGCAACTACAGCTATTCGAACAACGTCCTCGCAGTGCGACTCAACAGACAGGTAACTGCGTCAGACCTGTGAAACTAAATTTTCTGTTGTATGAATGCCATTTCATAGCTACTGATTCATAAATGTCTCTTTCTTTGTTTTTGTTTCTTTTGTTCGATAAACCCATTGGCGTTTCGATCTCTACTGTAAAGCGACTGGTTGTCTGTCTGGAGGAATCCATCTACATCCACAATATAAAAGACATGAAACTCTTGAAGACCCTGCTCAACACGCCATCCAACCCATCAGGTTAATAAAAACACTGGATTTTTTATGGAAATACATATGTAGTATTTAAATATTAGTGACAACCCTAAACCTGAACTCTTTAAAGGTCTCTGCGCTCTCTCCATCAATCATTCCAACTCTTTCCTGGCATACCCAGGCAGTGACACCATCGGGGAAATTATTGTTTACGATGCCAACAATCTGGTAAAAGATTCTGCCAAGATCGGCCAAGTTGCTGTTTTTTCACGACTTTTGTTATAGTGTGGAATTACCTAGAGATGTTTTACCTCCGTTGTATGTGTCTCCTTCTGTCTTTTTAGAGCACAGTGACCATGATTCCTGCCCACGACAGCCCACTGGCCGCCATCACCTTCAGTGCGTCTGGTACAAAACTGGCCAGTGCATCTGAAAGGGTAAATATGAGACAGAAGGATGTCACAGCTCTGAATGCTGCGATTTTGAACCGTAATAGTAGTAAAATTTGTTTTATTAACCCAGTTTCATTACTGTATATAAAATAATGTACAACACTTTGCTTAAAATTCCGGTTGATAATTTGTTGGTATCACTATTTTTCTTCTAAAAACATACGTCGAGTCTACTCTTGTGATCTTGTGTGTTGGCCAAAATTGTGCAGAAACAATCTGGGTTTCAAAAATTGAAACTTCATTTTAGTGTATAAAACATCTTCTACTATTCAAAAAGCAACTTTTTAAATTTAGCTGAAAGTGCACGTTTTTAAAGTTTGTGGTGTGTTTTGTTATCTCAGGGCACAGTTATCCGGGTTTTCTCTATTCCCGAGGGACATCGCTTGTTTGAGTTTCGGCGCGGTATGAAAAGGTACAAAACCAAAAAAGTCATTGCAAATAGTGATTAGAGATGGAACACGGAAAAAACACTTTAGGCTTTTTTGTGCCTGTGTTTTCAGATATGTCAACATCAGCTCCCTTTCCTTCAGCCCGGATGCACAGTTTCTCTGTGCCTCAAGCAATACAGAGACGGTGCACATTTTCAAGCTTGAACAGCACAGCCAAAGGTTCAGTAAAATCACACATTGCTCAGGGGCGTTAAACAAACTTGGGATTATTTTTTTAATCTTACGTTTGTGTTTCTGGCAGTGGGGAGGAGGACAACCCCTCTTGGTCAGCATATGTAGGTAAGATGTTCACAGCAGCCAGTAGCTACCTCCCAGCACAGGTCTCCGGCATGATGAGTCAAGACCGAGCCTTTGCTACCGTTCGTCTTCAGATGGCTGGCCAGAAGAATGTCTGTGCCCTGGCAACGTAAGACTTGCTCTTCTACTTAAAGCCAATTCTATTGTTGAAATATTCGAGTGGTCTGATTGTCGTGTGATGTCTTATCAGAATCCAGAAACTTCCACGTTTGCTTGTGGCTTCCTCGGATGGGCAGCTATTCATTTATAATATAGATCCACAAGACGGGGGGGATTGCACTCTGGTGCAAACGCATAGGTGAGAATTCAGGCTTTGGATGAATCTGCTAATAGGAACATAAACATGAGCAAAGACAATGTCTATGATTTTTCTGGATTTGAATCTATAATGATGTTTATAAAGTTGTAAAAGCTTATATGTTACGATGAGTGCTGCTTGTATAATAAATACATACAAAGTAAATGTTTATAATGCTGTTGTATGTACCCCTAAATCATGTGTCAATCATCGGCCCGTCATATAGTTAAAATATAAGCTGCAGTGAGATCTTTTAATTTGGAGCTGTTATTTAGTTATTCATTTAGTATTTTTGGTATTAATGGTATTTTATGTTAATGGTACTGATGGCAGTTGTGGTACAGCGGTGGTCCAAGCTTTTTGTAAAAAAAAACATTTTGTGGAAAATCCTTACAGTTTAATATTTTAACCGACACGTGTACATTTAAATATTTTTTTCTGTGGCTTAATCAGTAGAGCTGGTAATAACAGCGACGACATTTTGGGTTTCGGGATAATGAAGGGCTGAAGTTACTTTGTTGTAGTGCAATTTATTTAGCTTTTTTCTGTTTCTTATTTGAACTCTAATTATAAAAATAACGAAAAGTCCTTTGTTATTAAGACACTGTTCCTAACTCTTTGACCACCAGGTTGTTTGGGTCAGATAAAGAGTGTGAGGAGGCCGAACAATCGAATCAAACAGAGCCGCCACAAGCTTGCCAGTCTTACGCTGCCACCGTGGCGATTCCCACGTCCGGCCCGGTCACAGCGACTCTCACAGGTAATCTCCTCAAACACACGGCCTGGCGCTTTAAGCAGAGACGGTGTGTTTCTCACAGGGTACTCCGAGGACGGGGGCGCTAAGAAGGGCGAGGTGATTCCCGAACACGAGTTTGCGGCAGGGCCTGTGTGCCTGGATGACGAAAATGAATTTCCTCCCGTGAGCATTCGCTAACCTCGCCACATCTGAGCACCAGACCACGCGCTGTTAGACACATGTGGGGTTGTTGTCCCTCTGTCCACAAGCACTCAAACGATGTGATTTATCATCTTTATTCAGAGATAAGCAAGAGTTTCTCGGACAAATGCTCTGCAACTCAGAGATGTAAATGTGTTTACACAGTATTGCTATTTTTTCTTTTTATAATCTAACAAGAGCAAATATCATCATTTCTTTGGATGTAAGAGATGCGTTTATATTCTTGTGTTATATGCACACATACAAGTATTTAGTCTTGAAAACGTGGCATTGTGGGAATCTTTAGGATTATTCATTAATATATTTCAACTTATTTTTATATATTTGATTACTTACTTGATTACTAATTTATCAATTATCATTTCCAAGCACTTGCAATGCTTAACAATTGTAAAGAATATAACCAAAATCAAGTTCTAAAATAGATATATTTTGCTGTTTGTGCACAGACAGGACAAAATAGTGCATTTATTTCCCCTTTTGTGTGTGTGTGTGTGTGTGTGTGTGTGTGTGTGTGTGTGTGTGTGTGTGTGCTAAAATCACACAAATTCCATTTGAACACACTTCATCTTTAAACAAAATGTTTGTAATAAGATACAACACAGAAAATGTGTTCAAATTCAATTTATAAATTGCAATATCTTTTTAGCGTGATATCCTGTATTCATGTTGTAAACTCACATGGTGGAGCAGTTGAGCACACTCTTAAACTTTACATTTCCAGCAATCAGTAACATCCTAACTTGAACAAATGGACCATTTGAGGCATTACAGTCCATAACTCCATGTTTTTTTTATATACACGTCTATAACCATCAGTAACCTTATTTCATTGTTAACCTTTTATGTTTCATTATGTGTCAATGTGATGTGCGTACATGTCACGGATGTTCTCAGCAAACTTTTGTTGGGATCTGTATCTGTCTATAACACACCCATGGGAACAATAAAGATCTGTTCTGGTTTTCGGTAGATAAATTGGTGCCGTGATGGATCTGGGAGAGGCAAAGGGAGACGGCCATGAGAGAGTTGAGAGCAGGCGAAGACCGCAACCGTCACGGGAGGAACCTCAGTGCATGAGCAAGAAAAAAAAACTTCAGGGTGCTAAATTATTAATGGAAGAGTTCCAATGTTAGTGTCGTCATTTCAGTTGATCAGAGTCTTGGGTCGTTGACACTCATTTCTCTGACGGGTGTGTTATAAATGAGGTGCATGGCTGAATTTTAACCACATATTGTTCTTGTTATGTAAACCAGTTTATTATGTCATAATACTGTAGCATTTTATCGTTTTAATTTAAAACACCATCATATAAATCATAAGAGAAATTACTTTTTTTACATGTGTTATTGCTGTATCGATACTTAATATGTTTACATGTTACAATCCTGATACTAATACAGCGGGATGGTTTCTTTTATGTACGTGCCTATGATATTACTTGTATAAGAGTGCAAAGTATTTTGCTGGATTGCTCAAGACCAAAAGATAAAAAAAAAAATATGTAGGAAACATTAGGAATGAATTTATGCAAAACACAGCCGGTGTCCTGTCTTTTCTTGATCTATTTTCTTGACTACATATGTATGTAGTAAGTAAAAATGGCATAAAACCTTAAAAAGTCTATACAAACATATACCAGAAATTGCATAATGTGTTGAATTCTAGACCCCTGCGCTGAGACAAGACCTTTGACCAGTTTAACAGAACATCCGAGGTGATAAGGTTATGTTTTGCTCAGGCCAGAATTACAAAATCTATTTTACTACTTAACTATACAGTACTGTATGTATGTCTATATTACAGAAGTTCTATTTGATTCCTGTGAAGAGTTTTTATTTTTTAGATTTGTTATTTCTTCTTGCACTGTTAAGATGATCTTTTTTTCCAAAGAAAAGTTTGAAGTTTGGAAGTCAATGGTTGTTTCGCTTGTACACAGTACACATGTTCTTCTGGATTTCTCAGTAATATTCTTTTCTCCGAATAATTTGCATATGAGCTGTCCGTGGTACTGAATACTTACTGAATATCATACAATATGATAAGGATGGGGTGGGATAGAATATTCCTTAACCTTATTCCAAAGTGTACACCACAAAAGCTGGATTTATATCAGATTAATTATATATGCTTGATGCTAGTATAGATAAAAACCCAACACAAATGAAAGTTGAACCTCATAAGGTATCATTATTTATCTGAATCAACTAGAAATGTGGAATAATAATCGATAGTCTTTGTTAATATTGTCAGCTCATTGACATTAGTGTGTTTTTATGGGGAAACTATACTTTACCATTTACACAAAAACCAAGAATGTTAAGAACTTTTCAAAAGACTTTGATTGATATTTTGCAAAACCGCTGAACACACTATTGGTACAGTTTAACCAGATAATGTAAGTCAGCACACAACGATCATACAATATCTTGAAAAAAGCAGATCCTGAACGTCACAGCATTTTATGATTGTAATAATTATTAACCCTGCTTGTTAATAATTGTTAATTAAAGTATTTTACTAGAAAAAAAAAGACAAAAAACTATTTCAATTATGAAGACAACACTGTGTGTGTGTGTGTGTGTGTGTGTGTGTGTGTTTTAATGGATGTTTAAAGTACAATAATAAATTGGAATAATTCTGTAACCATAGCAACACAAACAATGCCTCAGTTTAGCAGTGAGTTGACATTGATAAGTCACTGTCGATGATTTTTCAAACATCAGTCGCCTTAACCGCTCCCAACCTCTCCAAACATGACTTGCAGTGTCTATTCATAGCAATAGCATTGCATGAAGTGGTTGGTGTGTAAAAAAAAATATTTTATACAATATTTTGTACTATGTTCACAGCATACATTTTCGTTGGGTATGACAATTCAGTGTAGCGAACAACTTTTTCCATTTTTTAAACGGTAGAATTTTTACGCTACAAATAATTTGTAAATTCGAAAATCCCAGCAAACAATTGCTTGTTTCACTCTTTGTCTTGTTGTTGTTGTTGTTGTTGTTGTCGTAAATTAACTTTTACAGAGGTAGGAACCAAAGAAATCCACCCACCAGTTGAAGCTCCGACCTCAGGGGAAGGTTTTACGCGATGCACAGATGTACCCTCGTATAGGGGGCGTGTTTGTGACGTCACATCAGCCTTTCTCAAAAATTATAGTTTGGTTAATTTTTAAGATAGTTAAATTATTTGTAACAGAAACCTTGATTAACTACTTTAATTTACGTTGCAAGGGTTTTAAACAAATTGGAATAGGAAAAACCTCGGTTTCCTGTCATGTTCCACGTGTACGCGATACTAGCTGGAGCGCGCAGATTCCCACAGATAAGATAAACAGACCAAACAAACCCTCCAAGTGTTGGCACGTGTGCACATACTATAATATATTCCAAGAATTACTTTCTTTAAAACAAAAGCCAACGAAAGAAAATGCGATAAAGCGAGTTTAAGCCCGTAGTAAATACGTAGTACATACGGCTCTTCCTTTCCGCGCTCCCGAGAGCAGCTGTCGTCGTGCACGCGCTTGAATACCGGCTGAAGCCGGTATAAAGTCAGATAACCCTTACTGTAAAGAAACAAAGACGGAGCTCGAAGATAAACCAGGATCTAAAGCTAAATTTAACATTTGTTCAATTTAAATTATCGCTCCATTTATTACGGCACAAGATCCGGATATTACAGTATTTTCGCGTGACCCATCTAATGCTATGATGACGCTATGGGTAGTAATGATGTTGGAAGGTTAGGACTTCAAAAAGCTACTAGTTAGAGTTCTTTTGGGTGTTTATCCTAACAGTTTTACCCAGTACTTCTCTGAACTCTTTTGGTGAGTAAAATCATTTTGTACGCTTTGATCTGAGAATAATTTGTATTGGTGTTGTCAATCCAACGACAGTGACATAAATGTTATTTAAAATTTTGAAAATAATGTGAAAACACGAAAAAAAATCTATATTTTACTTTTACTTTTTTTAAGGTGTTGTTTAGCTATATTTTCAAGCCAGAATACTGCAGTTATAAATTATACAGTAGGTTTTTGCCAAGCACTTTTACTTCTGTCATATTGCGTAATCTTTTGCTCAAATGAACATCTCATGATACAGAATTTGGATACGATGAAAAGTATATGAGTACAGTACATTTTCTATTTCTGTTTTCTTTAGGCATAATTAAACATCATGACACGACTGCTGTCCGCCTTGAAGGACTGCACTGGTTCTAATGTGTATGCCGAGGTCCCAGATGGAGGTTGGGGATGGGTGGTGGCCATTGCGTTCTTTTTCGTGGAGGTTCTTACCTATGGGATCATCAAGATTTTCGGGATCTTCCTCCAGGACGTCATGAACAGCTTTAATGAATCCAACAGCCGAGTGTCGTGGGCCGTCTCCATCTGTGTCTTCGTTATGGCTTTTACAGGTAACAGTTAAAGGCAAAGAAATTACAACTAGACATTAAAGTAAAGTTAAGAAAAATAAGGTAAAGTGAGTGAGATTGATAACATGGCCCTAGGGACCATATCAAAATTGTGCTCTGCTTAATTGTGCACAGTGAAGTGAACACACACAAACCTGGAATAGTTTACTAAATAAAAGAAAAAAGAGACTTAAGTCATGGGATACGCAGCTGCTTTTGTGTTTTAACTCACCATGGAATGACAAATGATGTAGAAAGACACAGTGAAACCTAATGGGAAATTATCTCTACTTCCTGTACGGCATGTGTAGACAAAACTTGATAATGGAGAACAAACAGGCCTTGACCTGACCTTTAATGGGGCAACTGCTGGGCCATCGTGCCACTCCGGTTTGATTTTAAAAACACTAATTTCAAAGCTAGATGTAGCCTATACGTAGGGAGCAAACATATATTTATACACACATACACTGTTTATATATGTGTTTACTGTATATAAACTAGACGAATCAGAGGGAAAGTAAGTCATTTTGAATAACAGTTCTTTCTTAAAGGGAAACGCACTGTCTGTAAAAATCTGCTTAATCAGATTGGCCTCGCGTATTTCTTGCCTTGAAGAGCAGAAGTAACAGCAACCGAGGGATTTCCGAGTAATTTCCTCTGCATCACAAAGCAGATTTGCTGACTTGTGCTCGATAGAGATGCCAACAGGAGATGAACTCAGTTCACCCTGTGGAATAATGCAGCCCCACAATGCCACAGCGTCTGGACTGGTAGAGTCTGGTTTTTTTTAGCTGAGTCGACTTCTAAGCACTTAAGTGATCACCCCAGGCACAATCCACTGGGAGTAAACGAAAAACGCTGAACTGAAAAATATCTGGCCAAAAAATGACACAATCTTGTCTGTTATTGTGAATATCGCTCTATATCGAATATCGCTCGACTCTACACAAATGACTAGCATCTTGTGTGATAGCAAAATGTTCCTTACTAGGCCAAAGTGTGTGTTTGATTTTATGTATCTGTAGTTCAGTTCTGTACCATAGTTTTGAAAAACTTTATCAAAACATGTAATCTGAAACATATTTGTTCATTTATATTGTCTGTTTAAATGCAACAAATTGTTTGAAGGTTGTGATCACACACTTCATTTTCCTTTGATCATTCAGCCCCCCTTTCCACGATGATGAGCAACCGTTTTGGCCATCGGCCTGTGGTGATGCTGGGTGGACTCTTGATAAGCCTGGGTACCATCTCTACAGCCTTCACGCAGTCTATTGTACAAATGTATGCAACTATGGGAGTCGTTGCAGGTAAATTCTACAATGTGTCAAATGGGCATAAAAATGTTGATTTTTTTTTTTGGTTAATTCTCTCACGAAAAGAAACCGAAAATGAAAAATGTAAAAAAACATTGGTATTGTTCTTGAGCCCAGCTCCCCACACTGAGCCACTGAACCACGAACTCATCATCCTGTTTGTCTCCAGGCTTGGGCTACTGCCTCACCTTCCTGCCTACGGTCACCATCCTGTCGCAGTACTTCAGCCGGCGCCGCTCCCTCGTCACATCCATCGCCTCCACCGGAGAATGTTTTTCCCTTCTAGCTCTAGCACCAGGTCAATATCCATGACTAACGATACATTTGTTCTTGTGGTGTTTATAATCCATATTGTAACAATGTAACAAAACGTTGAACCTGTTTTGCAGTTTTGAACGCGCTGAAGGAGAACATTGGTTGGCGGAACTGCTTGTTGCTGATCGGTGTTCTGCAGGCTTCCATCATCGTCTGCGGAGCTCTGCTGAAGCCAATAATCATTAAATCCCAACCAGCCATCACAGAAGGTCCCACAGCTCCACTGAAAGGTCCTGGACTCAAGTACGAGCTGGAGAACGAGTACACCTACACGTCCGGCGGCTCGGTGGACTCAGGAGTTCAGTCTGTGTCCTCCTCCCAGACCAACTTGTCCGAAAGGCAGGATTCCTCCGAGCAAAGTGGACTTGAAGAAAAGGAGGTGAATGAAGAACAGCCCCTGGCCGTGTCCGAGACTCCACTCACACCAACATCAGAAGTGAAGGAGGACGTGAGGGTCTCTAGAGCCAAAATACTGGACTTCTCTGTGCTTCGAGATGCCAGCTTCAACTGCTATGCTCTGTTTGGCCTGTTCGCCACCTTGGGCTTCTTCGCCCCTCAGCTCTACATCATTGACCTGAGCGTGAGCCGGGATGTTCCGCGTGTCAGCGCCACCTACATGCTCTCGGCCATGGCTGTGGCGGAGATCTTTGGCCGTCTGTCTATGGGCTGGATTCTCAACCGCAAACCGATTCGCAAGATCTACATCCTCTTGATTTGCACAGTGCTCTTATGTCCGGTGCTGGTGGTCTTTACCTTCGTCACAGAGTTCTGGGGACTCATGGTCTGTTCCTGTCTCTATGGCTTCCTGTTGGGCACCGTGGCGTCCAGCCACATTCCCATGCTGGCTGAAGATGATGTGATCGGCATCGAGAGAATGTCCTCGGCTGTTGGTGTCTATGTCTGCATCCAGAGCTTTGCAGGACTGGCCGGACCACCAATTGGAGGTAAAGCTAAAAATTCGACATTATTAGTCGAATATTATTAAGACCAACTAATACATGCACGTGTTTCATTTCTAAAGATCGTGATCCCTAATGCTCATTAACAACATTGTTTGTTCAGTAATGTTAACTGAGTCAAATAACATTACATGAGAAAACCAACAGAATCACTAAAATTGTTCAGTAAAAGATTTAAATGTGTGAGATTATTATGAAATCAGAATAGTGCCAAAAATATCAAACGTTATTTTCAAAAACATTGTTTTTGTGCGTTTCACATTTTCGCACCAACCAATCAGAGTAAGTGCTGCCCCCACATGAAACTAGTGCCAAAAGTTGAAACGCAAAACAAGGAAGTTTTCAAAGAAAATAAGATGATTACAAGCAAAAAAGAAAATACATTTGTTTCTTAGAAATTTACGTTTGATAATTTTGGCACTAATCTGATACCATATTACCTAACCTGCTCACGAATTAAAAAATGTAAAATAAAATAAAAAAAAATAAAAGAATAAAGGAGTCAGAGAGCTTTAGGAGACAACATCAGCGGCCAACAGCAACATTACAGTTTTGATAGAAAACCAGGGGAGTTTGGGAATTGTAGTCCTAAGCGACCATCACAAGTTCTCACCAATTCTCCAGACTCATAAGTGTTTTTCCAATTTACTCCAATTTTCCTTGTTAACTCGCCAAAGAGTAGCTCATGAATATTCAAGCAAATATTAGTTGGAGGTCATAACCAGAGATTTCACTTTATAACGGGTTCCTGCTTTTTTTCAGGTGTTTTGGTAGACGTGACCCAGAACTACGGCTCGGCCTTTTACTCCTGTGCGGCTGGCATGGGCGTAGGAGCTCTGTTTCTCGCACTGGTGCGTCCTGTCAAAACCGGCCTCTGTCGGAAGAGCAGAAAAGACCAGGAGCAAAAACAAGGCCGAGACTCAGACTCACGTGTCGACGACGACGTTCCTGCTGACTTTGTGGAAGCGGATATAGAAACCGAGGGCAAATGCCAGCCAGTATAAACACCTCAAATACCCCTCATCACGACCGTCGTGCATCCCATTTTACATTTTTTTTAATCGAGCGTCCAAAGTTTACATTCTTGTCTTGATTTTTTACTTTCCAATCATTTAGCGGACGCTTGAAAGCTCATGTGTGTTTTACCTCACATTTACCAAAGTGTGAAATACAGATTCACTGCTTTTTTAAAATATTGTGACCAATCAAAACGCTTGATTACCAATAGAATTCCCATCTTGAAGATGAATCTCAGGGAATCTGTGGCTGCTCAGAAGGGGTTTTGGTAGAACTTTTTTAATTGAGTTTTTTATATAATCTCAATCCCATATGGACACAGAGTTATTATGAATCACTAAGACTTGAATGACTGTTTGTTGAAAAACTGTACTACTTGAATTCAAGTACAGTTGAATCTCTTCGTCTTCCTTTAAGATCTTTACACCACACAAAGGCAAAATTACAAGTTCTGTGCCTTTTCAAAGACTGTGTGATGAATTGTCCGGCTGTGAAAGTTTGCTTTTTTGGCACTTTCCTAACACTGCCATTAAAGAAACTCGATATTTATAAACTGGAGACATTTTACTCTTCAGTTCAAGATTCTGAATTTTACTGTTAGCAATTCTTGTGAACATCACTACAAATGTTGTTGCTTTACTTTTTCACTGAAGAAGAGACTTTAAGATCTTTCATTTTAATGAAGATCTTTAAGCAATTAAAGCTTGATGTGCTTCATATGAAGTTATTTAAAACGTTTAATTTGTCAATTCAGTTTTGTGCATTCAAACAGGGGAAAACGCCTCATGTTAGTGAAATTGTGTCAGTACAATGCTGAACCTCACAATGTGACAGTACACTATTAGCTATAAAATAAACTTGATTGTTGGTAAACCTGTCCTGTTTTCTGAAATATCTATCGACAGCTTTTTCCATGATCACAATGCATATTTATATGAACACAGTTGCTGGTCATGAAATTATAATGACATCAAAAGGTTTAACTATGGTAATACTATTGGCGCTGCTGCATTCGGAATTCTTCTCCGTCAGTGTTGTGACAGGTAGACCAGCTAGAAGGGCATTAGAGTAATCCAGCCTTGAGATTACCAGCCGGAACATGAGTTGTGCAACATTCTATGGATGGGTGAGCAACAAACAGCTGAAATTGTCTTGTCTAGGTTTATGTTCGGTCATCCATAATGTCCATACGTCAAGTAACCCGACCAGGGAGCCTCATGGTCCGTTTATAAGGCCTGAAGAGTTGATTGTCCTCTCCGTAGCTGTGACAGGAAAAGCTATAGTGGTTAAGAGCCACACCCAATTAAATTGTGTAGCTAGAGAAGAGTAGCCTAGAACAGAACCTAGGGGAACACCAGTGGATGGTGGTAATGGTGGTCTTGATATTTTGGTCTTTACTTCGAGAGGGTCTGACCAAAAACATTCCAGACTCAAAAAATGTTTCACAATCGTCTCCATGTTGCTGTCATCCACCTTTTTCTTGTAATTTTTTTGACGTTTCCCTTCACCTATCTATTAATGTACTTAGACACCGAGCACTGTGAACAACCCGACACTTTTGCAATGGCCTTCCAGTGTCTTATCCTCCTTGTGCAAGGTGTCATTGGTCGTCTTTTGGACTGTCAAGTCAGCAGTCTGCCTCAAGAGTGTGTAGCATACAGAACCACTATCTCTGTCTTTCAGTCTGTTGAGTTTGAATTTAGTCTGAACACTGAATTTAGGATTATCATTAGTTGTTAGTTGAATGTAAGGTAATGAACAAATTAAATATTTCCAATTATACCAGTCCGTGTAAAGAACAAATATAATAGAAAAGAATAAATCTTTTAAATATACTTAATGCAATTAACACACTTTTTGATAATGTTGTACCTATATGACCAGCCCCCGTACAGTATTTTGCTGCAGCACAGTGCAGTTTAGAAAAGTCGTTTGTACATGTTTGGTGCAACACCACAACCTAGCGTTCAGTCTCGGTACTGCATCAAATCACAATACCCACATATGGTCAATTACATTTCTGATTAAGCCACAAAACAAAAACAAATGGACAATTTTAAGAAATGATTTTATTGAGTCAATGATGAAAGGTGAGAAAGCATAGGTTAGACTGTACAATGAAAGCAGGTTTACATACAGTGCCGAGCACATTATGGCATATTATTTTCATGAAGGCTTCGACCGCATCCACACAAATCAAAAAAACAAGGGAAATAAACATAACGACAGCAAATGTGACAGTAAAAGTGTGCGGCACTAGAACTTTAACGCATTGTGACGAGACGTAACGCTGACTCGATTATCTGGGGGAAATTTCTGATCAGAATCACTTTTCCACAAAAAGCTACAAACACCCAGTGAAAAGATTGGCGATTATACACCACTACAAAGAGTAGAAAAAAAGCTGACGGATCCACAGCGATTCGACACAGAACGTGAGAAGCTCCAGTGGCGTCTCCGTCCCAACACCGTCGCTGCTCGGGGCTTCACCGAGCTTTCTGACCGTTTCTAACCAGCACTTGGGTTTGTACTCACACGTCCTCTTTATGGAAGGAAGGTACCTAACACGTGCCATCCTCTCTAAACTCAAAGGCCCGAGGCGGGAAAACAAGCCGGTGTTTTAAGACTTCCTGTGCTAGATCAGACAGCTGCGATGAAAAAAAAAAAAAAATCAATACTGGCGGTTGATACTCAAAAATGCCATTTAAAAGTTGCGATTCCATCCATTCATTCCAACGCTTGTGCTCGTGGCAACAGTGGTTTGTATAGTGAAAGGCTGACGTCGCTGCCATCTGCTCCTGAAAGACATCACGCAATGCCCACCTCGCACAGGCCTAAGGGGGGTTGGCACCACAAGACACGGGGGGCACTGTCAAAGCAGTTTGAAGACGTAATCAACACTTTCACCAGCTTCCTGGGAGCCGAGCCAGGCGTGTGAGACCGAGTCTGAGAGCAGACAAAGAGTTCTTTACCCGATGCATAGACGCTTAAACAGCCGAGGTCGGCTTCGCTGATTGGACGAAGATGCGCATGGAGGACGTCCATGTTTGAAGAAACGATGCGTTTCTGATGGAGTCTTGGCCAAAGTGAGGTGGCTTTTAAAACTCAGATCGCGCCTCCTTCAGGCAGAGCTAAGAAACGATTGATCTTAGATGGGTGAGTGGGTGTGGCCTAGCAGAGGAGCCTAAGGGGGAAAAAAAACGTAAAAAGGAAAATAAATTAACACTAGCACTCCAACAAGGCAGAGTAGGACGAGGACGTCGGAGAGGAAACGTGATTTCCGACTGCTGATGGACAGCTCCAATAATGGGAAGGTTCCGGAAGGCTCCAGGCACACGGCGGGATCACGTGCTTTCACTAAAGTGGTCTACATTCAGCCCTGAGTTTAGCCCGTATACTGACTCCATCAGCCCGCCAGCAATTCAGCTTGTCAAGTGGTACAACCTTCTCCAACTGCAGGCCCAATCCATCAGCAGCGGAGAGCCACAAAGTGTAAACCTTTCAAAAACATAACTTATCGGTAAATAGACTCAAATCTCTATATAAAACCAGCCGAACTCTAAAACACAACAATTGATTAGACATCTACAAGTTAAAAACACCAATCGGGAGACGGGGAAGCGATTAAGGCAGCAGAGCAGGAATCGACCGGAAAGGCTCAAAACATCCTGTTCCTGCTTAAAACAAAGTTAAAATTGCTATTTGGTCAGTAATCAAAGGCTCAACGGTGTGGGATTCGGGACAGTGCTCGGATCTCATCTGGCCTCGCTTGCTGTTGGTGAGCAGAAATACCGATGGCTTTTGGCTCCTTCGCTGATGAAGGTCAGGTTTATCGATTCTTCCAGCGTCTCTTGGCAGGATGGGTTTGTGCGGGCAGACGCTGCTCTCGGCTCGACCGTAAAAGCACTTCAGAGATATTTGGACAGTTGACGGTGTTGGACTACAAACATCCGAGTAGACGATTATTTCAGAGAGGCTTTCAGAAAACAAAAACCGAACGCACGCACGCACAGCATCACTGCAGCATCAGCTGTTTGAGGTTGTCGTGCAAGATGGTGTCCTTGACGTCACGGAAGACCAGGCGAATGTTCTCTGTGTTAATGGCAGTGGTGAAGTGGTGGTACAGGGGCTTCGGCTGCTGGTCTCGACGCTTGTCTCGGAAGCACTTCACTAGAAACTTCTGCACATCTTCTAGGCTGTGTGGCTCTCCGGTGTATTCGGGGAAGTAGTCCTTAATGGCCACCGTTTTCACCTTTTCCTCAAGCAAGTCAGTCTTGTTGAGGAAGAGGATGATGGAAACGTTGCTGAAGACACGATTGTTAACTATGGTCTCGAAGATGTTGAGAGACTCCATGAGTCGGTTAGTCTGACGGTCCTCCATCAGCACCTGATCGAACTCGCTGGACGAGACGAGGAAGAGGATGGAGGTGACGCTGTCGAAGCACTCGAACCACCGGCGGCGCTCTGACCTCTGCCCGCCCACGTCCACCATCTTGAAGGGCACGTTCTTGATTTCAAAGTCGTACTCGTGAATTCCCTTGGTGGGCTTTCGTGCCAACAGAATGTCCTGCTGCGATGGAAGATAGTCCTGTGGATTGAGAGACAGAGAAGAACCATTATTCAAAGATACGAACACGCGAGAAAGACAGAATTGCAATTAAAAGTCAAATTTCAATCATCTCTCCTTTATTAAAAAAATAATTAGTATTCATTAGATGTTAATCTCACAAAGAACCTTTAGGCTAAAGAATTACTTCACAGCGAAGCAGGATTTATGGCTGGATGTGATAAAATAGATGACACCGTTCAAATTGATCGATCTACACAGTACAATATTTCTATAAATATTTATTTGATAGAGTAACCCAAAAAAGTTTTTTTGATTAAAGTTGTCAATTAAAAATTTCAAAGCGTGATAGAATAAACACACATTCTTTCACATTCTCAAAAAAGAGTGACACTGATCACATACTGCACCTTCACATTTCTAGCCATGACAAAACAAAAAAAAGCAACTAATGCTCATTCTTTACATGTTTCACATTCCATCGTTGGGGGCAGGAGGGCGGCATCGAGAAACAAAAACGGTCAATCTGAGACGTTAACCAACAAAACACACAAGCAGAAACCGAACTCCACTTAACCTAACAAAAACATTTCAGGTCAATAATGAGGAAAAAGCACCGCTACATTTTTGAAATTCCAATCAGGGTGAAACAAAACCCCTAAAGCTCCTTCACACAGCGTCTGACACTCCGTACAGACACTGACGCGTGACTCAAGTGATGCTGCAGGGCGTTTCTCCAACCTCATGTCTGACCGGGGGATTACCTAATCTCTATTTCTAGGGATTCCCATCACCCCATTTCAGAAGCAGGCCATCGCTAAAGTCAGCAGAACCTCTCAGAATCCGATGCAAAGTCGTATTTAAGCTTTTAGAAGAACCCATTTTGGACACACCTTCTTATTCTGTTCTCATGACAAAGTTTTCTTTACTGTCATGACCATGAACATTTTTCTTAGAATTCTATTCTATTGGTGTCATTTTTCACCAGTCCANGCATTTCAGATAACTACTACTTAAAGCCTCTCAAGTAAATGGAAGAACCTAAACGACATGACAAAAAAAGGTGTGAAACAACTGAAAATGTGCGTACATATTTCCACAATCACATGTGTTGATTCATAGTTTTTTGATGACTTCAGTGTGAATCTACAACTTAAGTCATGACAATAATTTGGTGTGTCCAAACTTTTCGTCTGTACTGCACATTTCTAAATTTGTGATTTAAGCATTAGCTTTACACATTTATATAAATAATCTCAGAGCCTGGCGTCGCCAACCAATGTTCTCAAGTCAAACTCGGTCTGTCTCTTCCCTACACATTCTTGAGATTCCAGGATGGCAGAAGCAACCACTTTCCCTCAACTTCTAAACATTTAGATTAGCAGCTGAGGTCTGTTTCAAAGCGCTCTCCATTGAAACGAACGCTGCTGCCATGTCAAGTGGTCATTTCCCGCTCTGCACAACCTCACAAGTATGCAGTGCATCCTCTTCCTGTTTGTAACGGCTGCTATTATTATATGGTTCAGTGGAAAGAGTGGCCGTTTGGCGTGGAGAAGACGGTGGGGGGCGTGTCGAAGGATGGCGGCGCATTAGGTGCTTCCTCTTTCTCAAAACAGAAAACCAGACTTGCAAACTCACGCCAGAAATAAAAGTGACGTCAAAGACGGAATATTAGGAGACCCGACGGAATTTTTTCCCAACTCACAGGAAGGGGAACACGTGACGTATTTTATGCTTTCGCTCTAACAAAGAACTGTCTGGAGATGAATGTGTGATACTAATCATCTCAGCAAGTCAGAGAGCAAAACCGCAAACATCCGCTTCTTTTAGCAAGATTAGCAGTGAGTCACATGACGCTGGGGGACCGGCACAGGCTCTGTACGCAGAGACAGAATCAGAAAAAAAAACCTCTCAAATATCCGGAAATAAAACGAGTCAATGCTTTGTGTAGATAAAAAAAAAAAGTGAAAAAACTGGGCTGAACGTTACTAATCTAAGGATTCAGTCAATCATAAAAGACTAAACTAATTCTCAAAACCACACACAGAAATCTTCCTCATCACAAGGTTATCTCCCAATCACACAAGAAACCGTCTCTTGATGCGTGGGATTTGGTTCATAACTGAAACCAGAGGAGCTTATATCTTTAGACATTAACAATTCCCTTTTTTAAATGTACACACAAACGTTGCTAGCTTATCACTCAATGAAGAAACCATCCATCCATGTTCTGAACCTCCTTTAACCACTTTCCGAGCTGGAGCCAATCCCAGCAGCTCTCGGCCTGAAGACTCGACACACCCCCTGTATTGGTGGCTAACCAACCACAGAGCGGGACACAGAGCCACATATACACACTCTTACTCCCAACTATGGCAATTTTTCCAAACAATAATTTTCATGAAAGCACATTTTGGAGAAAACTGGATACCCAGAGAAAACCTTTGAGCTTTTGCAAAATGTCACCACAGATGCAACGCCAATAGAGTAAAAATAAAAGCAAACTGTCAGTAGTTATGACACTATGAATGATGAAGAACTGGAATGATGAAGAACACTCAATAAACACCAACTATGGCAATAACAACGGCAAAGTTCTTTTAAAGTTACTTTGCAGTTCCCGTGTGTTTTCTGCTTCAACAATATAATCTCCGAATAATTTCACTTTATTATAAGGCACAATTCCCATTGATCATTAAGTACTTGTACATTCTAAGAAAGTTTAATGGCAAGAGTAAAACACAGTCTTGTTTTCTAGACGCTTAGCAAACAGAACAACTATTAGTTTCAAAAAACAGTCCACAGCATCATAAAGAGTCGACACTATAATTGTACATTCTACATCACACCCGGGGATTATTGGACATCACAAACAAATAGATAAAACAGACGTGAAAAGAGAACCAGAAACAACATGCAGGCATTTAGAAGGAGCTGTGAACTGACGGTGGTTAAACGGCAGCAGCTCTTTCCTCTATCCACACATACTGATTTCCTGTTAAACTACAGCTCTGTGAGCAAAGCTTGATGCGTCTTAATGCAGTGCACAATACCTTTATATATAATGGACAGCGGTATATAATGGATCTTGCTCTCAGTGAGTGTACGTTCCAGTGATTATACTAAAGATAAATCACATATGTCTCTTATATTTTAAGTAGTGATACAAGAAGACAACAGAGACGATTATATACAGATCGACATGGAAAAAAACAGTTACATTTACCTGTGTTCCAATTTTGTCCAAGTTATCCAAAAAATATTTCACTGACTCGCCCTGTAACAAGACAAAGAGTACAAATGATCAGTTATGTGACATTTCAGCAAAACTGTATTGAGGTGAAAATGATGAATGAAAATAACACAATGTTTATTACAAGATCAGAAAACAAACTGTTCGTGTTTCTCTTTATAAAACACATAAATATTGACCATCTATTGACCATGCATCACGTGAATCTGCTGAGCTATATCCCAACGAAACTCAAGTGGTTTCAGTTTCAAGCAATAAAGGGTTCGTGTGAGGTGGTTAACTGAAGGAGCTTTCAGTGTAGATTGCGTTACGACACAAAAGAAACCCCTGGTAGAACTTCCCCAGCTAGCCATAGTCGCATTAAGCAGTTCGTCGTCAATGGAGGGTGTGGGCACAAGAACAACAAGCTCATCGTATCAGTGTATCGGTTTCAGAGCTAAGAAGGAACTGTTAACTCGCATCTAATCTCATTTTGTCCAAGTTAACGACAAATGTACAGACACATACACTGCGCAAATTAGCATTCGTGGCCATAATTCAGTGATTGCGCAATCCACCAAAGAAGAACAAGAGTACAGTTGCGTAAATTACTGCAAAGCAAACATTTTGTGTGACAGTTCAAAGAAAGGCAAATTGTTGGGGCACGTCTTCCTAGTCTTTGTGATGGACCAAGAGTCAAAGTATTGAAGAACGACAAACCACATCCATCAGGAGAAACTGTGGAGCGAGAGGACGCTGTCGTGAAGGGATGCCAGGACGCTGCATCCAGAAAAACGTTACACCACAACTGCAGAATTAAACTCCAGTTTCCAACCAAAGCTTTTCAGGAGGTCAATATATATATATATATACATGCTGCTATATCCAACCTGCTCGCTGGTGCCAACACTGTTTAAATGGAGCCTCCAGCTATAATCTTGGTTTGTGAACAATGGTGGTAAAAGAAGCTCCTGCACATTATTACGGCTTAAAAACAGCATTTTGGATCCATTGTCCAAAATGAAATTTAAATATTCTCAAATAAATGAATTGCTTTTTTCGGCTACATAAAAAAAAAAGTGGTATAAAGTTACTCAACGGCTGTGTGAAGAACTGGAGGAGAACTGCCAAATGCATAAGTGACTGCAGCAAAACGCAGCTTTGATCCTTACAAATGATTGTTTTTTAAATGTGAGCGTTCGATTTGACCAATCAGAGCAAGGAGTCAAAAAAGTCCCAAAACAAATTGTACTTAAGCACGAGAGATTTGCACGTAAGCGTTAAGTTACGTGTGTGCGCTAAAAGATAAAAACGTGAAAAGGCGCAAAACGTGACAAGACATGAGTTGCGCACAAATGCACGCAAACCTGGTTGCTCGCGCAAAATTTGATCCCATAGAAACACTGGTGTGCGTGTTGCCCAAAATGCATATACACAGGATTAAGACCGCGATGGGGGTGGAATCTAGATTGCAATCTTTTAACAATTAATTCCATTCTATATCTATTTCCAGTAATAACTCCATTGATCGCAGTACATGGACAATCCTTAACGGAACTTTATCCTAGTTAGAAAAAGTATTATTTCAAAACACTGTGATGAGCGTTGAGTTCCGCTGCTTCAATAATCCATACCTCCAAAATATTGAGAAGGAAATTACCAAAGCAGTGACATTTGGTAAATAACATTTATCCACATCAAACGTCTATTTGCATGTACAACTTCACGTCTTTCCGTGCTAAAGAGTTTTCTATTGTTATGGATTTCCTTCCCATGCCTCAGACTTGCAGCCGTGCACGAGGGTCATCGTTTTAATCGCAGATCAACATTCCTTAACGGATCATTCGATCGTTCTTCCAGATCGTGGTAATCTCTGGCTAGGATGAAGGAGAAAGGGAAGAGAGTCAGGTCTCAGTTCGCAGCGCTGTCAGCTTCCACACAGCTCTCGGGATATAAAGATGACACTCTAGAAATAAAAGCAACAATCCTTCATGCTTTTCTGCCCCGCAGGCTCCCAGCTGTCTCCAAATGGTCTGGGTTGAGCACAGCGAGCAGTGTTTGGAAAACATAAGAGCGCACAATTGGGTGGATGTATCCTATCAAAACATCTTTTCCGGTGCTTTAGCATCTGCAGACATCACGGATCCTGCTGCGTCCACAGCGGAGATGGCGATGAGCTATGCCGAGGCGTCGGATGTACAAAGCACAAGCACCAAATGTCTGATTTTAACAGCAAGACGCCGTTGTAAAAAATCTACATTCTTGCAGGACGGGATTACCAAAATCAGATTAAGCATTTCCCCGAGTAGGGCTGAAATGAACTTTACTGGCTCAAAGACACGTTTACAGGT
>SOMO01000035.1:513190-526944 GCA_028128575.1 Paedocypris carbunculus | reverse complement strand
GGAAAAAAAACAAAGAGTAAAGTTATGCGTCTTTTTGGCAAAACTGTATTGATATGAAAATTATGAATGAAAAGAACACATTGTTCATTAAAGAATATAATTGAAACAAACTGGTCAGATTGTGTTCCTCTTTATTAAATACTTTAAACCAAATATTAGTACAACATTATTCATAATGCTATCAGCCAGAAAAGATGTGCTTCAACCAGACGAGTGGGGTGTGCAAGAGTGTGTAGTATAGTTCCATCACGTAGCAGAAACTCACCAGCTGAAACTCTCTGCGTCGGTCATAGGCGTTCTGTATGCCATTGTCAGCCCAGAGAGCATGAATGGAGGGGAGGAACTGCAGGAACACTTTGGTCTCCATACCTTGCGAGATCATGGTTGAGCGTGTGTCAGAAGCCATCATGGTGTCTCCATGTACCTGGTTTGAAGGGTCTCCCCAAGGGATATGTAATTTTTCTCTGGCATCCACAAGCACTTGAACACCTGAGAAGTGGAGAACCATGTAAAAATTATTTACAATATAGTAACAATTAAATCTGACAGTCAGTGCCAACATGAGAGTAGTTATATTATTAAAAATATATATATTTCTATGTATATAAAACTTAATTGATTGCATGTAACCAAAGAACTATTATTTATATATATTTATACACAACTGGAGTATTATTAAAATTACGACTACGAAGATTATATGAATATAAATAGGAATCTGCACTTTAATGAAAGCTCCATCTTACCACCATCAGACTATTTGTGGGTTACAGGATGTTGAATGTTCCCCTCAGTGAAAAATACCCACTTAAGACAGACTGATAGAATATAAAAAGGATGATGGTATAAAAATATGTATAATTAAAAAAATGATTACTTAAAAAAGGCTGATCTGAAAGTCTCCTGAAGTTCAGTCAACCCACCCCATCAGTCAAGAGTACTTTCCAATATACGATGTTATGTACTAATGTCTATGATACGTAATTTCTTTATATAATTGGTACGTAATATGGTACGTATACTTTATATTACATTGAATTTATTCCAAATGAAAATAATTTAGGCATTAGTTGATTTGTATTCTACTAACATTAAAATATAAATCGACTAATGCTTCAATGATTTTATGAAATTCATGAAATAAAGCCTAGTTTCGGTTGTACACTAAAAACCACTACTTTATACAGATAGAATTCGGCAGCTGCTAAAACATATGGAAAAAATCAAAACAGCCGACAACTTCAAAGTGAAGGAATTCAATGGGAATTGATATGTTGTACACTTCTATCCCGTGATCCATTGAACTGAATCGAAAGCGAATCAAGAACATGGGCGTTTCTCGTGGGCAGGTTACAGCGCAACTTCAGCTAACGCTAGCCGAGCCTCGCTTCACTCCAGCAAAGTCCACAAAACCTCCCCGCAGCTCTGCAGGCGTCCTACCTTTCATTACATTGCTGTATATGGTCGCTTTGAACTCTTCTTTGGCTCGTTGGTCAAAGTCCTGCCCGTGTATGATTCGCATCTGCTTGAGGAAAGTAGACTTGCCGCTTTCACCCGCGCCGAGCAAAAGTATCGTCACTAACTGTTTACCATTATCCTTCAGAATCTCTCTGTCTATCTCTTTAGATTTCTTCAGCTGTGTCGCTAAACGGCTGTTGATGCAGTTTGGTAAACATATGTACCGGGAAGGCAGGGAGTCCGCCATATTTGTGCAACTCCACCGGTACAGTACTAGTAGGTGGGCACTGGGGAGGGAAACCGCTCGGGTTACCACCGAGACATTGCACACAGACATTACCTGTTCCCCCAAGAAACACTGAAGTCAATCAAATCCCGCACCTGCCCACAGATCCGGGGTTGTGTTCCATGTGTTCACTTCACTTTGTGTATGTTAGGATGACCATATTTTTATTTCCAAAAAATGAGTATACAGTGTAATCGGCCCAGCCTCGACACAAATTCAGTCAGGCCTCTCAAAGGTTGACGCTTTAACAGGCTTTAATGGTGCAAAATGAACACCTGTAATTAAAATAAATAAAAATCTGTCTTTTAGACTTAAAAATGAATAAATAAATAAATTAATTAATTAAAAGTTGGGGCAAATAAAGTTGTCCCTCATTGTTGGGACGAATAAAGGTTTTCTCCGTGTTCTATATTATTTTTGAAGCTTTAATATCAAAATTATATATTTGAAGCTTTCACGTGCTTCAATTGTGCAAAATTAGCTCCTGTAATACAATAAAAGTACATCTGTAAAAGAATCAAAGAACTCAGAATCAAATCTTTTCATTGGTCCAAAGCAACTTACAACAGACGCTCCTGGAAACACTAACCTCAGGTATGAGCCATGTGCAACACCATCTCCCGTTTAAAGCTTCATAGCAACCGTTCTTCCTCAGTGGTCCAGAGCAGCAGCATCCTAACGCTCCAGAAGTGTTATAATGGCTATGTCTTGTGAGCTGTTTGTGCAATGTGAGCAAACGTACTGATGTAGTTGTGTGTGCATGTGTGTTAATTTCACTTCAATATCCAACACTCCCAGATTGGTTAATGTCAGAGAAAAATCTTACAATTATGGCTCTGCTTTCATTTTATATATGTATTGCATCGTTTCAAAAGTTAAGTAAGTAGTAAGTACATTTTTATTTATATATCACTTTTTTTCAGATAAAATCACAAAGTGCTTTACAAGGTGCAACCACAGATAAAAGACAATAAAATCAGGATAAAAACCCAACAGTATAAAACTACAGTAAGAAAAAAAAATCATTAAAAAGTCAATAGTTAAGTCTACTCCTTCCGTTGAACAAATGACACTAATGTAATCGAATTCCATTTCTTACTCTGCAGTGTTGTTTTTGTCGCCCCCTGTTAGTGGCATTGGTAGGTGCAGCTATCCCTCGTGCGCTAATGGCCAATCGGAAGCGGAACTGAGCTGTGATTGGTCCGCTGTGACGCTCTTTTTTCTTTTCCACTCTCTTCTTGAGCGTGAGCGCGCGTAAGGGCAGGAGGGACCTGCACTGTGCATCATTCTCATAAAGCTGAACATATTCATAATACTTTTACTGCTTTCCTTTTTCCAAAATGACAATACGGTTCGATCGAGACCATGGACAGCATTATCGACCACGTATGGCCTGCATTAAAAAGGTCAGTTTCTGTTTTAAATTCACTAATGGTTTAGGTCTGTTTAGTCTGATGTTGATTTACAATACATTTGGTTCCGGAGTTTGGTTCGTTAACCTTTGCCTTTGTGTTGATGTTGTCAATATGCATTTCTCACAGTCTTAATCCATTTCTAAAAGACTCTTCATTAAAATACTCTAGTTAATTGAATTAACCAAGATCTTTTCTGAGAGTTTGTAAAGTGCAATGGTCAGTTTGCTCACGTGCACTTTTATGTGGTAGTTTACGCTTTCTCGTTTGTTTGTGAAGATGTTTTGAGCTTTTTGACAGCTTTTTAACTCAGGTGAGCTTTTGGATTCATTGAAACGATTCTCATTAGAAGAGCTTTCTGTTTTAAAGCCAATTAGTCTGGTTTAGTGCTACATCTGACATCTTGTATTAAAAGCTACTGGCCCTACTACACATTTTAGCCTCCACATTTTTAAAACAATGTTGAAATTACTGTTCAGAGCTGCCCGATTTAAAAATATTAAAATCAAGCAAATCACCGTAAAGAGTTGTGTAGACTAGATTGCAACTTTGAAAAATGTCATTATAGGCAATCCTCAGATTATTTGATTTTATTCAGGTGATTGTATGTGCACATGCTTGTTACTCAGGACAAAACCTATAATCATTATTACTGTGATAACAAACCCCTCTCTGAACAATGCATATCAGATTCATAGCCACATTATAATGTCAATGTATATTTCAGGTGGAGGCCATGGTGGTTCAGATGCAGGATCCATCGACTGGAATTAAGGGATCGGAACAAAAGCTAAACGTTACGACCATTCCTCATGCCATTACCGGTGAGTTTCTGAACCATGACATGAAATGGTCTGTGTTCTCTGTGATACCTTCAGCTTTCTGTAAAGAAACAAGATTGTGCTGCCGTACCGACCATAAGCTGACTCCACGGCTATATACAGCAGCCTTCAATTGGATGAGATCATTGCTACTTTAGATCCTAAAGTTGCCTTTTAATCCCTTTAGTGTTGTCGACAATTTTAGTGATTATTTTTAAGGCCTCTATATATGTATATATGAGTATTACTTTGTGTGTTTGTATGTGTGTGTGTATATATATATATATATATATATATATATATTTAAAATATATATTATATTTATATCTCTATATATAAATCTCAAAACATAAATATAACTGAAATTTATATTCTTATTTATTTACCATACCGTGTATATATAGTAAACCTATACAATTGATAGGTTTTGATGATGTGCAGATATAATCATATATGTAGATTTGCTGTTAAGAAAAAAAAACTGAAAACGTACATTATTTTCTTTTTAGATAAATATTATTGTGGCTTATTTATTAATAATAGAGTATGCATATTTTTTAATATTCCCTGAACTTTTTTTTAACAGGCGAGAGCATAGTCGCATGGATTGCCAAACACATGAACACAAACAGTGATGGTAAATATGAGCGTCGATGATTATCATGATGATTGTTATTATTTATGTTCTAACATTCCTTCATTTTTAGACGCCCTGGCGTTCGGAACGATGTTGGTGGCACACGGATACGTCTATCCTCTGCAGGACCACAAAAAGCTCGTGCTTAGGAACGATGGCAGTCTGTACCGCTTCCAGGTAGATGTGTGGTTAGAGTTGACTAAACGCTAAAGTGGATAGTACTGCTGACCTTTGACCTCTGTGTAGGCTCCATATTTCTGGCCTGCGCAGAAATGGAAGGCTGAGGACACCGATTACGGTTTGCGCAGTTCTTTTTTGCTTTTTAAGTCTAAACATTAAAATGTTATGGTCAAAGAGGCTTTTATAGTCTACGAGTCTCATCTCTCATTTAAACAACTTTAGCTGGACATAGTTGCGTAAACTGTTGATCTTCTTACAGCTATCTACCTCGCCAAGAGAAATATTAGGAAAAAAGGAGCACTGGATGCTTATGAGCAGGTACTAAAAAGTGAATCACATATTATATACTGTATATATATATATATATAAGTATTGCAAATAAATTTTTGATATTATTAAATAGAAAAATGATTTTATATAATGTTCCTAAATCATTTATATGATAGGAGCAATACAACCGACTCCACAACTGGATGAACCACAAGTGGGATTTTATTGTAATGCAAGCGAAGGAGCAGTACCAGTAGGTTTCTCAGTCTCCTCACGAGCCTGACGGCATGTTATTCGTCCTTTGTTATGGATGAGGATGATATAAGAGTCTTGAATGTCATTGCATAATTCTGTTTCCTTCCAGTGCTGGGAAGCAGCGTCTGAAAGCAGACCGAGTTGTCTTTGACTGCCAGGAAAGAGCCTACTGGATGGTTCACAGGCCTGCGGTCAGTACACCACCTCCTCAAATGTGATTTAAACGCCACGTGAGGAAAATAAAACCGAAATCTATCTTGCTTTAAAGGCCGAGACTCACAGTGCGATGGATTTGGGCGTGGAGCGTCATGTTGACCCGAATGCTGAGGAGGTAACAGGTGAGTTTGTGGAGTGTGATGGGGGCTTTTTCACAGACGGGGTGAATGTACAGTTTGTTAGGCTCTAACCACAGAGCCGATTAGGGAGCGTGTCTGTCTAGGGCCCAGGAAGTCCTTTTAGATTCGGTCGCAATCTTCTTTCCTGTTTAAGAGGATTTCTGGCCTGCTGATCTTTTGAGGATCTCCACTCCCATCCAGCAAATTAAATTACTGCTTTCGCTGACCATCTCGTGTCGGTCACCACCTCAAACCTTTTTGTGCCATAATTTTAGATTAGATTAGACTCAACTCAACTGTCATTGCCAATAAATACAGTTAAGAGTCTGAACCAAAAAAAGCACAAGTGGCTTGAAGAAAGTAACACAATTTATGGCAAGGAGTATATACAGTATTTGTAGTACAGTATGTGCGGTACAAACAAAGCAATGCTATAAAAGGCAGGTGCCGATATTATTTATTTAAATATGTGCCTATATTATGAACAGAAAAATGGAGGTTCTGTCAAATCACTGCATTAATTAACATGCAAATGCCCAAAAATGTATTCCCTTGAACTATGATAAAAATGTGTAGTAGGTTTTGCACTAATACATTAATTTGTGTGCTTTTCTTTCTTCTTTCTCTACACAGATATGATTTTTCAGTCGTCTCCTATTTCCAAGTATTTTCTATCAAGAACACCCACTGTCCATTCACGCCATGAATATCTTCCATACATTATTTCTTATAAAACATCATTATGAGAAATAATTTTCCTTATACATTTTCATAAATTCATTTTCATTCAAGAACTTGTTCAGCACTTAAGATCAACCTGTTTCTGTTTCTTTTTTATAGAAAAAGACTTACGACTACTACAGGAGAATTGTAAGTAGCATCATTTATGCTGTTGGATGTTGGACATTGGCTTAGAAGTGAAGCGTTGGATTGTGTGTGTTTTAGATCATCTACACACAGCAGGCCATCATGAGGTCAAGGGTCAAGTCCTCCGTGTCTCTTGGAGCGTGAGTTGACCACTTCGATAAACACAATATTTAGCAACTAGATTTTGCCTGAAACACTTTTACATTTCTGCTTTTAGCTACAGGACCTAAACAGAGCCTTCGACTTTTATAGCCGCTGACTTCATGTCAAAGAAAAAGTTTGAAAATGACTTTTTTTTTTATTTTGCACACAGCATGGTCAAGTACATGACAACATTACAGAACCACGACCCGATCCTTGTTCCCTGCCTTCCCAGCAACCCGTGGCAGACGGATGACGACTCTTACTGGGAACTGAACACAGCGGAGTAAGTCTGGAAACCTATAGATTTGGAGTAAATGGACGGAGTAGATGGACAGTAATTTTTTTTTTTTTATTATTTGAGTTAAATTTGAGTAAATTATTTGAGTTAAATTTGAGTAAATTATTTAAACTTAACTTGAGTTAAGTTTTACTAAAAACGTATTATTTGTAAATATAACAATTAATTAAATTATGATTAGGGTTATCTAATCAAAATAATGTAACACTTCTTTTATTTTGATTAGACAATCTGACTATTTTTGAATTGCATATATTGATTTTGTTACTTATTATGAAATTCTTTGCACATACTGTACTTTAATTCTTGTAGTAAAATGAAAGATGAATCACGTTGTGTGAAAATATGAAATGTCAAAGTCCTCAAAAACGTGTGAAAGCAATCTCATGTTGGCCTAACAAAACCCGAGAAGACAAATGAGTTTAGTAAACTTGCAGTACCTTTTAGTAGATAAAGTGTTTTGTACAACTCGTGACTGACCAGGCAAATTATTTTTGCGACAGATACAGTTGTTATTCAATTGCAGTTATTTTTTTTGTCTTTTTATAAAACTTAATTCCGAAGTTACATTTTTTTTCGGAGCACAAATTCAGGAGTCATCCTCGCTGCTTTTTCCCCTGAAGCATTATTGCAAATGCAGTCATACATTTTAAATTCTCTAGTTGGCCTCATTTTCTGATATATTTTTTGTTTCTGCGTGATTTTAGTGTTGAAGTTCCCACCAAGATGAGAGTGGAGCGCTGGTCTTTTAGCTTCTGGGAGCTGCTGAGTGACCCACGGGGCCGTTCAGATTTCAGGCTCTTCCTGAAGAAGGAGTTTAGTGGTTTGTGAAATTATCTTTTCATTACTATAAACAGTTTAATTTGAACTCAAAACGACAGGAGATGTTTCATTTGCACTCTAGGTGAGAACTTGGCCTTCTGGGAAGCAGCAGAGGAGCTTAAGTGGGGAACAGCATCTTCAATGTCAGAAAAAGCAGCGACTGTTTTCAAGTGAGAAGCAGAAAAGATTTGCAAATATACTGTGTATCAAATAATACACTGCAAAAAATGCACAAGAAAATAAAAAACAAAATGAGTAAAAAAAAAAAAGACTTAAATCTAGAAAAATTACCTCCAAGTAAATTTGGAGAAAATTTTACTTGGTAAGAGAGCTTGAAACAAGTCCTATTTTCTTAAAACAAGCAAATTAATCTCTTGTTCTTAATTTTAAGATAGTTAATTTACATTATCTTGTATGAAAACAGGAAGAAAACAAGATTTATTGTGTAATTTCAAGATCTTTTGGTTTTCTTGATTTCTTGTCAAGAATGTATTTTTTGCAGTATTCGTGTGTTGCATATGTCGTTTTAACCTTTTTGAACTATTTTTCTATTCTGAAGAACCTTTTTAGCCCCAGGAGCTCCACGCTGGATCAACATTGATGGACGAACAATGGGAATTACTGTGAAAGGGCTGGACCATCCTCATCGCTACGTACTGGAGGGTGCCCAGACACACATTTTCATGCTGATGAAAAAGGTGCGACTTTTGTGCGGCTTGCATGGTCACGGCTACATTTTTAGTAATAGTAATTTATTCTGTATAATTATAATACATGTTTCCCATTTTAAATACAAGTTCTTAATTCCAAACTAATCCCTTGCTTGTTTTGTTCAATTACATGACTAAAGCTGTTACCTGTAAATTTAAGTCATGTTTTTATTAAGTACTCTGTATTGGTATCAACGTAAAAGTGATATCGGTGCATCCCTAGGTATCATAAATAATCTTTACCCCAGTTTTTGTGATATTATGAAATATTGAAGAATGGCAACTTATGGAAAATTGAAAATGCAGATGAATTCAGTCCTCAACTGTGTGTTCTTCAGGACACCTTTTACCGCTACCTGAAGTCACCTGTTTACAAAGACATGCAGAAAAAGGCAATTTCCCCTGCACCACACAATTTCAGGTAGGTGTTTTTCCTATTGCGTTTAGAAAAAAATGGTGGTCAAATATGTGATAATAAAAGGCAGAATTGTGCTTCAGAGCTATAAAAAACATTGTGTGTTTTCAGCGAGGGCCAGCTGGAGGAGAACGCTCGGAAACGCAGACCCAGCATCAGCCCCATCATCACCTACCAGAAAGAACAGGAAGAGAAAGCAAAGGCGGCAGCAGCGGCAAAACCAGTAGACATTAAAGCACTGATGGCCAATAAATTAGAGCGCAAGTAGGAGATCTGAGACCATGAGGTCAGGAACGAAGATGATGGTTTCGACTAGTCATTTCAATCTTCAATTAAAAGTCTGACTTATGAGTAACCCATATTAAGAAAAAATTGTTCTGGTGCTGTACATGTGCAGATCCAATACTCTGAAATCTCTGCCATATTTGAACTACTGTTGAAAAACAGTAAAGCACAACAATTGCACTTTTGATTCCCCGATAGGAAGTTCTTGTTACTGTGTGTTTTTGTAGTTCTCCAACCAAAAAAAGGCCAATTTTGAGCATTGGTTGTTATTTTTAGCTGCAGTCTCTTTGCTGATATTTTAGTTACCCCATTTGTAGAATAAACACGAGCAAAGATGGATTTGATTAAATGAAGCAAATATGATATGGTAAATTATAATTTAAAAATAATTGGTCCCCCAACTTTAATTACTAATAAAGACATTGAGCTATTTTGATGTTATTCATTTGTCTGAAGCACAAAGTTGGTTTCTTCCTAAGAAAGAATTCAAAATAAATTCTTGCGGTATATAATTTTATTTTATTTTATATTTATATTTATATTTTTTTATATTTATATCTGCTTCTAATTCCTTGTGACAAAAAGACACAATACAAGACAAATGTTACTTTACAAAGTGTATTTTTAAATATTATGTTACAGAGTAGTGTGTGTGTGTGTGTGCTTAAAAATATATCTGTTCTGTATTAAAACTTTACTTAGTCATGCCAGAAAGCCAACCCAGCTTAAATAAAGAGGGCGCTGCAGGCTCTTCCTCCTGGTCAGCCAACTGTCTGAAGAGGTTTCCTGGGCGGAAACTGTCCTGTGGCGCAGAAACGCTGGAAGGAGCCGCCTGGAAGTCACACACAACACTCACGCTTGCATTTTGTGGGACACAGAGTTCAGAATAGTAGCAGAAGTCAAAGAGCCACAAGAGCAAAAAATTCTGTAAAGTATATAGAAGCAACACATGGGTTCTAAATGTTGAGTAGAGCGGATACACACATCACACGTCTCATGTATTAACTGCACTTGAGCACGTATCTGCTACAAGTTGCATTAATGAAGCTGATGCGAACATACTGTATTTACTGGATCAACATACTGTATTGAGGCTGCCAAACTAGAAGCACAATGCAACAGAAAGAAGAAAACCGCACACAGAACTTCACCTTTAGTTCCTGTAGCTCTTCTGCTACATCTGTGTGGTGTAAAACTAAAAGCATTGGCAGAAAGTGACTCATGTGCCACTTTGGTCACGATATGTTACTTTTGATCAATGTAGTTGGTAACTAGGTGGTTCAGAAAGACGTACCAATGGTCTAGTGATGTCATCCTCTAGTGAATGCGTCTTCCGAGAGTTCCGGGAGTTTGTCATGCTCAGTGGAAGTAAACCAAACCTTGTGGAACAAAAATATACAAAAAATATTATAATTGTATATTCGTTTTCATAGGTAAATCATTACAACTAGTGTTAAAAGCCCAAGGAATGTGAGATTCATTTCCACAAAAAGCAAAACCAATTCTCATTTCACTACGTTTTAAGTTGCTTCGAATTGGCAAAATGTTCATTAAAAAATTGAGCTTGAACTTCTATATTTCATTTTTTTTTTTTCCATTTATTAATGGAACCATAAAAAATTTCAAATGATGAGAGCTTCTCCCTCACCGGATTTGACTGCTCGCCATTGGAAGGATGTTGTAGGCTTCCTGAGAGCTGACGCTGCTGCTCCTGGACGTGAACTGCTTTTCTGCACCAGTCAACAGGCCTAAAAGCACCTTGACACATTTGGAGAACCGTCACAACCTATTATGCCTTTCATACACACAGATCTGGATACAAATAAATCAGAATGTCAGTGCTTACAGAAGTTCTCTGCGAGAGCCGGTTCAAGCCGCTGTTGAGATGTGGAGTGAAAACATCCAGGTCAAAGGGATCTATCTTGCTCTCTAGAGAGTCACAGACATGCTGAATCCTTTGAAACAAAGACGAAAATGATGAACAAGCTCTGGACAATCAAGTCGTCTTATTACAATAGTTGATTTTGTGAAGAGCTTTTCAAACAAGTAGGAAAAAAAGAAGATATTTAATGCTGTGTTTCTTGTTTTAATGGCCTCAAGCGGGTCCAGAACAGTCCTTTACTCTGACCCGTGTTACCTTGGGTGTTGTTGCGAGCGTGAATTCTTGTTCTCGTCTAGACGGGCTCCTAAAGTCGCACTGAGATAGCGGAGGTCAAAGAGGAGCTGCAAAGCTCGGTTCTGAGACATGGGAATGGCTACATCCTAGTGAGAAGGAAACTTGAATGTTTTGATGGTCAAGAATAAGTGAAAAAAACAAGAGACGTTGTGATGGTCACCTTGCTCTGCGAATCCTGAGTGAGCTTTTCATACTCGCTTGTGACCTGGTCCAGACAACCTCGCAAGACGCCCAACAGAGTGACCTTTGGTAAGGCGTGACCTCCGACTCGATTGACCTCAAGGCACAAGTGGAAAAGTAAAGACTGGACATACCAGGAAGGCTGCAACAAAGCAAAAGGCAAAAATTACTTTCTTAAAAACGAGATTTTGCATTACCTTTATGATAAACGAACAGAGGAGTAAAGAGTACCTAAAAACAATACTTGAATAAAAAATACCTTACAGTAAAAATTACAAGTCACCAATTCCAAGACTTGAATAAAAGTCATACAGTATATCATTTTAGACGAACTTTTTTACTCAAATTTAGACTCAAAAAACACCAAGGAATGTGAAAAACAAGTATTTTTTCCCTAATTCGTATAGAAATAGAATTTAAAACCTCAATGTTTCATAGTGGCAGAAATATGTAGATAAATATACGTAATAAAAATGTATTAATATTTATTTATTAAAAGGAATGATATGTCAGTCTCAGTCAAACTCAAATGTGCAAAAAAGTTTTTATATTTTTTATATTTTGTACAAGTACAAAGTATCTAAAAAAATACTTAAGTACAGTAATAAAGTACAAGCACAAGTGATACCTGAACAGGCAGACGTATTGTTGACACTATGCTATTTCCTGACTCCGCCTCCTCTTGAATTTCAAGCTCCTCCCAGTTTGTTGCAGTGCCCAGTACGGACCCAGGACTTCCTGTATGGAGAGTTGCGGCAAAGCTGCCAACCAGTGCCTGAAACACATTTCATTAAATGCCAAACGGATTCACAAGTATAGAATATCCACATCCAAGAAGAGCTGAGACTGACCGTGGTGAGGGCTGAGCTCCAGATACCATAAGCTTCCATACTGCAACTCAGAAGTTCCTCCTTAAGACCGTTCCACTTGGCCTGAGCAGGACTGAGCTCCACTGACTTAAGCAAGCCGCCTTTGCCTATCTTTTTACCTTGTCGTGGGGTACCTCGAGTTGTAGTATCCACGCTGCCTTCATTTCCCATAATGCACTGCTTCAGACTAGGACAAAGCTCGCCCATTGATAGGCACAGTCTGGCCATGAAGAGCACTGGGGTTAAATGATTAGGGGCGGTGTATTTGGCCTTGGCTTTAGAGAGTTCGGAGCGGACGTTGGCAAGAATGTCCCTCACACATGCCAGGCAATGTTCTCGAAGAATGTTCTCCACAGCTCCAGCATCATTAAAGCGATTCGTCGGGAACGTAGTCCTAGCTGACGTATCTAGCGGATCCTTGATTCTTTCAGACGGTAAGTAGTGTTGCATATCATCTAAGGTGGCTTTGAGTTTGGAGTCCAGTGAGGAGCAGAAACTCTGAACGCAGGGGGTCAGGGCCTGGGTCTTCATGGACAGGCCGCTTTTCTGCTGCTGGCTGCGCTGGGACACGCTCACCCAGCCGGCGTCGCTGAGAAGGTCACCTTGAGACTCGGACCACAAGAACGAGGTCACATCATTCTCGTACTGTGCTCCTTTGCTGAAAGTCCCAGCGCTGGCTTGACCGTTCAAATCCTGCAGAGCGGATGACAAAAGCTGCCTGGAGCAGCTGGAGATTCCTTCTGTTGCATCCAGTGTGATGGCCTGAACGGAAAGAAATACGTTTTTAAGCGGAGCACAATGAAATCCATTTTATCCACCAGGTTATTAAATAAAAATCATGACAATATTAATCTAAGAATTACAAGACAAATCAACCGCAATACTTAAAGAGAGTGAGAGAATGGACAAAACTGTCAGCAGTTACACACCGCCTTCGCTTCTGGAAGCCACTGTGTTTCTTGTTTCTATTGAAGTTTATAAAGAAACACTGTTATCCATTACTGATTTATTGAGCAATGTGCGTGACTGTTGTGTTGTGTTGTGTTCTAGAGTTGTACATTTGAACTGTAATTGTACGACTGGTTAGAACGATATAATTCTCAGATTACTCTTGATTAATACATTTCAATTGTTTTGTGGAGTGTATAAAATCCTGTATAAAAGTGCACAACTTTATCAAATCCAACCTTTGTGCCTACAATGACAAAATTAATTTTAAGAAAGATTCTGAAGCAGGTTGCTAAAAAGTCTAAAATCTAAATTGAATTTCTAAAAAGTCTTTCTTGAACTGCTTGTTTTTTAACTTCAATTTTCATTACATTTTTGCAATTGTT